>JAOQGH010000069.1:39146771-39176138 GCA_025769975.1 Gallinago jamesoni
TTTCACTATTGTAAATTGCTCTGGATGGACATGGCTCCCAAATCTATTCTTTCCTCCTCTAGAAGTTCTTCATCTGTCTATCTTCTTTATTCTCAGAAGTATTTCCTAGCTTGGACAATACAACAGCTTCGCACTTGCTCAGAATCACTGCTGATTTTTAGCTCTTTGGCAAGAAAGCCCACGGCCTCAGCCCGCTCTGCAGAGAATCCAGTGCTGATACACCCTTGGAACATGCAGAAAGTATCCCGATCAACTCATTTTTGTCTAGCTTAATGTGGCTCTGAAGTGCTAATCATAATTAAAGATATGTTTGTCACTTCTTTAGACATAAAAGATAGCCTTAGACTACAGCTAGTGTAAAAGGGATTACATGGAATGGCCTAAAATTATGCAAATGTTCATTCTAGTATTAAGTTTATCAGTGTTGGGTTTTGGTCTTTTAAAAAAAAAATATTATTTAATACTAGCATTTGTGATGCCATGACTCAACTGCCAAGAATAGGGAGATAAAAACATGTCTGTGGAGCTTGAACTTTCCTAGTAGGAAAAGCAGAAGGCAAGAGCCAGAACCAAACTTACTCAGAAGGAAACTTCTCAGCTTGCATGGCCACCGAACCTAGGTAATACCCCTGCTCGTTGTGATCCGGGTGGCCCATGTAGCGCTCGGTGTAACCGGTGTCGTAGAAAATCCACAGCGTGACGGGCGCCCCGGCAATGGCAACCTGCAAATTCAACAGGGCTGTCACCACGTGGAGGGGAGTGACAAGACCTGACCCCCTAATCTGGGGTTTTCCCTCCTTTCCTCCCTCCCACAGCTCTATCCCAGTGCAACTATAACTGATAAGTTTACAATCCACAAAAGAAAAGCAGATCTCTCTCCCTCCCCACAGTTCATGTGCATCAGTGAAGTTCAGCTACGCCCTACGTTGCTGAAAACAAGGAAAATCCCACAGACAAATCAGAAGCAAAACACATCACTGAACACATCATCTGCTGAGGGAGGTGGATTTTGTCCAAAATGCAGAGTCCTCTGCTCTCAGGTTGTAAAATCTTTGTTCATTCAAATGTCTAACAGAAACCAGGGTTGATAGCTCCCTAGGACCAGCAAACTACCTTGTGTAGCTACCACCCAGCTTACAGAGAGGCTTGTGGAAAAAAAAAAAAAGAACCACCAAAACCCCTTTGCAAGGCAGGTATTTTTAAAAGTAAAAACACAACAATACTTAAGGACTTGAGACAAGTAATTATTAAACCTGCCAGGAATATTCAGGTTGGATTTAGACAAAGCAAGTGCAGCTCCAAAGAACAAAATACATCCCAAGAGCAATATCCAGCTCTTGCCACATCTCTACCTCTGAGCCTTGCCCAACAGCACTCTGCCCATTTACTACAGTGGTCTAAAGTCACAAAAATCACAAGAACCTCCCTTCAGTACCTCTCCCCATCCCCAGGTCGCCCTCCTGTCTGCTTCAGAACACACTGCAGCATGGGCAATTTGATCTGGGAATAGATCGGTCTGCAAAGAAACTGTTCTCTCAGGGCAGGGAAGAGGTGAGGAGGGAGAGAAGGAGGTGTCATTTTTCAGCAGGATCATGTCCCCTAGCTGGTTCACAGCACAAAGAGCTCAGCTGACATAAAGTAGGGATCGGTTGAGACTATAAAAGGTACCTTCAGCATAGGTGACCTGAGATGGGTGCAGGAAGCCTCATGGACAACACAGCACCTTCACGTTAGGTCAAGGTGATGTCGGGCTCAAATGGAGCCGGGGGAAGCAAGCACAGTGATGGTGCTCTTTGGGGTGGTTACACTCATTTGGGAATACCACACTCTCCTGGGGAGAAAAGCTGCAAACTTTTGTGGAGAGGCAGGAAAGTGCAGCACTTAATTGCACAAATGCAATTTTCTGATTTGAGGAATCGCTGTTAGTATTAATTATTGGGGCTGCACCAGTATCACTGCCTCTGAAAAGGTGAATCCCATAACGGTACCAGTACAGTCTCAATGTGAATACCTGTTCCAGACACCTCTCAGAAACCAATCATGACAAGAAGCCTACAGAGGAAGAGCATCTCATCCCATGCTTCACACAGAAACACAAGTGGACAGAACCGAGGAGACAACCCAAGGTCACACAACTTATAACTGCTTCTTGCAACACCCCTTGATTGCTGGTTTCGAAAGGTACTGTGGCTTGTTAGCAGGCACTAGGCCTAAAGAGTGAACAGTATTTCAGATCTGTTGTCTGCCAAGTATCAAAAAAAAAAAAAAAAGAAAGCCCAGAAGCCTAATTATAAACACTGTGGAAGAAAAGCTTGGTAGAAAAGCTACTTCTCTCCAAAGTCACCCAAATAGAAGAATCTTGAAGAAAACAGCCAGAGCGTTGTGTTCTCACTTGTCTAGCGCAAGCTCAAAAGTCTTTGTGCTGTGAACACCCATGGGAGGTTACATGATTAAGGGAAAAATTCTGTCTGCACCACCAGAATAAGTACTCAATGTATGAACATACCCTGAAGATATCTGACCTCTGCATTAAAGCCATAAGAGAGAGGTAGCCTCCGTAGGACCAGCCGTGAATGCCAACGCGATCCAAATCGATGAAGTCATACTGCGACGCTAGATACTGCAGCCCTTCCACCTGGTCATCGATTTCGATTTGTCCCTGGGAGGGGAGAGAAAAAGGTAGGTTTTGTTAGTTCCAGACAAAAGTTTTATTCTCAGGATTTCCAAAGGTAACCGCTTCCAGACCTTCGCTGCTTCTGTTCGTACAGCACCCAACCACGGATCCGGTGGGAGTCAGAGACCTCCTTATGAACCACCTTGTGTTACACCTACCAAGCTGGAGTTGGTTCATAACCTCAAACCCTGACGTTGTATCTTTCCCACATTGAGCATCCTTCCACCCTCAAATCCACACTGCTCAACTGCACACAATTCCCCTTCCCAAATCTAGGCAGCGAGCGTCACGCAGACAATGTGAGGCGTCTGTCTCAAATCAGCGCTTCAGCTCAAATAACACTGGGACTCAAATCCATCTCGGGATGAAAATGAAGAAGCAGACTTAGAGCTCCACTTACCATTTTGTATTTAAAGGCTCCTTCAAACTTCAGCCCTCGGTGGCAGGATCCCCTGTTGTCAATGACAACAACACAGTAGCCTAAAGAGGCCAGAGTGTTCAAACGGAAATACTTGATTCCTTTAAACCGATTGTTCACCAGCTGTACCTGGAATAGAAGAGGAACAATGACACAACCACGTATGTAACGGAATCCAGAGGTCACCTTTGGATCCAGTTTCACATTTTATTTATCTTTACTTTCCTTTAAATGTTTTATGCATATTTCATGTTAAGTTTTCAAGATCCCTACTCCTTGCTGCAAGACTCCCTCTCTCTGCCCGTGGTCTGCTATGAAATAAACTCTCTTCCCCCAGCAAAAGCCATTCTGTGTCACAGCTAGGAAGAGCTGAACTGTGCTCTGGTGCACAGAGCACCAGGGGCAGCTGCTGATGGCACAACCCAGCCCTGAGCCTGCAGCTCTGCTCTTCCCTCTGTTCTTTCCCAGGAGAAGATCTTTCCCTTTGCCAAGTCTCACTCCAGCTGCCACGGAACAGGGCAGAGTAGAGTTAGGGGAACCAAAGCAGGGCTAAGCAGCTCTACTAATCAGTGGGAGAAGGATGGCTGGGGAGCAAGCACACACTCGTGATGGTCAGTGCTAACAGAGAACTCCCCTCACATACACATCACAGAATGATAGGGGTTGGAAGGGACCTCTGGAGATCATCTAGTCCAACACCCTGCCAAAGCAGGTCCACCTAGAGCAGGTTGCACAGGAACTTGTCCAAGAGGATGTCCCCAGAATGACTCCAGAGAAAGAGATTCCACCATGTCTCTGGGCAGCCTGTTCCAGGGCTCTGCCACCTGCACAGGAAAGAAGTTTCTCCTCATGTTTTGATGGAACTTCTTAAGTTCAAGTTTGTGCTTGTTACCTCTTGTCCTGTCCCTGGGCACCACTGAAAATAGACTGGCCCCATCCTCTTGACACCCACCCTTGAAGCATTTATAGGCATTGATCAGATCCCCTCTCAAGTCTTCTCTTGTCCAGACTAAAAAGAACCAAGTCCCTCAGCCTCTCCTTGTAAGAGGGATATTCTAAGCCCCTAATCATCTTTGTAGCCCCTACATGGGGGAAGTGGAAACAAAAAATCCCTACGGAGGTGGAGGAGACAGAAGAGGGAATGAGGACTATCTGCACTCCCTGTTCCAGCTCTGCTACTCCATACCTGCTCTCAGACAAGAGGGAGTGCCTCCATCTATGCCCTGGAAACCACAATTGCTTACAGCACCCTCGGCCAAGCAGCGACTCACCTCAGCAGAGCAGGAACTGTTCATACAGGACGTATGATGTATGTGGAGTGATGCAGGCCAGCCTGCCCCACTGCTCACCAGTGTGCTGTGCTCACCTGAGGCCCTCCATAGATGAAGAGCACCGTGGGGTACTTCTTTCCAGGCTGCAGATTGTGAGGTTTGTACATCATCCCGTAGAGTGTAAACCCTGTGGAGCTCTCAAAGGAGAAGACTTCCGGGGGAATGTAATCAGGAAGAGGGCCTGTCACGGGAGGGAACAGAAAGACTGGTTGAACAAGGAATGGATGAATGATGCAGCTCGAGCCCTGCCCCACCGCCAATCTCACTGCAATCCCAACAAAAGCTCTCCCACGCTTTCCAGTGGACGTGGCAGCGACTGGGAATGCCCCAGCCCTAGGGGAACACTCTCAGTCCAGTCACACTCCCATCCTTGCTCTCCTCTGAACAGCAGTAACTGTTCTTCCCTGACACAGCCATTACAGATATCCCAGCCCTTCCTAACCCCACTTAGGACTCACTCCATGAATACATGGAAAGCCCAGAAGCTGGGGTGTGCCTTAGGGCAGCAGAGATGAAAGGGAAGAGAAACACAGTGGGAAAATCAAAGCCCAAGAGCTGTCTCACAAAGATACGAGTGGCAGCAGCACACAACTATTTAAGAAGTGTATACCCCTCCCCAGAAGCATGCTCGTTAGCAGGCACATAGCACAGAGTAAATGAGCACACTTAAACCCCTCCCCTGATGCTAAAACTGGCTTTCTACAGTTTTGACTGGCTCTGGCAGCAGAAACTTGGCAATTTACACTCTAAATTCCTTCATGGCCAGTTTATACCCATTTGTTCTGAGCTGAAAATGTCGCTCCTATACTTCCAAGAACTCCTCACATGAGGTTACTCAAAAAAACCTCACACTGCATGAGGTTCAGAGACAAATCTAGTCACCCGCAACAGCAAATCTCAAGCAAGCATGTTCTGGGATATCTTTCATTCTGTGATCCTGGTTGTCCTTTTCAGTTCTTCATCCCTGTCATTACCTGCCGAATCTAAAATGGTAGCCCAGAACTCCTTTGTCCTGTGAGCTACATCATCTTCGGGTCCTGTCAGCCGGTAAAGTGACACACAGTGCGGGTTCTTCTGATTGCTGTACTTGCTGATGAACATGTCACAGTCCTAGGGGAAAAAAAAAAAAAAATGTTATCTTGAACTCCTCAGTGCAGAGGCACAAGCAAAAGTGATCATCTCTTTCTGCTCTTAGATCTTTCAGATGACGCTTATGGATCAAATTAACACAAAGTCTGAGCTCTTTTGATAACAGCAGATGGACTCTAACAAGCTACAGTCCTTAGCAAGACTCAGATATTAACACTCTGACCAAAAAATACACCTGCAAAACCAATAGTGGCATGAGGACCTTGTCACACATCCTCTTCTGGGTAAAGCATTCCCAGCTGAACGGGCTACTGCTCCAGATGCCTGGAACCCCACCCAAGGCTGCCATGGGCTCATCTCCTCTGGTGATTGCCCTGTAGCCCACTTCAGGCCAAAAGAGCCAGGCTCAGTTTCAAACAGTTCATATCCTTCATATCCTGAAGTGAGCTAAAGATCAACGGAACGGGGAGACCAAATCTGGTTTCCAGGGTGGGTTTATGCACTCAACTGTACAACATAGAGGAGCACACAACACCATGTAAAAATCTGCTTTTGTTATACTTAAATACAGCCTTGTCTGCTGATTGCTGAAGGACAAGGCTGGTGGTAAGCCCCAGCACACCCAGCCAGCCCTGCCGACCCAGGACCTCACAAGCAGACAGGTACCTGGCTGACACAGCAGGCGTGAGAGTAACCCCGTTCTGTCAGTCGCTTCACTTCCCCAGGATTCTCATAGCTAACAACGTACAAGTGATGCTCTAAAGGCGAGTCTTTTGTGCCTTGAAAGTATACCAGCTTTTTGGCTTCATCAACATAGATCTGTCAAAAACAAAACAAACAATACATCCTTCAATATTGTGTCTTGGCAAAACAACACCCGGTTCTACCACCGCCAAGTTTCACTCCCAGTTCTTCCTACCCCACTTCCATAAAGTCAAGTTATAGCCCAACAATCTGCAAGCAATAAGCCAAATGACTGTTTTTACTGTCCACAACACTGTCAGTTACAATTTGCACTTCATACCTTGTTGTTTGGCTCTCTCTTGCAGGTCTTTTACTCTTCCCAGTCTCTCCTACTGTTTGCTTCACCAAATAGCTCTTTCTCCCCATTCTTTATCACATCCCCTTTCCCAAATCACATGCGATATAAATGACCGCAGCAGAATGAAATCAAGGCAGCAGCTGACTGTAAGCACTGCCATGCTAGATGTTCTTCAGCTGTCCCTGCAGACAGCAGAACAGATTCAAATGCAGGTCAACTTGCACATCTCATTTCCCAACCTCATTTCTAATTACCATTTCGGAAGGATTTCAAAGACCTTTACAAGGTCCAAACCAGTCACACAGTTCTCCTTGATCTGCTGTTTGATTCAAACGATCAAAGAACTCATCCAGCTCCAAGCTAGAAGAGTTTAGGGAGCTAAACTGCTAGAGCAGTTTAGGGAGCATTCCTTCCCTCCTTGTGCAAGCTCACAACACACAAACACTATGTATTCTGGCTAAAAAGAGACAGGACTAATGGATTTAAGCTGATCCCTCCAATGAGCATCTCTCTATTCCAGGACAGCAGTTGGACACCACCATGACATCCTGCTGCTCACAAAACATGGAATTTCCTCACTGCTGCTCTTTAAACCTTGAATTTAGTGGGGAAAACTCCTTTGTTGTCAAGGATCCACACAGGAACACCCAGGAAAAGAAAGCCAACTAATGTTGCCTGGGTTGCTTTCCCACAGTGCCAAAACCAGAGCTCATGGTCCAGAACAGCATGTCAGAGGTGGAGAAGGATGAAAGTACACTGTAGACAAAAAAACCCCACATGATACATATGTTCAACCTCAATACCAGGGAGTGGCAAGGTCCACTTACATTGGATCCATGTCTGCCAAGCACTTCCCATTCCCCACTGGTGATCGCTATCTCCTCTTTGATGGGGCACTTGAAGTCACCTGCAAATAACCAACACAGAGATTTTACACTTTCACACGTTACAAAACATATGGTCACAATAATACTTGTTCCTTCAAAGCATTTTATCTTGACTAAACCCAAGAGTAACCTGCTTTTGCAGAAGACTCACAACTCTGCCAGCTCCACAGACAGACATTAGGGCTAATACTATTTAAAATTCTGTGAAATATATGTTTGAAGATTCATATGATTCAATCCGAGTCTCAGACAGCTTGCTTGCCTTTTTTTTCCCCCCAGTATTTTGTCACTTGCATAGAAATAGATGCTTTACACTGAAAAATAGAGGTGCAAAGGGAATCTCATGTGTCAAACAATGGGGAATTTTGCAACAGGGTGAAGAACAACTCTGCTTTTATAAGATAGTTTCATTTCCCTTAGAGTGAGGAAGATTTAGCGAGAAAAAGTCAGGTGCATTCAAAAGAAATCTTATCAACCCAGGGTATAATGCTATCTGGAAAAAAAAAAAAAAGAAAAAAAACACCACCCAGTTGCCTGAAACTAGGACCTCTAGTAATATTAGGTGTATTTTTTGCACATGCAGAGGTCAGTAAGTGCCTTCAACACAGACCAAGTAAATTAATATACAGTTACATGCTGTGATACTTAAAGAATACCTGCTGTGGGAAAACCACTCCAGAAGCTTTGCACACAGCTGTATCGTGCATCTCAGCAAGATCAAACTTTGCATGCAGCTCAGAAGGACACGGCCCTTGAATTTTTTTGCTTGAAATGACTCTTGCTGCATTTCCATTTGCAACAGCCGCCCATAATTTTCTCCTACTGACGTCCCTGTCTATACAGCAATACTATGATTGTTCTTAAGAGCAGAGAGGAATTCTCTGAATAGTTGTCATATCGTAGGTTTTGCTGCCAAGGACGCACATTCATTTTAAAGGGACTAACATGTGGGCCCACTCAGACAGGGAGACCTTTTTACAGTGTGTTCAAACCACGTTCTTCATCAGCCTTTCTGCCACCAATCTGCTTGTAAAGGCTAACAAGGACTATGTTGGTTTTACTTGCAAAATCAAGCCCTGAACCAATGTTCAGCCTCTATTAGTTACACTGGACCCGGCACGTCAGAGGTAGCCAAGCTAATGCTATAATGATTAACCTCTGGCAAACCCAGCACAGAAATGGTCCCAATTTTGACAAGGAAAAGCCAACTAAGTGCATTTCACAGTATCACAGGGAGCTTCTTCCCCATCTGGTTGTTTGACACCTTGTACCTCTAGCCCATGAGGAAGAATCAGGGTTAAAACTAAGGCATGCTGAATACAGAATAACCCCTGTGCAATTTTAAGAGGAATGACTGTGCAGTGAAGTGCTTTCCTGGACAATAGCAATAGTTTCCAATAAGACAGTAATTCCTACCACCTGGAAGGAGATTGATTTCCTCACTAGTCGGCAGCAAATGCCCAGTTAAAGCAAAAGAATAATTTCACTTACTTGGAGCAGGGAGGCTTCCAGACGACCGTTTATATTTGCTCTCCTTCAAAACTGAGGTGACTTTGTACAGGTGCCGGAATCCTGTTTTACACTCAGAGGCAAAAATGAACTCTATCTCATCTTCACGGGTTTGAGGGAAAACATGAAAGATATCATGGATCTAGGGAGACAGAGCAGTGGCACCAAAGTCACACGTGGTTAAGTTACTGCTCAACACACAAAACACAGTTCAAGCTAGCCAGGTGCAGCACTGTCCCTTACTGGGAGGACCAGTTACGCTTATAAGCCAGGGGGCATCTGCAGACAGTGGCCACGTATGCTGCACAGCACCAGGCTTTCTGCTAGTCCAACTTCTGGCCACTAGATTAAGTTTTTCTGCTCCTGCCCTGCTAGCTTCGATACAGAGGTGGGCCCAGCTCTGCAGACAGCATGTGAGGGCGTCCCCTGACCAGTGCTGTCTAGAAGCCCACGGGTGAAGGGTTACTTAAAGAAAGATAAGCTGACATCATTTTCCCGCTCGTGAAAATGCCAGCTTTTACTTCAAGGGGCACTCTTTTGAGGGACAAGGGAGCATTTATGAGTTGCCAGTCAAAAGCCACTCCAGCCAGTAAAAATAATGGAGAAAGGACAACTGACTGCACCATCCTGAAAGCACGCACACAGTAAATATGGGATGACAGAGAGCACTTGCTGTACAGAGACCATTCACTGGAAGGCTTTGTGCAAATGCTCTCTGAGAGATCCAACTATCTGACAGTGATTGATAGGACTTCCCACACCCTGGCACACCTCCAACGGGATGTCATTTTAGGGACATTGATTGTTATCTGCAGAAGTGTGAACAGCACTTGTTTTTACAGCATTAACCTAGCACGCCGGTGTCCGGTCTCACCGCAGAGGCCCCGGGGCACACCTGCCAGAACACTGCACACAAATTTATTTCATCAGACCACATGTAGTTAAGG
This sequence comes from Gallinago jamesoni, assembly GCA_025769975.1. Lineage (NCBI taxonomy): Eukaryota > Metazoa > Chordata > Aves > Charadriiformes > Scolopacidae > Gallinago > Gallinago jamesoni. The sequence goes on from JAOQGH010000069.1 coordinate 39,156,669, forward strand.
AGGGGTTTTAGTAACTGTTTTAGGAGGCTCTTGAGACTTTTTCACCCAATATCATCTAGATACATCTTTGTTGGCACTGCTGTTGCTGAACAACTAGCACCAAGAAGCCGGAGGGTGTCAATGGCCAACGCTGCAGCCAAGGGGCAGCCTTGGAACCCCAGAGCCCTGGGCTCCACTCCTAGTTCTGCTTTCACATCCCAAATCTCTCTGTTCTCTACATACTGTGAGCTCTTCACAGCAGGAAGCACAGAATATGCACAGAACTTGCACAAGGGGAATATTATCCCAGGCAGCACACTAACACCAACGCTGCTTGAGTGCTACAAACAGGGCCTTGAACAGCAAGCTGCCAGAGAAGGCTGAAATTCAAATTCTTACATTTATCCAGATGTCTGTTGTTTCTTCATAAATAATGAAAGGTGTAACAGAATCTGGTACAGCATCGATAAGTTTCTGTCTTTCCATTGCATCATATTCTGTGGGGATGAATAATGCAGGAGGGATCAAGACTATCTGAAGACGAGTTTGGGAGCGATCCAGTAAGATGGACCAGATGCTGTTGAGGAGACAGATATTAGAGAAAATAACATGCAACCATGAATATTAGACAAGTCTGAAAATCTCAACAGACACTCATTAGCACTAAGCATTTTGAGGGAGTCAAGAATGTTCGATTTCAGATTAAGCACAAAGCCACATAAAAAATTTCACCCACATAAACAAATCTCTTCCACAACACACAAACTTATTTCACTTCATTTCGATTTTGCATAAGCACTGCTGGTTCAAAAGTTTAATTCTATTCTTCCAGATTTGAATTGTGCTTTAGGGGAGAAGGAGAAGGGAAAAATCAGAGGGAATAATGAAGCAGAAAAATTTAAATTGAAATTTCAGGATACTTGTGAAAATGCTAATATTTTAAGTCTAACCCTGGCAGAGAATAATACCTGAGCACCTAAATGGACTGGCCACAGACCTTGCCACACTTCTGATGACTTTACATGTAGCTCTAATAATAATCCCGCAAAAAGCAAGATAATGGAGCAAACGTGTCCCTGAATTTCTTCTACTTTTTTTTTTTTGAGGGGGGGAGTAAATTAAAAAGATTCAAGAACTGGAGAAGCTTCTGGTGAGTTAGAAACACTGTACTACATCATCTACAGGGTTAAAAATGACATGCAAATGTAAGTAGCACTTACAGCAGGTTTTCTGATCAGTAAGTCTGGTCAGCAAGGACGGTCCAGTGGTTAGGGTGCTAGCCTAGGGCCTGGGGGACCTGGGCTCATTTCTCTCCTCAGCCACAGACTTCCTGTGTGACCCATGGCAGGTCACTTAGCCTCTCTGGGCTTCAGTTCCCCATCTGTAAAATGGGGACAATAGCACTGCACTCTCTCTCACAGGGATGCTGAAAGGACACATACATCAAAGGCTGCGAGTGCCCAATACCAAAGCAGCAGGGCCAGGTACCAGAGAAAGAGGCAAGGAGGACTCCGTTTTGGCTTTTGGAAAAATCGTCCCCTTTGCACAAATTAAGTTTGTAGCAATGTAAAAATGAAAGCAGGCTTAAGCTTGAAGAAGACAAGAGACCGCTACATTCTGCTTCTAACTGTAGTGCCCCAAACCCTCTAAGCAGAGACAGGATTAACATACGCACTATTTTCCTTCTGGCGTCCACCCAGCTCTAGCAATGTACTCTACTCCTTCAAAGAGGATCTCGAAGGGCTGAACTAGCTCTTTATCCACAACATCTGCAATCTGTTGACAAAGCAGCAATTCAGTGACACTGAGATGAACCCCCACAACCAGTTTTCATGCACGATGAGAGAGTCTGGACACAGAAGACTTCTTCTGCACAGCTCAGCCAATTTAGATTGTTCAGCCTTTGCAGCACAGGGGGTTCAACCCCACCTGTAGCCAGACACCAGCACAGCCAGGGCTGGGACTTGAAATCTGGATGCTGCTCACAAATCCATCGCTCACCTCGGACAAGTCACTTGAACACTCAGTCTCCCCACGTAAAGGGGAGGTGATTTGTACCGAGTTATTTTGTTAGGCGTTTTTATCGGTAGATGTTGAACATCCTGCATGACATCCAGTTATCAACGTGGTTCTAATTCATGCTACGCAGTTCTGCAGTCTGTCCTTGCTGGGACTGGGAACGAGTCACAGAGGTACCCCAAGGGTTGTGACGGCTTTCCCTGCCTTTGCTGGCTGACGTCAGCAGCACTATCCCAGCAGGTGACTCGATGGCTCAAGCAGCTCAAGAGTAGATAGAATCCCACTAATGCATGGCTGTTACTGTATCTGTTTGGTAAGATTAATTCCCCAACTGTCTGAAGATCTTGGACTGAGCAATGGAAATTTCTGCATCTGTTAAAAAATCCCAGGGTGAAAGAAAAGTTCATCTCTTTCCATACGTCCATGCTTTTGTAAGGTGATATATTCTTTTTGCAATCAAATTTTCCCAGTATCTGTAGCCAATCAAGAGATGTCACATAAGAAGGTCTAACCATCCACACCTAGAATATTCTGCTCTGCAGCTGAGTTCATAAACCAGCGGTAGGGAAGGAAAGCACAGCCTTGACAAATACTGCTGTACACACAGACAGCAAGTATCCGCAGAGGAATCAGCCAAGTGCACTGCCTCCAGAGAAGCTGCTAAGCTCTATCAACCAAGAAAAGTTATTTGTACCGAGCTGGAAAACGAATTGTACAAAAAAAAAAAAAAAAAAAAAAGAACCACAGAAATGATATTTGTTTGGAAAACGAACATAGAACTTACTCTGCCTTCCGCATTGATTGTCACTTCAGATATCTTGAAAGTGACCTTTGGATTTGCTGTACCTATAAAAACAGATGTTAGCAGTCAGGCACCGATTGTTTGCTTCCAAGAGGGCAGACGAACTGTGGACTACTGTGGTGTTATTCAGAGAGAACTGGAAAAGGCAAACAGCAGAATGCTCTTTGATCAAATAGCCTACTTGCACATGGGAGAGACAGCACAGAATGAGGCAGGGAAAAAAGACTGCAAACACGGGGCAGACTCAGAGGATATAATCCTGCAACAGATCTGATCAAGAGCCATACTGTCACAGCCCCAGCCAGTCTTCCCTCCCACAAAGGATGCACGGACTTGTTGGAAACAAATGCTCAGGAGTGATCAGGGTGGCAAAGCAACCTTTGGGTTAGTCTTTGGCTGTTATTCTTGAGGTCATGCATAAGAAGTGACCCAGTACTAAAAAGCATCTTTGGAAATTAGAGCAACTCACTTTTAAAAACCTATTGCCACAACTAGCATGGTGAAGATGACAAAGCTATGTATTTGTGTTAAACAATGAAAATCTCAAGTGAACTCTTTACAAAAGCCAGCACAAAGCAGCAACTCATCCTGCAGTGCTAAATATCAGGGCCTGCTCCACAACAAAAGCGGAGATTTCTATAAAGAATAAAGCCGCTGCCAGTTGATCCACAAGAAGCCACATGTGGCAAATTCCAAGTACTCTGAATATTCTCCGTGCTGCTGTGAAGTACTCCCACTTCATCAACCTGGTTTATTTACAAAAACTGATGCACTGAGGTGAAACAACTTGCCTTGGGCCACAGTGCTGGCCAATTTAAGTACTTACCTTCTCCCTGGGAAGAATTTTCTCCACTACTTCAAGCTCTGCCCTCATAACAACCCAGAAAAAAGGGCTATTGCTCCTGCTGCTCAGACTGGAAGTGACAGCCCAGAGATTTAAACCTAGGGTTTTTTGTTTGGTTGGTTTTGTTTTTTAAAAGGGATTTGGGCTTTCATTGGCTTGTTTTCCTAAACTGCTGAAATGTAGCATTGGGCAAAGCTATGATAAAATACCCTCAGAAATCTGGGGGTACACAAGCACCAAAAAACCCATGGAGTCTCTCTCTTTTCCCAGGCTAACACCAAGCTTTTCCTCCTCCTTGAAACAAGTAGTAAATCAGGATCATAAATTTTTCCCAGTGGACGAGGGAATCCACAAGATCTGAATGAATTCTGCAGGGAACCACTGTCATCTGTGAGCAACGTGCTCTGCTGTTAACAGCAGGGAAACCTCAGAAGAACAAGGGTCAGACTGTTCAGATTTGCCCCATACACCTGACACATGCCACTGAATTGGTCCCCAGCACATCTGCATAAGTCCTGCTTTCTTGATTCCAACGGCATTCCACTTAATATGCTTCAAGCCTGCCCTCACCCCTTTACTGCTGAAGCCCCCGGACCATATACTGTTTGAAAATGTAACAGGGTTTTTTCCAGTACCCTGTAACCATGCCAAGTTTGTTGTTCAAAGTTCAAGAACAATCATGGACACTAGAAGTCCTTCAAAACTTAAACTACAAGGGCACTGCCAGCAGCTAAACAGAAACCCTCCCTAAAAATCAAAAGGTCATAATTTCACAGCTATTCCCTCAGAGACACAGGGCTGCAATGAGAATCAACTCCTCAACAACTCGGATCTGCCAGGATCTGAGACAGCAGCTCCAAAATAGTGACAATCAGATAGGGTTTCCGCCAACTCCCGAGACACCCAGACTCTGAGCAACCACATGGCTGGAATATCAGCAGTCACCAGTGACTAATGTAACCTCCCCAGCAGCAGTCCCTAAAACACATTTCCACCACCTGGACACCAATTCAAAGCCTACTCAACACCTCTCCAACAACCCTCTGCTCCAGGCGAGGAGAGTCATCACTGTGCCGCACATGGAATAAAATATGTGTCTCCCAGAAACAGAGATGTAAGGTATCAGGGTCTCACCAGTTTTGGGGTACCGGAAAGAATCTGTTCTTCTCGTCTCCAGCATGGGCGATGTGACATGAATAATTTCCACCTCTGACTCATCATTTTCTTCATAAAGAATTCGAAGAACTTTACCCCCATTCATTGCTGTAAATGAATTAAAATTTCCTGGTCAGAGCAGCTCTCATCAGCAGTTAACGCCAAACACTCTAAGACTCTTACAACTCCTACCACTGTTGTGAGAAGGAAAGTCTCTTCCCCCAGTAACAGCTCACAAGGTCACTGTAACATGCCCGTCATTACAGATAGTTCAAAAGGAGCTAGGAGTATAAGGTTCTTATCTTGCATAAAGGCAAGTAACAGAAAAAAATAACTCTGCGTGGGACAGGATAGCAGGGACTCTACTTGTGCCTGTCAGACACACTGGATCCACCACACTTACTTGGCTGGGCCTTTGGGCTCCACCAGTAGCCTGTGTATCTGTCAAATTCCTCCTGCAGCACGAAAGTAGCCACACCAGCAGATTTTGGATCCTCCTCAACACTGGCCAGGTCTAAAAAAAGACACAAAAGAATCAGTTCATGAGGTACTGCTGAATCAAAGTAGTTCTGCATTATCCTAAACACAGCTCAAGTTCACCCCCCGGGGAACAATTACATGATAATAAATCTGATTTCTCAGCAGATTTGTTCTCTGCTTCTGCTGTGTTTTGTTGATTTACTTAGGGAGGATCTATTCCTCTCTGACATGGTAACTTCTTTTAGGAAAGTGATCCACCCTTCTTACTCCTACCCAATTAGTCTCTCAATTTTCTATGTACTAATTGAAGAAAGAAAATGTTCTTTCTACCTGAACTCTGTGAATTGGAACCACAACTTTTAAGAAAAATCAAAGAAAAACAAAAACAAAACAACCCCAAACCTTTCTAATGGAAAATATCAGAAAATGATTCAGAAAAATGAAAGCATCAGTATTTCATTCACTGTACAAACCAAAAGCAACAGACTTACATAACATCTCAACATGATGACATATCCATAGGGCTTCAATATTTTTCCTGTTACCCTGGAGGTAACTTAGCAGCACTCCATAAATAATTATCATCTGAGAAGGAGTCATTGCTACAGTTTATTTTTAATGTACTTACATAATATTTTAATATTTAACATTTAAATAAGACAAAGCATTATTGTAAAGTGTCAGTATTTTGAATTTAACTAGAATTTAAATTATATAGTTTAAATACAAAACATGATTAAAATACAACACACAATTTTTGAAAAGCGTTTTATCCACAATTTCCCATTTTCCTTCCTCCAGGATATATCTGTCTAAAAAAGATTTGGAGAGGGCAAGAAGAGAGGACCTAGGTTACTGAGTATGAGGGGCCAGCAGAAGCCACAAGGCTGTTCAGAAACTGCCGGCATTACTTCTAAAAGGCCTGCAGCCTGATTTCACTGGCAGAAACTTTCCTTCAGCTCTATTCCGCCCACAGCTCCTCCACACAGAAAAGGCTGTTCCAGTAAAAAGGAACGTGCTGTGTTTCGGGAGAAGAGCCCTTCCATATGTATTTAACAAATAACTCACTCTGCCAGATTCCACAGTGCAGGGAAAAGAATCATCCCACAATATTTGCACTAGAAGAAACACGTAGAACGTGACAACCAAGGTGGAAACAGTGTCCATTCCCCCAGAAGAACCCCCTCCTGCCATTGCTTAATTCAGTCTAGCAAGAACAAGTGCAGAGGAGGTGCAGAAATTTTCAATGAGGATGCATTACCATTGTGCACAAATGTTAGCCTCCTTTCTTCTCTGGTTTCTATATTAGATATCCAGATGTCATTGCTATGGATAAATGCAATCCAATTTGGATCAGCAGGACAAAGCTTGGGATCCATACGGATATTTGGACAACTGGTCTCTACGAGAATGGGTCTTAAAGGCTGTTGCTGTTTGAAAGAAAAAAAAAATACAGGAAACAACAATAACACATGGACAATTAATTACAGAAACTAAACTGGGCTACCAGAAGGTCTCTAAGACCACTGTAGTGTGGACGCCGAATTCAAATATACAACAGAGAAATCTTATCAATTTTAAACACAGGAAAAATATTGTGCAGATATTTTATAGGGAAAGTTGTACTTCTACCATGGTTGCACAGCCACAAATCAGAAGGCAGCTTGTCTAGGGAAGCCTGGCATGCTCTTAAAAACAGCACCCTAAATAGGGGCTGGCAGGACATGCAATCTTGTCCTCCAAAAGCAACTCAGGGTACAGTAAATTCCCCCTGACAACAGGCTTAGACAGACATCAGGCATTTGTTATAATAATAAGAAAGTATTTCAGCTTTGAAGTTCAACTTCAGCACCAGCAGAGTAAACACTGCTTGTTCTGAAAGTTCCACAGCCAAACCTTGTAACACACACAGAGCACTGGGTGGTGAACAGTGACCCCTAAACCACAGCCTGGGAACAAAAGCTGTTTCTGGTGTGACTTCTGACTATGGGAAAGAGCATGGGGCCTTTGTGTGGCTTTTTATTGCCATTGCTGCTCATGACAAACCAACAAAAGAGAGAGACCACCAAGAGAGATCAGCTTCAGTGAAGGTAAGTCCGCACTGGGGGAGGGAATAGCAGCAAAAAGGATCAGGAAGGAGATCTTTTTGTAGGCTTTTGAAGCCGGGCAGAGCAGCTAGTCTGTGCTGGTAGCTGGTGGGCAGGCTGCTGAGGTGGCATCAGCAGAGCCAGCATAGAAGGATCTGGTTGAGGAAAGCCAGCCGAGTGAGGATGTATGGGCAATCTACATCACAGATGCCTCCTCAGTCAAATAAGCGTACACACCAGATCACCACCACACCCACAAGGAGAAAAAGAAGGGTTACAGTTGCTGGTAGCTCCTTTCCAAGAGGGATTGAGGGCCCAGTATGCCGAGTGGACCCTCCTCAGAGGGAAGCCTGCTGTCTTTCTGGAGCCTGGGTTATGGACGTGGGGAGGGAGTGGGGAAGTTGATGAGGCCTTTTACAATCAGCTCAAAGTAGCCTCGCAATTGCAGGCCTTAGTTCTCATGGGGGAGTTTTATCACTCCTGAAGGAGTACCAGAGGTTCCTTCAGTGTATTGATGATAACTTCTTAACTCAGCTGGTGGAGGAGCCTGGACAGGGAGGAGATTTGGGCAGAGAAGAACCTGATGAACTTCAGCAAAGGCAAGTGCAGGGTGCTGCACCTCAGGAGAAATAACCCCATACACCAGTACAGGCTGGGGGCTGACCTGCTGGAGAGCAGCTCTCAGGAGAAAGACCTGAGAGTCCTGGTGGACCACAGGATGACCATGAGCCAGCAATGTGCCCTTGTGGCCAAGAAGGCCAGTGGCATCCTGGGATGCATCAGCATGCTAGTGCATCCTAATAACTGATGATCATGTTCTTTTGCTTTAACTCCAAGCCAAAGGAGCTTCTAGCCAGGGCAAAGAAGTCCGGAGTGAGACAGGAGGAGAGATGAGTAAACTCACCGTGAATCCATGAGGGCCTCCATCCTTTACGTGATAAATTCCACTCCCAGCCTGAAACAGAAAGGTGCCGCTTTCTCGGTGGTAATCGTAAGAGGCGATCCCAATGGTGCCAATTCGCTTCCTCTCCCGCAGCAACTCCTCTTCGCGGGAGTACATCCCATAGTCCAGGATGGCCTGAATACGGGCAGAGAAGCAGAATCAACACCTCTGCTCTGTGTGTCTTACTACACCGTCAGAGCGTCTCTGCGTGCCAGGCTTCCAGGAGCAGATGGCTGTACAGACACCCTCCTCCTCCAGAATCCTGCTGGCGGCTAGAAGCCCACTCCTGCTTGTCCCTCTGCCACCAGCACTTGTAGGTGCAGGCCACGATTGGATCCTACACAACTGTAAACCCGACAGCCACTTCTCCCGTAGCGAGGCTGGCGTTATTTCCAGTATTCACTGGTGTAAGAAAGGTCAGACGGAAGGTCTGTTATTTCTAGAATGAGCAGGAAAGTCTTTGCAAACTTCTGCAAAGATACACAGAGACTGGTCTGGTGGGAGGAGAGCTCAGCTTGAATTTTATGTCTGGCTGACAGCCTCAGGAAATCACATGGGGGAAATACACACCTAATTCCACAAGGGGTTTGTCCCACCTCCTCCAACCCACCCCAGGGTGGGACTGGTGTGGGCTTCCTATACATGGAAGTGAAAAGGGGACACGCATCCCCGTGAGTGGGCAAGGGATCCTCTGCTCCAGTATGAGTCACAGAGCCACGGACTGATCCTCAGGGGGGGCTCATCACTTTCCCCTGCAAGACAGTGATTACTGGAGACTACAGGCTCCTTCAGCAATCCCCAGGATCTCGCAGCAGAGAATTTGATGCAAATTAGCACTTGTAATCTCTGACAGCAAAGGAGGAATCATCCAGCACACATGGCTTTTATGACGCACAAGGGCTGGAGCTCCAAACACCAAACACTGCTGAGAAAAGCTGTACTTGTTTTTGAGATGGCTGCGGAATTAGCCAAGTGCAAGGAGAATCTTAAAACATTTAAGACCATAAACTCCCAACCTTAATGACAGGCTGCTTATAGGTGCAACCCCAAAGCCCGTGTACTTGCTATGGTGCCAAGAAGCAAGCGAGAAATCAGGACCCACCGGAAAAAGATCCAACAGAGGCTTCCAGGAAAGCAACAAGACAGCAGCTTTGTTTATAGTTTTGGGAATTTCAGAGTAGAAGAGCGTGTTCTCCCTGTTCTCCCCAGACATTGCTATTGTGAAAGTGAGAAGAAAAAAAAAAAAGTACATTAGCATTCTGTTAATAATCCAAACACTCTCAAAGGATACCAAGGAACAGTTTCACAGGCCCTTCCTACCAGAGAAAGTACTGACAGCCTCTGCACTGCAGCCTTGCTCTGAGAATTCCCTGCTTCACAGAAATTCAAATCACAGAGAACAAGGAAATACACCTAGGCTTACCCAATGCTGCCTGAAGCCTATCTGGGTCTTCTTGAAGACTGGGGACCGTTTTATTTTATAAGCTTTTAAAATCAAGGAGCACTCGTTGGCCAATTCTCCTGGCTGGAATAGAGCATGATGCAGCTTGTGTTTCAAAGATAATGCGTCTTTAGGAAGGCTTGAATGTCCCTTTCCTGCTCTTCTCCTTCAGTGAATTCAGATTCCTAAAAGCTCCTGCCAAGGCACAGGGGGATCAGCCCAGAGGGTGCCAGATGTGCCCTGGGGAAGACCAAGCCTGACCTATAGCTCAGGAAGTGGCACATGGGAAACCAGAGCTCCTTTCAGCTGGGGGCAGCCTTAACCCACCCTCAACATGCTTGAACTCAGCATCACTCAAGGATTATTGCCCCCATCCTCTGATAAGGGAAAAAAAGAGAGAATCAGCAGCTTTCTATGTCACTGCACAGCACACACAGACTCTGAGAATCACAAATCAAACCTTAAGCAACAAGCAACGGGGTTGGAACATAGAATCATAGAGTGGTTAGAGTTGGAAAGGACCTTAAAGATCATCGAGTTCCAACCCCTCCGCCCTGGGCAGGGACACCTCCCACCAGACCAGGTTTCTCAAAGCCCCATCCAACCTGAACACTTCCAGGGATGGAGCATCTACAACTTCTCTGGGCAACCCGTTCCAGTGTCTCACCACCCTCACAGCAAAGAATTTCTTTTTAGTACCTAACCTAAATCTCCCCTCTCTCAATTTAAAACCATTACTCTTCATCCTATCGCTATACTTCATGACAAAGAGTCCCTCTCCAGCTCTCCTGTAGCTTCCTTCAGGTACTGGAAGGCTGCTCTAAGGTCCCCCTGGAGCCTTGTCTTCTCCAGGCTGAACAACCCCAGCTCTCAGCCTGTTTTCACAGGAGAGATGCTCCAGCTCTCCCATCATTTTCGTGGCCCTCTGTGGTTCTGGCTCCTAAGCCTTTGCTCTGGCTATTGCTTCTACCCCTGACCCCGTTCTCCATGAATTTATGTTCAGCTGGTGCAGCTTTTGACAAAAGCATTCCTCTTTTGGAGGACAAGGCCTACTCCAAAAAGCCACACAGAAGGTTGCTCACAGTGTCACTTAGAGTGGCATATCACTTCAAGCACAGCTGCAATTTAGAAATGCAGGTATATCAATTGAACACTAATTAGTGAAACAATGCAGAAGTGAGGCACTGAGGCCAAGAACAATAAATTACATTAAGTTCTTCATTATCAAAACAAAAAACATTGAGAAAAACATCTCTTTAAGCTGCCCCCACCCTACACTGCTATTTATTGCCTCCAGAATCCCTGAAAAACCTACTCCATCAGTAGCTAAGGCACAAAGGACTTTCAACATTATAATCTCTATTTTGGAAGGAAACTTCGAAGAAGAAAGTTCTACCTACTAGCTGTAATTACAAGTAAGGAGATCAAACTGACATAGCCTTTGGAGAGGGGATATCGTATTTGGAAAATGGACCAGACTTAACATGTTATAGGGAACATGTCCCAAAAGACATTTGACAGTTCTTTTCCAGCTCCTCCAGGCCTAATGGGTCACCTCCACCACACCATTTCTGTGGCAGATTATATGGCAAGTTTGAATGAAACATTATGATCACGATCATGACATCTGACCAGCCAATCTGGCCTGAAATGCGGTCTGATTTAACTGCCAGAGACACCGAGCTCTCAAAAACAGTCAAACCCGAACAGCCCCTGCAGTGACTGTTTAGTCAAGGCACAGGCTGTCACAGGAAGCTTACCCAGATAGTAGATCCTATCGGAATGAGGTCCTTCAGGATCATTTTTCTTCACAAACGTGAAGTCATGAGGGGCTTTTGCCATCATGTACCCATGATACTTCCGCGTATCTGTGAGCAGTTTCCGAAGCTGGCTCCAGGAATGTCTCTCTACATAGAAAGGTTCCAGTTTTGGCTGTTCCTCTCTCTGGACCTGCTCCTCACGGCCCGCAGTTTCAAAGATTTCAAGGCCCGGCTGTTCAGTTTCCATGGCTGCTGCCATGTTGCATGTTTCTGGAAGAACAGAGTAGCAGAGGTTCAGCATTGCCTTCCAGCAGCCCAGCAAAAATTCTCTGCATGCTCCCAAAACACTTCACAGCAAAAATGCTACAAGAAAACCACCAGTTCATTGGGGAGGGAGGAGGCGGGGGGAGCAAAACAAAAAACCCAGCAGAATGAAAGGACTACGAAAGAGATTTCTGCTGTAGAAAACAGGCTGCCAACACTCAGCCTTTCAAAGAGGGACTAAGAACTTTATAGAGACAGACAGACAAGTCACACAGACTTGTTGTTTGCCTCTCCCACCCTCTCCACATACCACCTGCTCATTGCAGTTCCTGGAGTGGATAACTTCATCCCCATTAAGGCCCTACCTGCATCTTCCTTTCTGTGAATACAAGAATATCTCCTCACTATAACTGATAGCAGAATGGGGGATGATTAGGGCTGTAGCAAGATCTGGGACAACCAACCACCAACAATGTTAGCAGTTGATGTGAAACCACCAGACCACACTCGATGGGCCTCGGCAATTGCATGCCCTTATCCCATTATGCTCCTAGAATTTCTTGGGTTTGTTCATGCCTCCTTTCAAACAAAGCTTGGAAGGGTCTAGCAATGATCATCATTATCGTATCATCTCAGGAATATAACTACAAATACTGTATGGATGACATTCTTCCACAAGAGTTGGGTGCTACCAGAAGGAAAGGGACACAGTGAAAAAAAGCATTTTCCAAACTGATTTGTCTGCAGCATAAGTCTTATCCTCCTGAATTTAGCAGATACCTTTTCCTGCAGTCAGCTGTGTTTTACAAAGTACATCTGAGCTCGAATTAACAGCCCAGATGTCTGGCAAGGGGAAACAGAATCTTTCCACTGTAAATCCCAGAGCTGAGGGTAGCTCCAAAAAGATCCAAGCTATAAACTCCTGCCAGCAGAGTGCTCAGGTGTAAGGATTGTCAATCCTCAAAAAGAGATATTTTTTTATATATATGGAACAAAAAGACTGTAGAACTGTTCTGCACACTGCCAGGGCAGAGTTTGGTGTCTGAGCCTAACAAAAACGTTAATATGGACTAAATAAAGCATTCCCACAGAGCAAACAGGAGTGAAAGGACCACTGAACCTCCAGGCACAAGGTTGTTCTGCACAACTGCCTGAGACAAAGCTCTCTGACAGACTGACTCTCCTGCTGCTCTACACAGCAGCTGAGATATCTTGTCACAGACAAGTCAAAACCAGACCTTGGACCCACACCTTGGACCAAACCCATTTTAGCACAAACTGCTAAAAGCAAAGCAGGGCAAGTCCGGATTAAAAGTTTGGTTCTACCTTTGACAATGCAAACACAACAAACCCAGGTCTTTTATCTCATCTATTTACAACACAAAACCATGGCACTAGTTAAACAGCCCTGTAAAACTAGAAGGACAGTGCAAACCCATACACAGAACAGTGCTCTGCCCAGCGTCACTAACCGAGAACGAGACCTCAAACCTGAATCAGAAAACTTTTATCGAATTTGCAGAACTCCAACGAAGAAAAAACTCCCTTCCCCACCTACAGCCAGACGCTGCTATGCCTTAACCCGACCTCCTTCTCACACTCCCCTCCCAAGAAAAGACATAAAACCCGAAAAGCAGCAGACTTTAACGAGCGAACAAGAAGCGCCACCCGCCAAGGTGATGTTAGCCCAGGGTAAGGCAAGGATCTGCCTCCCAGGAGATCGCTGAGGGATCTCTACCGCAGCCACCTTCCTGCCAAGCGAAGCATTTTGTTTCCACCCGCCTGCAGCCGACAGAGAGGCCGCCCCATCCCTCACGCCAGCCCGGGCCACCCTCCGCCACTACGACGCCTCGTATCGGCGGGGCGCGCCGGAGGAGGAGGCCGGGCCTGAGCGGGGCGAAGGTGGAAGGAAGCGGGCAGACCCCAGACTCCTCCACCGCCGGGGGCAGCGGGCAGGCCCGGCCGGGGGCGGAAAGCCAGGCCGACCCAGGGCAAGCCCTCTCTCCTTCTCCCACCCCACGGGGTATCAGCAGGAACTCGGGGATGGAGGAGGCGAGCGGCTCCGCTCCCGGAAGGCCACCTCCCCCGGGGAACCCCGGTCCTTACGAGGGTTCCTCACCCACCCCGGTACTCGCGGCGCTCCGCGGCGGCGATGCTGCCCAGCCGCCCCGCCGGGCCGCTTCCGCTTCCGCCGGGAGGGGCGGCCGGGCCACGCCAGCGCCCCCTGCGGGAGGGGAGGAAGCGGCGCCAGCCCCGCCGGGCACCGCGGGGTACACGGGCGAGGGCGCCGCCTGGCGGCCGGGAGGACCGGGCTGCGCGGAGCCAACATTCCCTCCTCTCCGCGCACCGGGACCCAGCGTCACCAAAATCAGCGCTGTCCTCTTTCAGCCTTATTAGCAGCAAAGTCTCGGGGTGTATAATTATTGCAATGTAAGAGTTTAAAAAGGTTGGAGCACGAGGGCCCGCCTACAGTTTGGCGCCCCTCACTACTCAAAAGACTTTGAGGGGCTGGAGCGGGGCCAGAGAAGGGGCAAGGGGGCTGGTGAGGGGTCTGGAGCACAAGGCTTGTGAGGAGAGGCTGAGGGAGCTGGGGGCGTTCAGCCTGGAGAAAAGGAGGCTGAGGGGAGACCTTCTCGCTCTCTCCAACTCCCTGAAAGGAGGGTGCAGCCGGGGTGGGGTCGGGCTCTTCTCTCAAGGAACAGGCGATGGGACAAGAGGACACTGCCTCAAGTTGCGCCAGGGGAGGTTCAGACTGGGCATTAAGAGAAATTTCAACATGGAAAGGGTCATCAGGCATTGGAAGGGGCGGCCCATGGGTGGGTGGGAAGAGGAGGGGGTCTCCCCAAGGCAAACCCCTGCGGGGTGCGCTGAAGGGAAGGGACGGTAGGAAGCCGCCAAAAGGGGCTGGAGGCCAGCGGTGCCCGAGGGGCCTGTGAAAATACCTGCGTGCGCTCCCCGGGGTCACCGCCCCCGCGGCCACCTGAGGGCACAGGGGGGGAGGCCGCACACGGACGGGGTGGGTCAGACACGCAGTGGCCCCAAAGGAGAGATGCGGGACGCACCAGACGACACCCGGGGACAACAGGAGGAGCTCCGGGAGGTGGCTGGACCCGCGGAAGGCGGAGCGGGGTAGCAGAGACCCCACCACGCCGCCGGCCATAACCGTCGTGTGTCCTCCCCCCGCCTCCATCCCCGCTTTGCGCAGGCGCGGTGGGACCCGCCCACCCCCAAGCGGGGGCGATGCGCATGCGCTGAGGGAGCCTCCCCCCCCCCCCTCCCCCGCCCCCGGTGCCGCCTGGGGAGCCGGGCGGCGGGCGCGCGCCATGGCAGGCCCCAGCCTGCGGCCGCACGTGCACTGGGCGCAGCGGCACCGCGAGCTCTACCTGCGCGTGGAGCTGAGTGACGTGCAGGTACCGGGGGGGGGAGAGGGAGCGGGGGCGGAGTGTGAGGGGGGCATAATGGCAGCGGCGGGGCCGGGGGGTGGCGGGGCTGGGCCCGGGGTGAGCGAGCAGCCGCCTGACGCTTCTCCTCCTCTTCCTCCTTCCGCAGCACCCGGACATCGCCATCATCGACAACGTGCTGCATTTCAAAGGTAGGGGCTCCCGCCACCGGGGGAGACTGGGGGTGAGGGTGTCGTCCTGCAGCGATCTGGGCCTGCCCCCGTGTGCGGTGTCCTGGGAATAGAGGCCGGCGTTCCCCGCAGCCTCGGGGTCCTTCCAGGCCTGGGGTCCCCGCAGCCCCACGGGGTCCCCGCAGTCCCTGGATCCCCTCGGTCCCTGGGTCCTCGCAGTCCCACGGGGTGTCCCCAGCCCCGGGGTCCCTCTACTCCCGGGATCCCCGCAGCCCCACGGTGTTCCCTCAGCCCCGAGGTCCCTGCAGCCCCCTAGTTCCTGGGTCCCCTCTGTCCCCACAGCCCCACAGAGTCCACCCAGCCCCAGGGTCCCCGGTCCCCACCACTGCCCTCAGCAGCATCCACTGAGCTCTGCGCTGGGTGCCAGCCATGCCACGATGGGCACCCACCAACAAACTGCTATAGGAAGAACAGGTTGTATCTTATCTAATTGAAAAAAACAAACACCCAACCTCCCCATATTTAAATATCCATGAAATTTCCATACGTTTTTGCTGTCCTGTCTCCGCTGCACCCTGGAGATAGCCGGCAGCAGTTTTTTTCCTTGCACAAAGACCTTGTTTTGCCACCGTTATCAAACCTCTGCGTCGGGAGCCAGTGCTCGATTTGAAAGGTAAAGCAGGTCTCCTCCTGAAAGGGGGTTTTGTTCCGGCCGGGCGGCTGCACGCCCCAGCACCTCACGCTGGTGGCCTTGGATGCCCCGCAACTGGTTTTATTTGGGGTTTTTCTCATTTATTCGTTGGTTTTCTTTCCAATGCGTTGCCTCGGCGGTGTCTTGGCCTCCCTGGTGAGCCACAGCCAGGGCCATTTGATAGGGGGGGGGTTGTTGCACGTCGTCTTCGCTTCGGGATCAGTTTACGGTGTAGAAGGGTGGAAACTCAACTCAGAGAGCAGGTTTTTGGAGCCCTTCTGGGGACGAGACCCCACATATGCGGGAGAGGAGAGGTGAATGCATCCTCCCGTGTTGGGACTCTCTCATGGTGCCTCTACGGACCCGCTGGAGACCGGCATCCCTGGGTGCTTGCTTATCCCTCAAAGGCCACTGGCACAGGGGGTTCCCAGTTGGATTCAAGCAAGACCTGAGGAGCATTTGGAGCCCTCCTTTTGGGAATCTTTCACACTACCTTCCTGCAATCGAAGAGCCTTTTCCAGTGCTGTGCAGAGTGGCAGCAGCTTTAGCTCCAGTGATGGCACACCCGAGCCTTTTTTTTGGGCTGTTTGTGTCTTCCCTGTTATCATGTGGCTTCCCCTTGCCTCCCAGCAGGGCAGGGGGAAGCACTGTAAATAACCGCTGAGCACCTCTCTGTACAAAGTGTCCTTCGCAGGCGGGGTGCGTGGAACTGGCTGGGACCTTCATGCTGACTCTTAATTCTTGTCTTTTAGCTCAGGGTCATGGTGCCAAAGGGGACAACATCTACGAGTTTCAGATCGAGTTCCTAGAGCCGGTTGAGCCTAAAGTAGGTATTTTTCCTTTTCTAACTTTTGCAGAGAAAAAGTAATTTTTTAAAAGCTTGGAAGTGGCTGCACGTAAAGTTCACCATGTGCCATTTAGATTTTCCTGGTGACTCTGTAACTGCTGCAAACTAAAAGTCGCCTGTCCCGCTGCGCAGCCACCATCCTCCTCTAATGCAAATCACACGTATCAGTTGTTAAACAGTAGTTGTAAATTTTTTTTTTGATGATTTAAAGCAGCAAAATAATGGGAGTATCTGGCAATGCATTGTGTGATGTAACCTTGACTGGAGAGCAGGGGAACGCTGTCCTGCAAAGTGTCAGTCTGATGTTTCCTAGCTTCTTTTGCAGCCCGACAAAATAAAGTCATGAGAACTGGTGCTTCTGGCTTGTGCAGATTTTAGGTTGCCTGTACAGAGATGCTGAAGCTCCTATTGCAAAATCTTTTCTTAATTGCTCTTGTAGTCCAGTAGGAGAGAGCTTGGCTGGAAGAGCAGCCTCTCCACGTTGTTCACAGGTGGCTGTAAAGTCTGTCTTTACCTCTCAAAGCTGTTAGGGGCACAGGAAAAGCCTGGGCTCTGCTTCCAGTGCAGGATTTGTGCTGCTTATGCTGCAGCCAGCCTGGGAGCCATCATTCACCTTGACAAGGGAGAAGATCACTGGAGGGTGAATTTCTAGGGTCTGTCAACAGGTAGGTTTCTTGTGTGGCTCCTACCAGGTCTTGAGTGGCAGACAATGAGCATCTCTTGGTTTCAGGATCTGGTCACTGGTTTGTCATCTGTCAAACCCAGCAGCTTCCCCACAGTGTGGGGAGAGGAGCCCACCACTGCCCAGGCTTGTCCTCAGTGCTGGCAGACCTGGGCTGTGCTGGGAGCCAGGCCTGGAAGGCAAGTCCTTGCTTCTGCAGAGCAGCCTCCTTCCAACAGTCTAGTCACTCTGAGTCACCATGGAGGGGCTGGAGGAGAACCAACTCTCTGAAATCTGTGTAACTACAGATGGTTGGGACGTATTGCAGTCTGGGGTTTTCTCTTTTAGCTTTGATGTGCACCATAAGTGCCTCTTGCTGGTGCCAGGCTGGCCACCAGTGAGAGATGGAGCTTCTGACAGGCAAGGACCAGGCGCTGGCAGCTGTAAGTCACAGCTACAGCCTTCAGATGTCCTAGGAGCATCCAGATGGCCTTGACAGAGCAGTGCTGGGTCATTTGCTCAGTTAAGAACCCAGCTCATGGCTCTTCTGCAGCAGTTTCAGCTGGTTTGAGAGGCAGTCTTGTGCACAGCACCCTGGTGTAGGCTCAGGGTGCGATGGTGGCGGTAAAGGTGGGCACCTAAGGCCACAATGCTGTGGGCTGTAAGGATGGAAAGGTTCTGGGCTGCCGTTACGCAGAGTGTGGCTGTGGTGGAGAGGCCTTGTGGGGTGGCAGTGACCACACTGCTAGGTACTTCAGCTCACCACCGTCTGTGGGTGTTTCCTAAGGCTGTTGGCTCTTCCTCCTGCTGTTGCAGATGTCAGGTGGGGTCCCCTGTTTTGGACATGGACCTGTGGCTGATGGTAGCGTTATTTTTACCACTGGCTGGAGGAGGTGGGTGGCTCACAGTACTTAATGGAAGGTCTAAAGCCCAGATCATGGTTTCTGCCTTGGAAAGCTTGCTCCTAGGGTCTGTGCTAGCTCTTTGTGGTGGGATGCACTGGTGCTGTGCAGTATGGACAGGCTTTCAAGCTGCTTATCAAGTCCTAGAGCCATCACAGTTGCCATCTTCAACTGGGCTGCCCTTTGCTTCCATGCCTTGGATAGCAGAGAGATGCTTGTGCTGCAGCAGTCCATGTCACCTCTGCCTCCTTGATAAGGAGAGCTCGGGTATCAACTCAGTCTCAGAGCTTGTTTCCTAGAACTTTTGCTGATCTGTGCTCCCATCTCTGCCCTCAGCCCATATGCAGGGTGACTCAAAGGCAACTGAACATCACTGTGCAGAAAAAAGAGAGTAACTGGTGGGAGAGACTCACCAAGCAAGAGAAGCGCCCGCTCTTCCTAGCTCCTGACTTTGACCGCTGGTTAGATGAATCGGATGCTGAAATGGAACTGAAGGAGAAGGTCAGTCTCGTGGGTACACGTGGCTTGTGCTGCCACTACAAAGCAAGGGTAGCTGTTCTCCTGTGCTCAAACTTGTGTTCTTCATTTACCTGGAGTTGTCTGGCATGCTGATCATTAATGCTGTTTCACGCAGATCCCACGTAGAATTGGTTAAATGCCTCAGATTGTAAGCAGGAGTTCAGAAATAGGGACACTTCTGGCTGGAAAGAGCAACAGCTCGAATCTGAACTGCTCAGGGCTGGCCAGGGTCTGCACCCCTTGCCTTGCCTTAGCAGCCCTCATGTCCCAATCCATATGAAGATCATATCCATAAGCCATGTGGAGCCTGGAGGCGCCAGTCCCAGCCATTGCTTCTCTGGAAAGCAAGGATTTCTGAGGCTTTCCTGAGCCACTGGGCTGTCCCTGAACGTGTGTTCCTGCCATCTGGTAAGCTCGAGCAGCTTAATGCAGCAGGGAGGAGAAAGACCATCTTGGAAAAGTCTTCAACAGACTCCATTTCTGCACATCTGTTTTACATCAAGCG
>JAOQGH010000069.1:39176238-39196774 GCA_025769975.1 Gallinago jamesoni
GCAGCAGGGAGGAGAAAGACCATCTTGGAAAAGTCTTCAACAGACTCCATTTCTGCACATCTGTTTTACATCAAGCGCTGCCCTGTTCCCCTCCACAGCCACACAGCTTAGCGCGGAGGAGAAGGGGCTGCTGCAGTGTCAGGAGCCACAAGGCAGCAGTGAAGGGCAGGCAGAGAGCCTGGGCTGGATGTTCCCAGTTCCCTTCAGGCTACTGGTGGGTCATGAAATGTTTTAAGGAACAGCTCTAAGCAACATTCATAACTGAGAATTAACACAGAAAACAGCAGGCTTTTTTGGCAAAGCACCTAATTACTAGAAAAAATACACAGTGAAGGTAGGATACTTAGTTAACACCCTCTGGCTTTTACCATACCATAATTTCTGGATGAGGAATGTGCTGTTCTATGCAGGTGAAAATTTAAACCCTCTAGCAACTGGCTGCTTAGCTGAGTTTTAAACCCAGAAGCTTTGCTGTAGTATAGTTAACAAATCACTTGCTAATTACAGTAACAGTCTTTAAAACCTTATCCTTCATCTTAAGGAAGAAGAAAAGATTAACAAAATGAAAATAGAATCCAGAGTCCCAAAAGACCGTAAGTAACTGTACCTTTCTAGTGTCTAAGGTGGGGCTTAGAAAGCTTCTGTTACTCTTACATGGAAGTTTTATTGAGTGATTTCGTCTGGTTTGATGCATCTTGGAGGGGGATCTTTGTATTATGAGCTATTTAAAAATCTAATGAAAACGGACTGCAGTTTCCAAAGAATGTAACAAATCTGCCTAGCAAGAATTGAGTTCTAGCAGGTGCTGGTGAAAGCAGGCAGAACTCCCCATGCTCACAGCAACCCTTTTATCGCAATCAGTAACTCCCGTGTTTCTTGTAAGCTTTATTCTCACAGAAAGCCTGGTTTGCGGTCGTAGTCTTTGCAGGAGTGTTACCATTGTACTCTGCTCACCTCCTGTGTTTATTGTTGATTTTAGCTTTCAAACACCTGAAGAAGGGATACTTAGTTATGTATAATCTCGTTCAGTTTTTGGGATTCTCGTGGATATTTGTGAACATGACAGTACGGCTGTTCATCTTAGGAAAAGGCAAGTAGTAAGGACTTTTTTATTTACATTGGGATTTTTGTTTTGGTTTTTTTAGTGTTGTTTTTAATACTTTCTAAATAGTGAACTCTAGAGGAAGACACATTTAAGAAACAAAACTGTAAAAGCATCACTGAAGCGTACAACAAAAGCCTCTCAAAAAGCCATCACGGTGTCAAGGAGAGGAAAACACTATCCTCTTGTAAATCACAACTGCATGTTCTGATGAATGATACTTGTACTTTGCCAAGATTACTTGTAAAGAAATCAGTTGGAGCAAAATGTCTCGCTTCCTGCAATGTTAGTATTTTTTGAAAATGAGCTGGGCAGAATATTTTGTTTTTGAAGTGAGAATGCTTTATTCTATTGAGGTAACAGTGCTATCACTTTTTTTTTTGTAATTACCGAAATAGCTCTTGATCTTTCTGTTTATGAAAAAGAGCACTTGAGCAGTGTTTCTGGCCTAACTGCTGTGACTTCAAGATAAGGCCTATAAAGAAGTTACATAATTATGCATAATATTTTTTTTCAAATCCAGCTAGAATCCTGTTATTAAAAGCTTTGCTGCACCAGCTTCCTGAACGTGGAAAATCATTTGTTCTCTAAAATTGTTTCGTGTGTCTTACAGATTCCTTCTATGATACTTTCCACACTATCGCTGACATGATGTATTTCTGTCAGACCCTGGCGTTAATGGAGATCATGAATTCACTAATAGGACTAGTCAGATCACCGCTGATACCTGCTGTAGTGCAGGTAATGTTTTAAGATTCTTCTCCTTGCTCCCCCTCTCTCCCCGTGTTTAAAGTAGATCTCTATTTTAAACAAAGTGTTGAGACTCTGCTAAAATAAGTGATATGACCTCACTGGCACTGGACATGGGAATATATTATTCGGAGGGCAGGAATTTGTGCTTTCCAGTCTCAGCTGTGGCAGGCTGTCTTCTGTCACCAAGGTAAAGTGGTTCAGGACAGCAGCTGATGAAAAGCACGTGATTTTGATTTGGTGCCAGTGCCCTTTTTATCCTGGTTGTCGTTGTTGTGCATAAAAAATGAGGATAGATGATTTAAGACTAAGTCCCTTGGATTGCACCTAAATACAGAGCAAAATGCATGCTCCTAAGAAGCAGGTCACAGCTCAGCTGCAGAGTCAGGTACGTGCTCAGCATATGTTTTGGGTGTGAAGAGTATCCTGTGTGTTTTTGACAGCAAGCACTTGCTCTTTCTTTTGATGAAGGGTGTGACTGTTCCTTAATTTGTTTTTCTTAAACAGGTATTTGGAAGAAACTTTATTTTGTTTGTTGTCCTCGGGAGCTTAGAGGAAATGCAGAGCAAACCTGTGGTGTTCTTCATATTTTATTTCTGGAGTATCATTGAGCTGTTCAGGTTTGTGGGATTTTTCCTCTAGTAGGTGTGTACGGAACAAGAAGCCTTTAAAGATTTTGATCCTTATACCTTTTGGAAGAGTGGCTGTAGTGCATTTGCCCTGGAGAGCAAAATCTCCTTTAGAGACACAGACTATTACAGCCTTCCTGGGTTGCCCCACCTGCCAAAGGCTGGAATCTGAAAATAATACTGCCCTGAACCTAGGGAAAGCTGTTGCTTTGGATTTCCATTGTCAAATGAGCTGCACTATGCTGTGTTTCTCTTTCAACAGAAGTATTTTGAAGGGTTTATTAGGCAAGTCAGGCAATTAGATTCATCCATGTGGTCAGAATAACAGCATCAGTTCTGTAAACTGCCAAACAAGGGCATGTCCATCATGATCCATAGAACAATTTTTGACTATTCTTGTGTCATTTGGGAATTATGTTGCCTGTTCTATACGGCAGATATATGCAAGACTAATTCTAGCAGCAGCTTCCATTTTAAACAGCATCTGTTTCTTCTCCCACTGAATTGGCTTTAGGTATCCATATTACATGCTTTCATGTATCGGTATTGAATGGAAACCACTAACCTGGCTCCGTTACACTACCTGGATCCCTCTCTACCCTTTAGGAGGTTTGGCAGAAGGTATGTCCAAAAAAGACAATTTCATAACCAACCAAGTCAAGGCTGGGCAAATAACTCAATTTTTGGTTTGGCTGCTGGACTGAAGAATAATATAATAGAACAGGAGATAAACAGATAGTTGCTTTGACCTGAACCAAATGTAAGCATTTTTGTCTTTCCTTTTGGGTACTGGAGAGGAAAGTAAAGGCAACAAAAGGTTACCTGACAAACTGGCCACGCGTGCGCCGCAGTCCATGCGAGCGGCACGAGACAACAACGCTCACTTGCCTCTGCTGATCCAAATCAGTGTATTTGCTTTTATCTGCTAGACCTGACTTGGTCAGCCTGGTTTGGGTTCACACCAGCTCACAGATCTGGACATTATCTTGTAAATCACTGCACAGGACAGGTAGCGGACAGTTCTTCCTCTGAAAGCAGCGTAGCCTGTTCCAAGATGGGCATGGGCTCTGCTCCATTTCTGCTTGGAGAGTGACTGCTCCATGGAAGAAGCCCCTAGTCTTCTTGCTGTGCCTCCTCTAGAGTAGGGACGCTTTACAGTGAACTCTTCTGTCTTAACAAGCCTGGATTATTTTAAATTTTAATTTATTTAAGCAGCTATCAGCACTCAGCATCTAGCTGTAAGAAATGTTTTGTAATCGTACCCGCCTGAACCTGTTTCTATCAGCCAGGAGTAGGCTTGGGCATTGCCCAACTCCAGGCACAGGAAAGAACGTGCTTTTCTCATGGCTGTACGTATTTTTGCGTGGTAAATACTGCTGGCATGGGCCCAGCAGGCTCCACTTGTGAATAAAAACAGCGTCTCACCAGGCAAGTTCACTTTTATAGCTTAATTGCTACACTGCCTGAGATAGCTGCTTCTCATCATACTGCATGTTAAAAAAAAAAAAAAAGCTTTAAAATTGATATAATTAATAGGAGCTAGCAAACAAGAAGAGAATATCCGGAAAAAGTTCCTGGTGTGGGCTGGGCAATTGTATATTTTATCTGTGATTGCTAATGATGGTGGCCTTCTGCTTTCAGCTGTCTGTATCATTCAGTCCATTCCAATCTTCAGTGAAACAGGGAAATATAGTCTGGGACTGCCAAATCCACTGAACGTCACAATCCAGTTTTCATTTTTGCTTCAAATATACCTTATAGCCTTGTTTTTAGGTAAGACACTTAATGGTATTTCTCACTATTGATATAAAAAGGCCAGTTTCCTCTAAATATGTACATTTTCTGAAGGCAATTAAATTCTAGTATTTTGGGGATCATGGCAACACAAATTTGCTTGAGGTTAAGCATTATCCTTGTCGCTTGTTTATGTAAATTTGTCAGAGGTGGAGGGGAACGTAGGTACAATTAGCACTGATTAGCCCCACAAGAAGGAGACCTTGGTAAAAAATTAGCATTATCTTCTGATCACTTGGGTTAAAAGAATAATTTTTACTGTATTTATAACTACAGTATGCTTAGTTTCACCTTTTGCATGGCATTTGAGCTTTAGAATGATTTAGTGTAAATTTAAACATAATTTTAAATTAAAGCAATGTTTAACTAAACTGCATTATAATCACTAATGCAACATGAAGCCATGTTTTTCCAGGAAACAATATAGAAGGCTCTTTAGTAGCGTATTTAAAGAATGGTGCTTGCTACATATGTGGTTTCTGGTGTTATATTTTGGTAGCATGAACTTCCAGTATGTCTGGGTATTCACAACTCAGTAGAATCACCTGAGCTTTCACTAGACTTCTCCCTTTAACAGACATTGCTTAAAGAATACCTCTGAAATACTTGTTTGATCCTTTCCCAACTGGTGTTGCAACTTTTTAAAAAGTGGCAAATCAACATTCTGAGAAGCCAGACACCAAACAGCCCGAGCAGCAATTCCTGTCTCACCCAGTGAGAAAAAACTTGCTTTAGCTTTCAGTGCTATACACACCCTCAAACCATGTTTTTTTGTGTAGTGGTTTATTTGCTTGGGTTTGTTTTGTTTTGTGGCTTTTTTTTGTAATTTGGTATAGCCATCTAGCATTAAAAAGATGCAGTAATGTCCTACCTAAACGCTTCATTCTTTTCCAGGGGTATTTGTAAACTTCCGTCATCTCTACAAGCAAAGGAAACAGCACCTGGGACCAAAGAAGAGAAAGATGAAGTAAAGGACTTGCAACTTTCTTATCTAACTTATCTCAGTGACAAGATAAGCCTCTAATTCTTACGGTTTTACCCACTGTAACGTAAAGAATTTTGTAAAATTAAATGATCATGCTAGATTTCATGATTTCATAGTGAATTCAGGTAACATTCCCATATACTGTATTTTGTTCCCTTCCAATCATGTATGCATGGCATTTACCATTGAATGGTAACCTTTGAACTTGTATCCTGTCAACTACCATATTAGAAAGAAATCCTATTATCTGCATATAATATGCTTATAAACAGTGGAGCAGCACTAAATAGAAATAGTGTTTATCTTTAAATTGGATATTTGCTCTTTCAATATTGCATGCAGATAGGGCTTCTGATGTCAGGATATATTATCAGCTGGCCCGTGCTGTTCCTAGGGTGCATCTTGATGGCAGGAACTTTTCTTCTGCAGCCTACTGATGCTGCAGAATTCCTACTGGAAATAGCTAATGTCGATTTAAATGCTACCAACCTAGTCTGTTTCTAGTTTAGCCTTAACAGAAAAAGAGCACTGTATGGATCCGAGCATTCCCATAGCAACAAATCCTTATCCAGTCATTAGGGAAGGAAGCTGCCACTCTGTGACACGGTCAGAAACGCTTTCCTGATTGGAAACACAAGCACTGAAACATAACAAAATAAAGAAACACAGGTACCAGCTCTCCTAGCATGTGAGCAAACCCTGGCAGAACTTCATCCCAGCCAGGCACAGGGAAAACACGGAACTTCTATGGGAGACTGGGCTCCTCTGATCATTCCTGGCAGGGTTGTGGCTCCTATATTTATTTATAGTCATGGGAAAGGCAGCAAAGGTTGCTTTCCTGCTTAAACTTAGGGGTGCAGAGAAGTTGGTGGATATAATTTATTGGCTGGCCCCTGGTGGGATGGAGCAGTGGGTCAAATAAACTGTTTATTATTTTGATAGCGTGTATCAAATCTCTGTAAGGGAGATCCCACACAGGCTCCGAAGGGACCCTTTTCTTTGTGCTTGCTTTAAACAGCAGCAACAACAAAAAAATGAGAAGGTCCCCCCCACATTTCAAGTCATCTACTCTCTTACCTGGAAACCTTTGTTTCAGTTGACTTGATTTCAGCATGCTCTTCTTCACATCTAGCTTCCTGTAGTTAATTCCACATCCCTCTGGCCTCCTTCATCCAGTTAGAAAATGTACAAAAAAACCTGCTTTAAACCATATTGTGGTTATGAACAGATTTTTTTCACAATAACTGCCACTGCCCCTGGGGAAATGCAAATGCCAGCAGTCCAGAACAGGCACTGAAGTTGAGATTAGCTTAGTGCCATGTTAGTATTTATCTTTTTCTACTGTAAAATGATAGGAATCATCCAGGAAGTTATTTTCTGTACTAAAGGTGACAAACAGCTCACTGTTCGTGATACGGACCCAAGTGATTGTTACTGTAAAGGAAAGGAAATAGCGTTATAAGGAATTTTAACAAAGAACTGGTACAAGCTCCACACTGCATTTCACAAATGCAGAGAAACGCTGTGACTTCTCTTCAGGGATACTTGAGGCTTGCACTCAGGAGAGTGCAGCTCACTGTACTCAGAAGGGTTCAGTGTTATTCACACACTTACTGGTTCACTATAGCACACACCGTACCTGTGTTTGAAGTATGTCAAAGGATTGAATTTGCCGAGTAATGGAACAGCAAGGATCACTTTCATACTTAATTTCTTCACTGGGCATTTAAACTTCTGTTATGAAATCCACGTGTATTCATACACGATATTCCTCAGTGAAACTGTGGTACCTAGTGCAAGCTGTCATGGATCTTACACTACTGAATTTTAGTCCTTCAGAAAGAATGTGTTTCTATTAATAAAGATTTACAACCAAATTTTGCTTTAGTTGTTTGTTCTTTCCCTGAATGCGAGTTGTATCATTTATTACTTAACTCTTGTGATAAAAGAACTGGGAGCCGAGCCTTCACCAGGGCAATGCTTCATGCCACACAGCTGAGTTGCTGTGAAAATGGAAGAAGGCCAACTTACTTAAATCTTCATGAAGATTTAATCTTTATTAATATTACACAAATAAAAAAAACTCGTCTCGCAAGATTAAGTTACTTTCACAAGCATAAGCATTGCAATGCAAGTGATAACCCTCATTACGGCAGTGCAGACTGGATTTCAAGTTGAATATAAAACGAGTGACAACACCCTGAAATTAGCTGTGCATCTGATTTCATACGTTTTCTTTGGACTAATCAAGTTGGTGTATAAAGTAGCTGCCTTTTAGGATACCAGGGAGTTCAGTCATGTAGTAACCACATTTTAGGGAGGCAGTCTGCTGCCCATGATGGCATTTTCTTTCTCTCCTCACATGAACTGAGTAACTTTATACAGTAATTGACTTTGGGACACTTTCCCCAGTTTCCACGTCTGACTAAAACCACCTCAAACTAGCTACGTTGGTTTGGGGTTTTTTTGTTGTTTTTTTTTTCTTTTTAGAGAGCACTGACGGAGGTAATGGACCCTGTTTTGATAGGAAGTTTCTCCAAACATTAATTAAACAGGCCCTAGAAAGTAAACAAGACGAGAAAATTGGAACCATTTGAGTCTTAAATCTAGAGAAGTTCCCAAAACGGAGACATCACATCCTTTCAGTGCTGCTACTGGAAAAGTCTGTCTGCAGCGGAGCAATGTTATGATCGTAGGCAGCGTATTCCGATGCTCCGGTACTTGCCACTTTCAGCTGCTGAGCGGCGTGTGTGAGCTGAAAGGCTGCGTCGGGGTGAGCCGTGTCCGGCAGCAGGGTACACTCCCGCTCCAGCATGTCTGCCACCCCTTTCAAGAGGTCCAAAAAGCCAAAGGCCAGAGCTGCCTTTCGTAAACGGTTAAGTTCCTGCAAAGAAGGAAAAAATCCTTTTAAAACCATTTACATAATAAAATGGATTTATTTTTTTAATGGCAAGCTTATTCACTTAAAGGAAAATAACCTGAGCGACCAGTACAGCTGCTGGAAACTGCCCGCTGCTCATCAGATAAAAAAAATGCTTCAGGGCAGAGGACTGCAGCAGCACAACTAAACAGTTGGGCTTTTCCTTCCTATAAATCTCCACTTCTCCCTTCTGTGCATTCAGCTATTGTACCTGCCTATTTCGTTTGTGTTTCTCTGCTTCAGTCATAGAAAAAATGCAGGAGACACTCTCAGACTCAGAAGAACATCTGCGTTTTATTGCTCTCTGGTCCCTCAGTTTATTTCTGCCTGAACAGCAGCGTAAGATCTGCAAAGAAGTTTGCCAAGGAAGTAGCAGAGATCACAAGGGGCACATCTCTGCCACCAGACCCCATTACCTCATCTTAACTACTCTGTAAAATGAACACAAGATGTTTCCTTTACAGAACCATGTAGGTTTTGCAGAGCCCTACAAGCTCACACAAAACACCCCATGGACACAGACAGAGTGTGTTCCTCTGTCACATGCACCGCTATCACTACGGACCAAACTTGGGCCACCCTGAAATGTTACTCACTTTGTAGAAGGTTTGAGTTTTTTCAGGGAGTTTCCTTGCATTTCTCAAGATCTTCTGTACATCTGTCTGCCGAAAAGGAAAAAAAAAAAAATCATTAAAAAATCTTGGCAACTGCTGGGGAAGCTGCAGAAAAATATCCTCAACTGTTTATTGTTAAATTATGCTGACCATTCACAAGACTGCAGCTCACAAAGGCTGAAACATAAACAGTAATTATACTAAATCAAATAAACTAAGCCAGATGCTACACTGGAGACACAGCTTTCATTAAGCAAGCTACGCTTTCTGATTGCATTTTAATCACGGCGTTTTGAAGAGGCCGAGTTTATAAAAATGAAAGAAAAGCAATACAGCAATTACATCAAACAGACAAGACCCAGACAGTCTCCACTCGGCTGGTCAGATGGCTACTGCTCATCCAAGCAAACCACCAAGTCCAAAACCTGCATCATTACCTGGAGGCCACTTGGTTTAATCCATACGGTAACATTCTGCGCGTAACTGCGCTTGTTCTTGGGCTGCAAGGGGAAAGGGCTCTTATTGTCATCCTCTCCATAAGGATTTTCTTTCGCATCTAGGCGGGGGGGGGAAGAAAATCAGAACTTAACAACTAAGACTTGGCAAGGTCATTCACACAAGAAAACACTGAATGTGTAAGAGTTATTCAAATGAGCGTGCCCGATACCTGAAATAGGTCCAAGCTGTGCCATCTTCCCCAGCCACGGAAGGGGCTCGGGACCAGGTTCAAAAAGCGACATCATGAGGTTTGATTTCTTCTTGCTGTCAGCTTGTGAATAGAGCATTCCATACCACTCTGGCCTATGGAAAAGAGCAAATCCCAAAGGCTGAAAACCTGCTACCCCTCTTTGCCTACAGTCCACCCCCCTCCCACTGTGTGGAGGCTCACTATTTGTAATTTATACTGGCAGAAACATATCCACAATTTAAAAAGCACAGCTTTGTCTAGCAGTGCAGAGTTCTGTACAGAATACAGATATAAATAAGCATAATTTATAAATAAAGCATAAATGAGCAAAGTAAGAGATTTTTCAGGCAGACATCCAGCTCCATACCCCAACTGGACGACAGCCACCATGCCTTCCACTTTCAGGCTGCCATGTAATAAAACACAGAAGTTGGGGATTTTCCCAGCAATCTGATTAGCTGAATTCTCATCTTCGGTGTCATCTGTGATCCCGGGTCCCACCTCATCACCTTCTGAGGAAGAATGAATGCAAACAAAGAGACAACATAAGAATAAATTCAAAGAATAAATTCGAACACCCTAGTTCTATTTCCATGATGCCACACTTTTATACTCTGCCATGCAAGAGTCCATTAATACTTCTATAGAACAAACAGCTGCTGAATGATCTGTTAGGGCAAAGTGGCATTATAATGTTATATAAATATGCCACTGCATCCTACTCATAAAACAGAGTTACCAAAAACCTGCAAATAAAACCTCCACCTCAAAGAAACTAGAAGTGAAATGGCACCAAGAGTCTGGCGATGAATACATGGCTGCTTCTGAACCAAAAAGTATCCTGAATTTCAAGTCCTCTCCTATGCCATTTGTGGTCATTAGGAGAAACTTATTATGTTTTAGTAGGTGGAATACAGCTGTGATTTAACTGTTAATATCTTCTAAGGTGAAAGGCCTGGCATGATAAAAAGCATATCTGGAGCTTTCATTCTTTTTTACCAAGAGAAATCTCACTTTCTCTTTGCTGCACTCCAAAGCCATGATAAAAGGAAAGGGGAACTTCTAAATGCACACTGATGCATACAATTAGCTGCAAATCAGTAACATCCTTAGCCATCCTCAAAGCCTACCCCAGTCATTTGTACAGATACACATATACTTAGCCTCAATGAGCCGCAATTAATGCTCCAGTACAACTGAGCAATCGAGTTGTCATTAAGATCAGATTTTTCACAACAACACATCATCTCAAGAACCAATTAGATGCTGGCACTAAATATTCATCTTGAATATTTTATGGCCCATAACTATTTTAAGCTTTAAATTTAGCATGTCTATTAATAATGACAACATAAGGACACCGTTCCCTCTATTAACTTTCTAAAGTACACAGTATTCAAAAAAAGAAAGAGCTTGCGTTCAAGGCTTTAATTTTAATGTAACCAGACAAACATGTCTTTAAAGACATCTGGCATTTTGATAAAGCATAAGACCTGTGCTTCTAGTCTAAACCACCACAGACATTACAAGGGAAGTTAAATGTAGTTTTTGCTGAAAGAAACAAAACTTGCTTACCTCTGTTCAGTGCAATGGGCAGTACCAAGTGTCTGGACAAGACAGGAGGGCTAGAAATGTCAGCTATATCTACAAAACCAACAATTTCTAGATCTGTGGGAAGACAACAGGTTTAAGTCAGATTTGGAAATAGCTGAAATGCATTCAATTTAACATTACCACTTCTTACACCACTAAGTTTTCTGAAGCAGTGACTAGAGGCAGCACAAGAAAGCCCCAGCCTTGACTGGGGTGTCCAGGTGTTAATAAGATACAAACATTTATACATAATACCATAACACTTTAAGATGAGAAGATAACTTTTAACTTCTACCACATACATACTGCTGTCCATGAACCGTGTTGCTAGACAAATACAGGACTAGGACTGTGCACATTGTTTTTAACACTGAACCCAAACCACTGCCACTTTATACATTCAAAAGGAGAAAACAAAGGATTAAACCAAATCTATTTGCTTCAAACTGGCATCACAGAACCTGCAGGAATTCCCATCAACTCTCTGGCAGGGTTAGCCCCAGTGGGGCATGTTCTCAGGACTGGAGAGATTCGAGTTGTGGTTCTTTTTATATGTCCTCTGGAAGTTTAAATGCAGCTCTGTCTCATAGAGGCACAATTAGAACAATTAGTACTGCAGCTGGAACTGGGGAGCAGAGTCTTCCCCTCGACAGCCCAAGCAAAGGACCTGGCCCAAAGGCAATTCAATAGATTTTTCAGGGGGTGAGCACACCATACGCTGTATTTTAATGCTCACAGAACAAAATTTCCTTCATGACAAAGTCCCATCTTTGGAATAACAGAAGGAACTCTAAGACTGAATGCAAAACAAAGCCTGCCACTGCATGCTCTTTTTCTTAAAATTTCCTATTTTGGTAGAGATGCACTCATTGCTATTTAAACACTATGCATCTACAAATAAGAAGTGGTCACACCCCAAATGAGAAACACTTTTTGTCTCACAGATTTAAAAAAATCCCACACAAATCAAGGCAATCTTGGCGGCAGTAATTTATGGGCTGCAGTTCACTTCTTGCCAAATTTTACCACTATTGTGTCCTTATTCACACGGAAGCTGTGCACATTTTGTTGATGAACACGGTAAAAAAAGGATGTCTCCAGGCCAGATGTAGGAAATGAAATTGCCAGTAGAGTTTGAAACTCATGAAACAGAAAGTATCCAAAAGGACATCTGGACACATGATCTAATCAAGTCACTCTTTGCAGTCACAAATAGCGCAGAAAGGCTGAGAAAGGTTTTCTTTGCACAGTTGTTTTTAAAGAGAACATGGTATTGGTAAGAAGTGCCAGGATGTCAGACAAACTATAAAGATGGAGATTTAAGAAATCTCAACCTTTGCTTGTGCTGCCTCACCAGTTCTTCTCAATTCCACTACTAGTGAATTCCTTGAAGAAACGTTCAGAAAGATGCTAATTTGTCTCAATTGATAATGCAGGGTCTTTCTGATAAAGGCAACTCTAAGATAAAATGCAGCCCCTTCTGTAATACACCTCTCCTGTCCTCCTTGAAGCTAATGAGGGTATCCATGGAAAGCAGCCTGTGGCTGTCTTCCACAGTCCTTGTCCCTAGAAATAGACATCCTGAGCTTTGAAAGTGCCTGTACCTGACTCCAGCCCTTCTACCAGGTGCACGCAGCTGAAACAAGATGATGTTCTTGTCCCCTGGTGCCACATACACCAAAAAATTACACAGTCTGCAATTGATCCTTGCAGGAAGAAAGTGGATGAAACAGTAACTGTATGGGATAAGAGGTGGTAGTGAAAAGGTAGAAATCAAATGGATTTAAGTAAAAAAGCAATCAAAGATTTGTTACCTGTATTAATTGCCTTAGGGATGGGGTCTATTTCCTCATCTATTATGAAAGGTTCTGGTCTGGGAAATACTTGCACATCAGATGTTAAGTGGCCACACTTGAGAACAGCATGGAATGGTGTATAAGCCAGGTCTATTAGTTTTCTAGAACACAATCAGTTATTATTAAGGAAAACATAATACATATCAAATGAAAATATTTTCTCTAAAGCACATTAACTTAGCTCCCAAAGCTTTTTTTTTTTTAAACTACAGTTAACTCAATAGTTCTAACATTGCTAATTTACAAAACAAAGACGCATATTATCACACTGATGACAAACTAACTAATTGTAGAAACAGCATCTTCTATCTGCCAATCATAAACAGACACTATGGCTTGTTACAGAATGATTCAAACAAATAGTGACCTTAACCAGTGAACTGAAAATACAGTTAACAAGACATAAACTAAAAGAAAAAAAGGGTAATTAGAACACCTCATATCATCAGGTTTCCTGTTATATTCGTTTTCTTTTACAGATACTAACTGGAAACCTTCACAAAGGCACATTATCTACAAGTCTACTAACCCAAACATAGACTGTACGTTCTTCAGGCAAAGGGGTCCATCAATGGTGAAAATCTGTCCTTCCCCATTGTTTAAATCTATGAGCCGTTCCAGACAGTCTAAGGAATCTGTGCTTTGAAGCTGTAAAAAAAAATAAAATAAAGTGAAATGGTTTTATTAAGTTTCCATTTCACTCTCTTTTTATTAACCAGTATGTTTTCAGAAAATACACACAATACAGCAAAAAGCATTTGTTTGGATGCTTATCATGACTTTTTGTTGTCTCACTCCTTTCTGAATGAACCAACACTCTTGGTCTCCCGGGAAACGTACTCCTTACGTTGCATTAGTGTTAGACCAGATGCAGCGTCTGGCCTAGTAACAAATAATCAAGTTGGAAGGGACCCATGTGGATTAACACGTCCAACTCCCAACACGTTGCTTTATCATGTTAAGCTCTGCTTTTGAAAGCAGGTTCAAGCAACCAAAAATCCCAGAAGCTCTCCGTCTTCCAGAGTACAGGACTGCCCTAACTAGTGTAACATTCCATTGGTAATGCTGTTTCCAGCTCCTTCAGGATAATAAAATTTTTAGGAGGGAAGGCAGATATAATTCTGAGACCTTCTTAGAGAATGCTTGTGAAAACACCTAAATTTAGCAGTAATAGATTTATTCCAAATGTTTTCCCAGTTATTCTGATGTGTAAACAACGCTTCAATCTATCAGCTTAATCAAGAGGATCATCCTTGATAGAGACCTTGAAGTGAACCATCTATTGCATGCCTAAATAGGAAATCCTTCTGTGATGGACAGAAGAATACAGGTGTCAAGTTAAAACAATGCTATTAATAAAATCCAATCTAAGGAACTCTAGTCTAGACAGGCTTCTTTTTAAATGTTTTTTTTTATTCAACAGAATTCTAACTCTTGTGAATATTTTTAAAGCTGGTTTTGAAATTCTCAAAGGTACCTGAAGAGAAATGTAACAATCACCTTTCCTTCAAAACTAAAGGAATCTGTTTGAATATCAGCTTGGAAAATTTTGCTCACTCACATTTCTACATAAAGCTACTCTTGTTTTAAGTGTTGAGTGTTTTAAGTGTGAGTTCTTTGCAATAGAAGGCATTTATTCAAGAATTTAATTTTAGTTTAAGAAAAGCCCACATAAGTATTCAATGTAATTAATATGGTAAAGGCAATAATAGAAACAGAAATAAAAATTGCAAAATATTCCCTAGAGAGAAACTGATGTGATTGATAAAGATTACGACAATAATGCAGTAGCAGTAGATAACAGTAGCGCAATAATAAACTTTGAAAAAGACACTACAGTTATATTTCACCAAAGAGCTAACACAAAAGTACTGGAATGTCAACTAAACTTTAAAATTAAGCACAAGAACATCAAGGTGTGTTTTGTGCTGACCTGGTCATTAGTTCAGAGAAGACCAGTAATTATCCAATGCAACAGAGAAGAAGGTATGTGTTAAAGACATCACCTCTTCGAGATTTGCCATGCACATGACATACAACTTGGATGGGAACGGGAAAGGGAGTGGGAAGCGGTTGCTTTCACTTCGCTGGTTGTGAGTAGCCAGTGAGTGGCGCAGGGAGCCTCTGCCGATGCCCAGGCAGCCGTCGGTGACAAGAACAACCTAGAATGAAAGAGGGTAATTAGCATTTCCAATTAAAGACACGTCTCTATCTGCAGAGGGCAACTACACATTTCAACAGTCTTCCCAACAGCACGCACTTCTGTACCGAAAATCCCTGCTCACACCGGGATTTCCTCCGCTGGGCTGGGGAAAGAATCGTGAGTAAAATTTCCAGCGACAGGTACATAAATGAGAAATGGAAGATCTAACCACTGCAATGAAAACTATGTGCATGGTAAATACAAATTTTGCTGTAATTAAGCAATTGCACTAAAATATAAATTTCATAGCCAGAAACACACTGTGCTGGGCATAAACATGGCCACTTTTAAGTGTACACTACAAGAACAGTGACTACACAGCCAAAAAAGCGGCCTACTGCTGATGGACTCAAGAACTTCAGGTTTATTTTCAGATGGAAGACAAAGCCCATTTCTTCTGCAGAATCTGATGAGCAATCCAACTTCCACTACGAGCCACAGAAGCCGTACAGAATGTAGTATTAATTACCTTATTTCTTTGCAAAGAAACACAGCAGCAGTATTTTGCAGCAGAGCTATTAAAGCAAAACTATGCATTTTTCCATTCGGTTCCACGTCCAAAGTCAGTCCTTGTAGACACCTGTGCTAATAGGTTATGCTGAATAATCGAACTATTTACACTCAGCTGAGACCCAGTCATTTCCAGGGTAGTAAAACAGCTGCTCCTTCAACAATGCACAGCATTATTCTTGGCTGAGAAGTAAGGAAAATCAAATCCAATTGAAATCAATGTATACCTGCTACATCCAGATTTGTATTCTCTCTTCATCCTCAGTCTCTCTCTTTTGCAGCCTCTTCTGTTACCATCTGAACTGTTGCTCACTCATAGCATTTTTCACTATTTCAAGACTCTGCACAGTACATTCCCCATTGAAGTTCCAGTAAAATGAGCCGTGACACAAGCGAGAGACCAAATTGTTGAGGTCTCATCTATGCTTGGTTTTTACATCTTTCTTTCTAGTTCTTTGCTCAGAATGTCTGCTTTTTCAAGGTGCCTTTTAGCCTTATTAGATTATGAAGCCTTTCCTACACAGTAAACCTCTATCTTTTTTCTCCTTAAGGAATATTGCTTGAGATATCTTCCTAGGTCACTGAGCTGCAAAATTACTGAACTTAAATCCTAACCCAGAGCAACGGGCTCTTAAGGGTCTAAGGAAACTGAACACTAAAAGCAGATTTTGTCATAAGAGGCAACAAATTCAGAAGGCTGAAAGCTGCAAGGTCTGGATGGAGTTCATGAGCAGACACATGCCAAATGACTCATTAGGGAAAGAAGACAGATGAAAACAGACTCAGCAGTAGTCCCATGCTGTTGCTTGAGACCTGGAACTGTTACAAGCCTTGGAAACCATCAGGTATTGTATGTGTGACAATACCCTTTCCAAACTGAGTGAGGGTCCTGGGACAAAAGATTGCACCCAGATCAAATACCAAGCATCTAAAATAGTACTCTTGGGCTACCTTTTATAATCCACTCCACCACAGTAGCACATTGGACAGGAAGCAGTCTAGCTTTTTTCTTCTGAATATTTTAATAAAGATCACCTGTTCATATTCCAGATATACCCAAAATACTAATTTTTTGTCTCCCTCTAGCACCAGCATGCCTGAGCGTATTCAAAGTTTCCAAATTACATTTCCATCTGCAACGTACAGGGAGTACTAAGTGAACACCTAGATTCTAAGAACAGTGAAATCAGTCGTACCTGGCAAGGAATTGCTGCTCCCCATTCCTGCTGGACAATATTGCAAACCCCCAGCAGCGCTGACTCTAGACAGGTTTTGTCATAATCATCCATGTTACTCAGGGCTTCCTGTAAAGACAAACACCACTGTAGTTGCTGGGTGAAATAGCGCTACCAGGAAACAGAAAAGTTATTCACAGTTCTGTGGGAAAGAAAGATATAAGAAATAGTGAACATCGTTGTCATGAGACAACAACAGCTGACTTTGAAGGAATTATAATATTATCAACACAGCTCTTTGTTGAAAGAAAATAATCCTTTGCATGCCTCAAAGAAACAGTAAAGTCAAAATTTGAAGCAATGTCTACCATGAAACATTTAGCTT
Organism: Gallinago jamesoni; assembly: GCA_025769975.1. NCBI lineage: Eukaryota > Metazoa > Chordata > Aves > Charadriiformes > Scolopacidae > Gallinago > Gallinago jamesoni. Next base: position 39,193,443 of record JAOQGH010000069.1, read on the forward strand.
AGAAAATCCTCCCAGGTATCAGAGCAACTTTAACTTCTTAGAGGTCCAGAAAGTACGTCACAAGGAGCTTTTCTCACAAAAACTCTTTGGTAGAGAGAGTAGCAGAATCCAAAACTCATATCCACATCTTGTTTCTATAAGCATAAACCCACTTTTCTCCTTAAAATGAAAATGTCAAACTTAAACACAGGATCATAAGAAGGGTGCAGCTGTAAAACTAACGTGCCAGAGGAGCTTAGCTGGGTTCTTGGCCTTCAGAAACTCCTCAAATGAACTCTCGGGGAGGGGAAAATAGAGCAAAGAGAATGCACTCTGACAAATTCTGCAAAGAGAATTCATCTGCTAAAATGCATACGTAAGAGAATATATTTTAAAATCTGCACGTCGCACACCCAACAAACCTAGAACATTGTGCCTTGTGACAGTGATGTATCAATCATTCTTGGTATTACATATGATAACCAGATACACATGTACAATTTTTACTGGCTTCAGAGACTTCCAGTGCCTTACTGCACTCATATGAAGTTTCTTTCTTGGACTTTCTCCTTTCCATTTTCTCCCCACTTTCCATCGCATCTGCGAGGCCTAAAATCACTTATTCTCATTCTTGCCCCGCTTCAACTGCTACATACTCTTAAAAGCACCTTCTCTCTACCAAATCACTTGACTCAAAACCTTTCTAAACGCTGCATCATTCATCAAGAGCAAATCAGCAACTACAGAGAAAAAACATGAATGTCACAGAAACACTAAAATTTTTAAGAGCTTCATCAAGCAGCCCTTTCTCCCATCCCCACATTTAACTTAGTTAACCACCCTCCAGAGGTCGCCTACAAGGTAAGATTTGTGAAGCAGCAAAACTTTTCAAATGCATTTATTTCATCTATCCTTAAAATAAGGGTAAAGTATTCAACACAAGACACCGTGAACAGGATGATATGAAATCACACAATTTCTCCGTGATTTCAAAACATGCATGTTTGGGCTTTAGTATTTTTTGTGGGTTTTTTTTTTTTTTTTTTACACGTTGGCAGCTTTCTGCTTTTGTGTTTCAGGCACCCTACCTGCAGCGTGTTGTAATCTCTCGTAAAGGGCACCATCAGCTCCCAGAGTGAGGAAAACACCACCAAGGCTGTGAACTCCAGCTTGTAGTTGGTGGCCATGTGCTCGAAGAGCATGGTCAGGCCGTGGACAGCCAGGTGTTTCCGCTGGTATTCCTCCGAGCCCTCCACTGACACCGGTCGTGTCATGGAGAGCGACACGTCCATCACCACCACCGTCGGCATGATGAGCTGCTCCTCTCTGCTACCGCCGCGGAGAACAGTGATCCGCTGCATGGAGGGAGAAGAAACAGGCCACACATGATTACTGAAGCCACAGTTATGAGGCAACGCATCTCCCCCTCTCATACTAACTCCACCGTGCAGCAGGGCAAGTGACAATTACCCTTAAAAAAAGTGGGATTTAGTGCAGATTAAGTCAACAGCTCTGCTCCCGAGCCACACACAGCATCTCCAACCGGCTGCAACGGCCCAGAAACAGTGAGCGAATTCAGGGCTGAGTCTCGACGGGGGAAAGGGAGTAGCCGGGGCACCGCGAGAGCCGAGGAGAGACCCGGGAACACCCGGGTGTCCCCCCCCCCCGCTTCCAACCCTTCCTCCTCGGTGGGGCCTGAGCGATGGCCCCCGGGGTGTTCCGAGGAGCTGAAAAAGGAAGTAAGCGAGAGGGGGAAGAGAAACGGTGTGGCTCACCCCCGGCCTGCCGTGCTGTCATGGGTCCGTCGCGGAAAGCGTTCCCCCCGGAACGCCGCGGCTGGGGCGGGAAGGGGCCGGGCGGGCTCTCCACACAGCCCCGGGCGGGCTCTCCACACAGGAACGGCCCACAGAGCCGTGGGAGAAACGGTATTTTCAGCAGTAAAGCAAGATAAGCCTGTAATACTGCTTACATGCGGGAAAGAAGTTCAGTTAGAAATCTGGAAAAACATCCCAACGGGTTGGCGGGCCTCCTTGTCCCAGCTGTGTACACGGGGGAGCAGGGATAAGGGGGTTCATTAAATGCCATTGCAAACCTGGGGTGTACCCCTGCAAAGCTGCCTATTCAGACAACAGCTGGATTTAAAATTATCAAATCAGCGTTTCTACTTCCCCAGTAAGTAGATTTTTAGGACCATGAAGTCTTTGGCCAGGAGCTGGTCAGTGCCAGCTCCTGAGGTCACACTGGGCTGCTGGGCCAGCCAGGGACCGGGCCCTGAGCATCCCTCCCTCAGCCTCCCCCAGCGCAGAGCCAGAGCTGAGGGTTTTTTTCCAGGAGACAGCAAGTTTTAAACCTCCCTCTGGCATTGCAAAGTAGGCTCATATCATGGCCAGGGCCAGCAGAGCCTGCTGCCTGTCAGCAGTACGAGATGCCTCGAAATGCAGCTATGTGGGGGTTGTCTTGTTTTGGTGACCACGGTTCCAGCATGAGTTGCGTCCACCGCTCTCTTCCATAGCTGCCATGAGAATGACACATGTCTCACAGCTGGTGCTTTCATCTGGAAGGATGCAGGAGATAATCGCCTGCCCTCATACTGAGAATAACCTGTAGTAGCAGACAACAATATTGGCTTCAGAGATAGACTCAAATCTATACAATACTATTTAATCTTCTTAGGGACTGCAGGTATTAAGCTGGATTGGCTGTTCCTCCAGTAATATGACCTTCACACCTGACCCCCTCTTGTATTAGAACTCCACTAGCAGAGACATTGTGAAAATGGGATCATTTTCATCTGCCTCTCTCTGCAACAGCATCTCCCACCTGGCGGTTCCGCACCAAAGAAGCCTCCAGCAGTACTCTCAGTCATTGGTACTCCTCTTCCTCCTGAGCAGCATCTTTGGAAGGTAAGCTGGGGAGGTTTGTTCGATTGCTTCAGGTCTCTTATAACTGAGAGAGTGAGAAAGGAGTTCATCAGCAGTAAGAGGCAATGCACTCTGGAAAAGAACCACTAAACTTACAAGACTAGAGAAAGACAGAGGCTGATGGTCAGGCATTGTGAAAGGCCAGAGAGCTCTCACAATTGGTCCTAGCTTTGGGTATGTTTCTACTTGCAAAAGGTCTTTTAGGCAGTTCGTTTTGGAGAGGAGCAATAAAAACAGCGCTTAAGTAGGGGTGTGTACATATGTCTTCTGTTCTCTCTGTCATTCGTTTCACTCTCTTATCCTCACTAGGAAGGGTTATTTTCTAATAATGTGCAATTTGTTATACATATTATATTATGAAATTCTGCCATATGCATTTTTACATATGAAAAGCAAAGCTTATATCGTCTATTTATCTAGGTACTCCCATGA
>JAOQGH010000069.1:39196874-39316013 GCA_025769975.1 Gallinago jamesoni
TATGAAATTCTGCCATATGCATTTTTACATATGAAAAGCAAAGCTTATATCGTCTATTTATCTAGGTACTCCCATGACCCTCTATTACTGTTGCCTTAGTGATCCTCCCAACTATTTAAAAGAAGATAATAATGCCTGTCTTGCAAGAAATTTAGGCTGATTACTTCACTGGGTGTTATGCAAGAGGGTAAGTGTGTACTAACTTGCATGAAGAGCTTATCTGAGAATGGCTTACAAAACTGTGATTCACATCCAGCTCAAGTATAATGTAACATTCCCACTCTGGGGAAAAAAAAAAATAAATCCACCAAGAGCAATATTCTAAGGTAAAACATTCATCCAGTGCGGAAGGGTAAATTCTGTCCAGACCCAAATATCTGTCTTCACACTGTCACAGCTGCAGGCTCAGCCACTCTGGCACGTACAATTTCTCTCCCTTTCTAAATGCTGTTCAAATAATTATGCGAGATATGCTAATTACCCCTAATAAAAGGTATGATTACAGTTCCACTTTGCCAGTTCTGATTTCTACAGAGAGGCTTGAAAAGATGTAGTCATAGAAACAAACGGATATTCAGCACCCTCAGTTTTGCTAGAGCCAAGTCTTCCTCAAGCTGAAAGAGAAAAAAACTCACCTCTGGTTTACATTCTGTGGGAATCAAGGCTGGAGAGCACAGAACAGCAGAGCCAGGAACTGTCAAACACTTTTCATCCTCCTGTTGAGGTTGCTTCAGTGAATTAATGTGTCTGTTTGGAGGGAGGTTTTAGCAGCATGATCTTGCTTTCAGAGCATCATCTTTTCTAGCAATTTAAAGCAGGTTCCTTGACAGAAGCCGTGTCCTCTCCTCCCGCAGAACGCTGACCCAGTTGTTGATGTTACAGAATCACAACGGGACCCAAGTGAAAACACAAACCTTAATAGCTCCTGGATATGGGCATTAGGTGGAATAAGAATTCGGCTCAGACTGGGCTGTTCATCCAACTCCTCTCTATGTTAAGCCAAACCCATGTTTATCAAGCAGCAGAGCCTATGGTCACAAAAAAAAAAAAAAAAAAGAAGAAAAGACTGAAACCTGAATCTAGATCTGATTTTAGTCATTTAAATCCATTTCTTTTTATTGAAAAATAGAGAAGCAGTCAGTGAAGTAATGCTACCCAAATAGTGAAAAGTTGCATTACTTTATTTTTTACAACAGATTTTCTTTTGCAGGATTGTACACTTTGTGTCATGCAGTTTCACTCCTGATGCTTAAGATCAGCTCGAAACTCCAATGGTGGATATAAGTGCAAACTGCTGATCAAGAGAAGTCTTCAGTGGCTTCTGGACACAGCCCTGATTTTTGAACCTTTAGGAAATGCATTTACCACGGAGGAGGCGGCTACAACGGAACCGAATCTTTTTCTTGCTTGCCATAGTGTTGGTCCTCTCTCTCTATCAGCTCCAGTTCAGCCCCTCTGCCCTTCCAGCACCACACACGGCACCCCCACCCACGGACCCTGGGACAGTCACTTCCAGGGACCTCTCCAGCAACAAGACTGCCGTAACAGGCAATGTCACAGCAGCACCCAAAATAAGGCACTGTGTATATGTGGATCCTGAGCCAACTGTGCCCGTCACTACATCAGTGGCTACGACACCACAGCGAGAAAATGTCAGTGAAAGCTTCCCAGATGAAAAGCGACCGCACGAGTCCAAAGGAGAATATCCCCAGGACCTATTCAGTGTGGAAGAACGCAGGCAAGGGTGGGTTGTACTTCACATCTTTGGCATGATGTATGTATTTGTGGCCTTGGCCATAGTGTGTGATGAGTATTTTGTCCCTGCTTTGGGAGTGATCACAGAGAAGTTGCAGATCTCTGAAGATGTGGCTGGAGCCACCTTCATGGCAGCAGGTGGATCAGCACCAGAACTCTTCACCTCCCTCATAGGTGTCTTCATCTCACACAGCAATGTGGGCATCGGTACCATTGTGGGCTCAGCGGTGTTTAATATCCTCTTTGTCATTGGCACCTGTGCCCTCTTCTCAAGGGAGATACTCCACCTGACATGGTGGCCCTTATTTAGAGACATCTCCTTCTACATTGTAGACTTAATGATGCTCATCCTGTTTTTCCTAGACAGTGTCATTGATTGGTGGGAAAGCCTCCTTTTACTGACTGCCTATGCCACATATGTATTCACTATGAAACAGAACGTGTACCTAGAACAATGGGTGAAGCAAGAGCTCAACAAGAAGCTACATGCTGTGCAGGCAGCATCAGCAGAGCATATACGGAAGGTTGGTGTCCTTATTGTTCAGAGGGCAAGTTGGAAATCATTCCTTCTAGCATAAACCACAAAGAAAAAAACTGCATCTCCTTCACAAAGTGCATGTTCAAACAAAACCTCAGAATACAGGTACTGGTCAATAATTATGGTTATAAAATGAGGGAAACGCAATCTGGATAGTAGAGATTCTAAGAAATTAGAGAACACCACTAAGAGGGAGTTCTACCCTTGCAATTATGAAAGATACCAGTTGCGGTCACTTACCTACTTTCAAAGACACACCTGGGATTTTGCTCACTTGGTTGTTGTAAAGGAGTTTAAAAAAAACACTTAGAGGAACACATTGTTAGTCTGGGAACACGATTGGCCAATTCTGGGTTAAATAGAAGAAAAAAGGATTCTGGTAAGAGGTGCTTTCCAAGCCTCTCACACATGAGAGGTGTTGGCAGAAATTCTCTTTTCCCGTTCTGAAGTGGGGTGTGTTGCTGGGACACTGGTGGTGTCACTTGTTACCTGATCTGCAGCACAGGAGGTGATGTGGCAGCCTTTAGCAACCATGGCTACCTCTCCCGGACAGCGTTTGGGCAACGGGCTTGAAATGCCCAAATCCTGCTTCCATGTGCTGACCACAGCTATGTGTGCTCAGAGACACAATTCCTTATGCCACCGGTGCCCAGGCAGGGTGTAACTACACCCTCCAGATTTGAGACCAGGGCCCTTCACTCACTGTCTTTTGAAGCAAGAGTTAACTGCTTACTCAAAGGCAGTGTTTGAAGTTGTCCCCAGAGGCAGCTGCCCTTTCAGACTGGCAGATCTGCAGGACATGCCCTCTACAACACTTGGGACTTTATCTTCTTGAATGCGCCTGCCCACTTCTCCCTCCTCTGTCCCTCCCCAGCTCTCCTCTTTGGCCTCTTACCTGCCAACTGTTGAGCAGAGACCACTAGATTTCAAGTTGTCCTCTGGCTTTGGCACACTTTACTGGTCAGATGTGTGTCACTGGCATTTAAATATGCTTTGTCCCTCCTTGTCTCGGCACTCCCTTAGCATAATATAAAGTAAGAAAGGAGGAGGGATGAGGATAGTTGAAGTGGTGCAGAATCGAGAAAGTGCTTTTCTTTCCTCCTCCTGGTCTGTCTTTCAGCCAGGGCTTGAGGCTGGGAGTCCTGAAAGCTCCTGAAAGTGTTAGATTCCAGTGGGATTCACCTGCAAGACACTGAAGCTTGAAACACATCCATCACTGTGGGCATCACCAATCAGCACAAATTGAATCCAGCCCTTCAGACTGAAGGAGAAAAACCCCTCCAAGTTTATAGGGAACTCTCACTAGTGTATGACAGAGGGCTGCTGGAAAAATAAATTACCTGTATGGAAAGTAATGCTGATGGCTGGAAAAAAAAATAGCCCATTGCACCTTCACTCAGCCTCTGCTGGAAAATTAGTAAGGATACAGGTGTTTGGGGATAGAGCTGGGGCTGCCTGTACCTACAGAATTCAGATGGTAGAGGCCAGTTGAGTCCATCTCCAGGTACCTGCATCCTCACTGAGGAGCTGTAGGTAGAACCCTGGTTTTTTTGGAAGCCACAGGGTTTTAAGGAGAGCATGTGGCTTCGGCTCCTTCAGTGCCATCCACGCGTGGTCGTTTGTAATAGATGTCTCGCTTCCTCCCAGACACTGGCCTGAAGAATTATCGATATATCCTGACAAATCAGGTGAAGCCGTAGTGGTGTTCAATCGTTTTTGTTCTTGCTTGCACACAGAAAAGCAGTGGGGCAGCTGCAGATGATGGAACAAAGAAGCCAGCAGATGGGAGGAGGCTGCAGGTAGGTCCAAGTGACTTTACAGGGATCCAAAGTTAATGCATTTTGAACCCCTCTCCGTGTCAGGTCATGAATAAAGGTTTCTTGACTTCTGTGTCAAGAAACCTGGGCCAAATCCTAATTTCTGCAAAGAACCAGCCATGCTTGGCATGATATCCACAGCTTACTTAAGAGGACACCTGGCTGAGTTGTGTCCTCAAAGGCATTTTTATAAAAATTAAGAGACACTTCAGGTTTCCCGAGTGGATTTGCCTGGCAGAGTGCTAGTCACTCTATGCTTTAAACAGGCACACAGAAATTCAGAGCATGACTTTTCTTACCTGGTTTCATGGCCAATTTTCCCCTGGGGCTCCCAGAGCACAGGCTGGTAGGGTCTGTCCTTCCCCGAAGCGAACACTGGAGAGCTCGTTCCTCTGCTCCTGGTTAAACTGGTGACCCTTTGGCCAGCCATTGCACGGAGAGGTCTATCTGATGTAGTGGCTGCATATGCACATACAGGTGTTAGCTTCCTCGTGCGGATCCTACTTTTCCCTCTACATGTTTAACCTACCTGTACTAATTAATGTTCAGTCAAAAGCTCATTAGTACTCTGGAGTTGACTCTAAGAACAGAGCAGCAGAGCTTTCAAGTTTAAGTCGGGACACCTGACATGACTGTAGCATTATCTTGTAGCAACATATAAATCTAGTCATAAGTTTATAGCTAAAAGCACTGCATGCTTTGATTATTATAATTTATAATAACATTGTATTGATGCTGAAAGCATTGCATTTATCTAAGGATGGTTGACCTGTCATCTCAAGAGCACGTCTCTTGCTGTGAACAGTCGGTACTGACAGCCGTCCTGTGAATTTCAACGCAGAGGCTGTTTAAAATCCGTGCTGAGGCTGCTCCTTGGGTTGGGGAGATCAGCCTCCATGTAAATGCATCCTCAGGGCAGAGGTGAACCAAAGGGTGGACATATTTTGGGGAGGAAACTGCTATTGACTGCTGCATTGTACCTTTCCATAGCCCGGATCAGCCTTACAGCGAGGCAGCAGTTCAGCCTCCCTACACAACTCTCAAATGCGCAACACCATCTTCCAACTCATGATCCACACCCTGGACCCCCTGGGAGAAGGTGAGTGAACGTTCCACATCCGAGGGACTTGGGTTTGCAGCCTGGATCATGGGGCAGTTTAACTGGGAATGGAGTCTTTTTATACCAGGGGGTTGGGGATCAGCCAACTTGTCCTTGAAATGCAGCTCTTGAGTATCACAGATAACATCAGGTGGGGGAAGCTCTGCAGTAGTGGGACATACCTCTCTGATCCTGAGGCTAACCAGGACAAACAATTCATGTTTCAGCCCTGCCATATCTACTTTGCCAAACCAATTACTGCTGTGGTGGCAGCTGCTGCTGGAGGAGGGATGTGGAACAAGTCCTGTTGCTGCGGTCCCTCCAAGCAGTGACGGTCACTGCAGTCCCCCATTAGGGTGGTGAGGCACTGGAACAGGTTGTCCAGAGAAGCTGTGGATGCCCCATCCCTGGAGGGGTTCAAGGCCAGGCTGGATGGGGCTTTGAGCAACCTGATCTGGTGGGAGGTGTCCCTGCCAAGGGCAGGGGAGTTGGAACTAGATAATTTTTAATTAAGGTCCACAAGGAGGAACTTCTTTACTCTGAGGGTGGCAGAGCCCTGGACCAGGCTGCCCAGAGAGGTGGTGGAGTCTCTGTCTCTGGAGACATTCAAAACCCGCCTGGATACGTTCCTGTTCAACCTGCTCCGGATGACCCTGCTCTGGCAGAGGTTTGGACTAAGATGATCCCCAGAGTTCCCTTCCAACCCCATATCATTGTGTCATTCTGTCCTTTCCAACCCAAACCATTCTATGCTTCCATGATCTTCTGCTGTCCCTTTGACGGCAGGCGTAGCAAACACGAGTTACAGGTTTCCTCCATCTCATAGAGGGTCACATCATCCTTCCTCTTCTTAGCTCAGATCTCACCCTGGCCTTCAACAGCATTCAATGCTGACTGCATTTTGACCTTTCATTCTCATTTACAATGGGAAAATGAATGTAGGGAGAGCTCATTACCCATACACATCCCCAGCTGTGCACACAGCCCCTGACAAGGCATAAACCTGAAGAAATTAAAACCTTTGAAGAATGATAATTTTGACAGTGGTTAAAATCCCAGCTGAGACCTAAAACACCCAGCAGGTTCCAATTATGATGATTAAACCAATCTGTATGTGATTTAGACCAACACTAAGCACCTCTAGAAGCCCACCTGCAACACTGCAATATCAGCACTGCCAAGGTAAACCGTACCTGCAACACTTTTCACCCAGTGGGCCAACTCCCCAGGGCCAAGGACTGGTCAGCTCAGGACTAAGACACCTTTTAAAGCGCCCAGGGTACAGAGAAGCCACTCTCCAGACAGACTCAGGGTCTTTGTACACAAACTTTTAACCTGCTGCTTTATATCAACTTAATCCGAACACCAAGTGGAGGTTAATTTTCCAAGAAATGGTGAATTGTGTTGAAATAAAGAGGGTTTTTTAGATTTTCTTTCCTACCTCAGCACATGCACCACCCCTCCACTGCCCTACTTGTTCTAAAGAGATTATCTGCTGTCCATTCAAAGAGAGATTGAAGCTAAGCAGATCAACACCTCTCGTGTCTATCACAGAGGTTACAAAAAGGACTCTCCAGATCAAAATCCCGGCTGCACAGAGCGATCCAGGGAACAAAGGAAGCTGGATAAGGACAGCAAGACAGAGAAGTGTCCGCTTTGATAGATTTTAGTGAAGGCACCCATGATATTACTGAGAGTAGCCAAACAAGAGCCCAAGTCTTCAGGATTTGCTCGACTGCCCTTGCGTCCTGTCCCCCCCAAAAACACAGTATCAACAGCACAAGGGTAAAACCAAAATCTTACTAGAGGACATGCCATTGCCTTTAGCATCAGACAGTACTGGACTAGAGGGACAGCTGCCACTCAGAGACCTTCCAAGGCCTTCTTATCCTTCCTGCACCTCTAAATGTCTTTGTGCAGCATCTGCCCACCCCAGGCCAGCACATGCGTCTGGTCCAGGCTGGTGTCCTCAGCTTGGTGAAACCCTGGGACCCCAGTAGAAGTTGTGGGGGCCTGGGGATGCCAACCCAGGCCAAGGAGAGTGCTCCAGTGCTGCCCCAGCCGGCTCAGCCCAGAATATACTGCCGGGGGGTTTCAATACAGCTGTGAGCCCCCAGCCTTGCTGAAGAGGCCGGTATTAGCACGATTTATGAATATGGAGTAAACGAGACTGGGAGGGATCTTCTCTGAAAGACAATTCCCCCTCCCATTTCAGCCGGGCAGCCCTTGTGTCACTGTCTCAGCGTGCGCAGCCACTAGATGGGAGTGTGGCCATACCTGTGTCAGTCTAACACTCACAGAACAGGGACTGTGCAAGGCTGTCCAGTCTTCCCAAAAAGTTGTTATTTCTTAAACCCTTTGTTGTAACGACGCCCCTGAGCTAAGGGCAACATCTCTGCCCCAGGTACATGCCTGTTCCACTCAGCGCTGCCAGAGAAGATACAGCTCCTTAGAAAAGGTAACAATAAAGAAAGTTACTGATGTTACAACAGCACAGCGCTCAAAATCAGGGAGCCGGTGTCCTGGGTGCTGTGTGTCCAGTAGGAGACACTCCTTACCCTGATAGATTCATACCTAAAGAAAAAGGAGTCTGGAGAAAAAGGAATGATTTATGAATAGACTGAGAAACCTAAGTGCTTTGAGGATCTTGGCCAAAAAGGTGAAATGACTTTCCCAGGATGACTCTGAAAGAGGATTTGGACCTGAAAAGCCCATCAGGACTGCAAGCTCAGCCTTTGTGTCGATGGTACTGCAGCCCTTCGGGACCATCGGCACAGCTGGGTGCCTATTTCCCACCAATCACCCACAAAGCCCTTCCCCCCTTCCCGTACCAGACACATTTCTGTAATTAAGTTGCGACATAAAAGATGATCCCAAAGCAATTTATCTTTCCTCAAGGGTCCTTGTTCCTTTTTGCCAATGCCTGCAGCATCAGCACTTAGAGGCTGTGGTAAAGAATGCTGTACAAAAGAAACACTTGCCAACTATTGCTCAGCAGTTCCAGCTTAACCTGCTGAAATTAGGTTCTCTGTAGGGCTTCCTTCCTTACGCTGCAGTTGTGTTTTATTTGGGCCACACAGAAGCAGTTTCAGGGCAGCAAGAATAAAAACCCTGCCAGTACTGAGCCTCCAAACCCGACGTCCAGAGGCGGAGGTCCTAGAAATAAGGTAAAAGTCTGAAATACAAAATTTGTTTCCACTGTTCCTAATGCAACACCCCTTGTGTGAAGCAAAATTTCTCAGTTGAAGGGTGGATGAGGTTCAGAATGTTTGGGTTTTTTTCTTTTTGTATTAGGAAGGGATTATTATTTAAGTCTTTTTCTCTGTCTACAGGAGAATAGGCACTTTACTTTAGAAGTTCTAACATTTACATTGCATCTTGAATTATAGTTTTGATAGAAGCTTTTCTTTTCAAAGTGCCTTTCTTATTTTTAAATAGGGAATTTCTAGCACCTTTGGGTTTTCCCCACTTTCTCTGAAAACATGTAGAAGCAGAGCTTGAGAACTTTTCAAGATTTTGCAGCTAGACACTGGAAGGAACTGTTGGGAAATTAAAGGGAACAGGGATTTTGGGAAGACTGAGGGACCTCCTCATTTTTGAACCTCCAGTCTTACCATCGGATTGTTCTTTAAACTCTAGTCACAGGGAAGAAGCCAGAAGCCTGCTTTTACTGTTGAATGAAGAAAAAGGCTTCAGCAGTGCGGATATCAGAGATGTCTACCCTCAGTGTGCCCCAGTTAACGAGCTAATGATTTTGGAAATTAGACCAGAATAAAGCAGCAGGCAGCATTGCAGGCTTGAGTTGAGCTAGAACAATGAAGGCAGCTACAGTTTCTCTGTGCTTCATTAGCATCCAATCACTTGTTTTAAGAGAATCGTGATACAAAGGAGCAAAAAGAATCATGAGGTTTTTTTTTTACTTCTACTTTTAGACAGCAGAATCTCCAATGCCAAATTTTAAAGAAAAAAATCCTTCCTGCTGTTCATGTTGTAAATTAGTCCCATTAGTTTAAATATGAGAGGCACAGAATTAATTAAATGCAAGAACCATTTTTCTTTTGCACAGCAAAAGCAAGGACATCACCAAGTAGAGCCACCCAAATGCAAGGAGGACTTGATAGCTGGTGTCTCCAAGTAGAAGCTCAGCTGCCACCATAAGTCCAGCCTTAGATGCTGTCAATCCATGGGTCAGGAATCTTCCTGAAGAGCATCTCAGGGCCCCTGGAGGCAGGTGTGTCCTCTATGATGGGCTCTCAGAGCAGGGGACAGAGAGTTACCAGCCAAGAACGCCCCAGGGGACCACAGACCTCAGGGAGGACTGAGCACAGAGAGGTGGGGACACCTGCAGTGCCCTGCCCAGCTAATCCCCAGCACTAGCAAGGACTGGGCTGCCAGATATCCTTCCTCCCTGTGCTGACCTGCAGATCTGGCCGGCTTATAGCCAACCCTTCCTCCAACCTCAGCCCTTCCTGCGTGAGGTGTGTGTCAGGGGAATTAACACCTTTTCAAACGAGGCTGATCTCTTGAGACCCGGAGAGTGGCCTGGAGCTAATCTGTTTATCCTGAGAGAGAGGGATGCTCAGAGCCTGCAGCCAGGGTGAGGGCAGGACACCAGGAGCCTGAGAATTTATATAATCTCTTTCGTGCTGAGCCTGACCGCCCTGACCCTGCTGACAGAAGCTTTTGCAACAGCTTCTGGGGAAAGCCAAACAGAAAGATGCGCTGCCCAGGGGTCAGAGGAGACCGGGAGCCAAAGGTCACCTCTTGGTTGCCCTGCAGCGATGGGTACACTCGTGCTTAGCATCAGCAGAGGGGGAAGGAAGCAAAGTCCTTCACATCCCCTCTGCCAGGCTTACAGTATTGACAAGAAGCATGGAAAAGTCAGGCTTTTTAGACCAGAATCCACTGATTTTGAGGAGGCTCAGCTCAGAATGGCAGCTCTACCCCCACGGCTCAGGGCCTCAGACCTGCTATTTCTATTAACTCAGTATCATGGCGATGAATAAAGCAACAGGGCCCTGCCCTTGAGGCAAATGACACGAACACATTCTGGCTGCACAGTCAACAGTACAGTAGATTAAATCAGTGTGATAAAACTGTCAGAGGAAATTAATTTACAGCCCTGCACAGCATAGCACAGCCAATTTCTTGTGGCTCTTGTCCACGTGCAAACCCTGTGACCCTCAGCTCGGTCACTGGGTAGGGATCTCAACAGAAGATATAGATTAGAGCAAAACAAGGCTTTTCTTTGAGTTGATGACTTGCTCACTTTCAACGAGAACAGGAGTTAAGGTACTTGAGCACAACATCTAACTATGGAGACACAGAGTTTCACAGTTCCCTGTAAAACACCAATAAAGCAGCTGAGCTGATCAGTGCATGGTTTAAGGTGGAAGAAGTCCTTAGCAGTTCCAGAAATACAGTACTAGATGCTGCACTGGGGAAGGTGACCTCTTGGGTAGCCTGGACCATGTTAAATCTGGATACCAGGAATTTAGATCAACTGCAGTAGAGGAGACGCTCACATATACTTAGAGAAATAATTTTCCAGATAACTGGAACGTAAAAATTTTTTATTTTTCCTTACCATCAGGTCGCCAGGCTGCAAGCAGCACAGTAAAGCCTCTTCAGCAGTCACACAGCAGAAGGAAGGTGTCATTTTTAGCTTGGACATAACCTAGCCTGAAAAAAAAACAGCAGTCTCTTGGGAACAAAATGATACTGCATCAAACCCCCTCCTCTGTTCTCTTTGCATTTGCTTCCTAGGAAGTGCGCACATCCCCTGTATGGAATGTCTGGAAAGGATTTCCCTTCCCTCTGCCTTCTCTTTTAAATATGATAGTATTGGTTACATGTCAAACTGCTGGCAGATTTGCCATGGTCCTAAGGATTTAAATATAACTGCTATGATCAACCAGCAGCAGCCAAAACCTAGGGCCTCAGTCAAAAAAGACAGCTCCTAAGTGTGGTGGGTGCCAACTGCAATCCGTGCAAGAGGAAAGGGGGGAGAGCGTGCAGGAGTTGGGGTGAGGCAGGTAAAGGGGAGTTTTGTGAAGTTGATGACAAATGTCTCCTCCTTGTCATCCACAGCAAGATTTAAAGACAGGGTTGACATGCTGAGCAACATCGCCAAGGCCAAAGCGGAGACTCTGGCTGGACAAGGATCAAAACCAGACGGTGAGTGCAAGAAGAGTTCACTTCGTTTTTCACTGCAAAGCCCCTCACCTTCCCAGCACTCGGCACCCAAGGGCTGCCAAAGAAACACCGAGGTCTCACACCCAGTTCCTGTTGTTACTGGACACAGATGGCTGCTCTAATAACGAAGCAGAAATCAATCGATAGGCTCCAATGGTGGGCAATAAAAGCCATCCCCGCAGGAGTCCAGGAGTGGTTGGTGAGAGCATCCAAACACAAAGCGCCTCAAGGACGTAGCGCAATTTGCCAGTGGAAGGGTGGGAGAGGGGAGGTCAGGTCATTACAGACAGCGGTTGGGCACTGCTGAGCTGCACCTTTGGCAGACCCTGCAAACGAGGTATTTGTTAGAACAAAGCACCTTCATTTTAGCTTGGAAACTTGGCACGTTTGCAGAAGAGCACGAAAGATTCCTCTGCAGAGAAAAGCTGTGCTGAGTCTATAACAATTCTAAGGGTCTGTGCATGTGCCAAGCAAATGTTTGGGTGGAAGGTCCCACCTCCAAAAGCACCCTACTGCAGCACAATGGTCACCCTCACAACACTGAGCCTCACCTGCGTGAATGAGACCAAACTTGAGGAAAATACTGTTTAACAAACAAGTACATTCTGGGTGCGAGTTATCAACACGTTGACTTCACTGAATTTTCACTCCATGACATGTTCCTCAAGCTTGGTTGGTGCATAGAGCTGCAAACATGCCCAAAGCATTATCACTCTGTCTCCCACTTTGGGCTGAAAGGTTCTCATGTGAACTTTCTTAAGGCCTGGTTTCAGAAATCCCAAATAGCACCCACTGAAAACATACATTTCTGAAAAATCTCCCCTCTGGACTTGCTCCCTAGTGCGGTGGTGAGGCTCCATACCAGACCAGCTCACCCAGTTTGGGATAAGATACTTTACAATGCCCTGTCCCACTACAATTCATGGGATAATACAATCCTACTGATGTGTGATGGGGATCCCTTAACCTCAACGGCAGCAGCCTGAAAAGGGTCCGTGCTGTGCCCGGGCAAAACTCCAGGCACCCCCTCTCACCTCCACTCTGTCACCCACATTCCCACACCGTTCTGCAGAGGTTTCCGTGTTCCTCTTGGCTCCGCAGGGTGACACCAGGACAGCAGAGAGGACATTGCAGTTATTTCCTTGTAGGTGTCAGCGCTCTTCTATTTGCATCTGAGCACCTCCCCAATGATTAGGGATTAAAGTCTGCCAGCACATAACAGTCATTTCTCAGAAGCCTCAAAGAATCTCAGTTCCCTGGAGAATGCTGTGCTCTGCTAGAAAAAAAAAAGGGATAGCAAAGCTTTACATCCTTTCTGGCTTTTAAGGATAGCTTTAATATGATCTTCCAAATCCAGAGTGAAACCAAGAAACACTCATCAGTTGTAGATCAGATAATTAGCATTTCCCTGTTGTTACACATGTGCCTCTTACAGCAAGTAAGAGGTCGTAGGAGCACTAAGGTATCACTCTGTGCCAGGTGGGCCAGACTCTGCCCAGCTTTCACTAATCACAGTCCACAGAAGACAGAGGGGACAAACAGAAAAGCCATCAGATGGGGTTCAACATAAAACATATTCTCATAGGAAGATCAAGCCTCCCTACTGCTTAAGAGGAAGATGACCACCTGCAACTAAGATGACTGAAACCAATATTCCTTCTTATCACTTTTAGCAGAAGAGGAAAAGAAGGCACCAAGCAGCGTCCAGGTAACTCCAGCCAGTGATTCTGAACCCAGCAAAGACAAACAGAAGGCAAGCACACCGCAGGATGGGCAGGTATTTAAGAAATAAGGCAATAAGTGCTCACTCCGGACCAAACTTCTTATGGACTTTCCTTCTTCCAGAGATTTTGGGACAGGACCCAACCCGTTTCCCATAACTACCAATTGTGCATAGGCTGTGTGTGTGGTGGCGGCGAGATCCATTAAGGGGTTGGCTGAAACATTTCTGCTTACAAACACAAAATACAACCCCAAGTGGTACTGGACAGTATTTTCTCCTCCAATGACTCTTCTGAGGTCAGAGGGTGACTCCAACATAAGATACGAGTACCTACCTCTCCCACGCTCACCAGTGTACAATTCTGTTTTCTTTCCTGAATCCCTCCTTTCAGTTGATGTAATCTGCTGTTCTGATGAGGAAAGGTTTTTCAAGGACAGACAGTAAATGTTTCATTTGTGTCAAAACCCCATCTAAAAATTGGCTCTATTTAACTGATAGAAATTAGTTGGCACAACACACGGGCACTGAGATGGGGTATGCCTGGGTTTTGCCCTGTAGTAGCAGGACGTGGGCTGTGGCTGCCCTCAGCCCCGTTACAAACGTGACCTCTGCCAAGGCAAGGCCCTGGGGAATAAATGCTGCCCAGCTCCTTCTTAGTTTGAGAACATAGCGGCTTTTTTTTTGTTGTTTTTTCTTCTTTTTTTCCTGATCCACAGCCCTCATCAGACAGCAACACCTCAGAAGACAGCAGCTCTGGGAGCGAGGAAGACAGCGATGATGACAGCACAGATGATGAAGAAAACGATGAGCCGTTATCACTTGAATGGCCAGAAACCAGGAAAAAACAAGCGATTTACCTTTTCCTCTTCCCCATTGTCTTCCCTCTCTGGAGCACGATGCCTGACGTTAGAAACCCGGTAAGAATCTATCTATCTCCCTTCTGCTACTGGGTTCGTTAACTGAACTATAGATTTCCTCTCGGCAAGAGTCCTCACTTCTATTTTTCCACGTCTCAAGTCTTTGCATACTTGAAGTGCTGTTAATGCTGCAGGGGGTGGGACAGGAGCCCCAGCTGCAGCATAAAAGAGTTCCAGAAACTTAATTTAACAAATCACAGAAGATGGGAAACTATCGGCCATCTAATCAAGCTGATAAAAAATAAATACAATTAAAGAGAGCAGGGTCCATGTTAAAGCAATTGATTGCAGTGAAGTGTTTCAGGTGAATAACTTTCACCCGGGGGGCTGTTAACTTTCCTGAAACTTCTCCATGTTTTTCTTTCCAAATTTGCTTTTAACAGGACTCCAAGAAATTCTTTGTCATCACGTTTTTTGGCTCCATCATCTGGATTGCTGTATTCTCTTACCTCATGGTGTGGTGGGCTCACCAGGTGAGGGGTTTCTTTTCTCTCTGCAAATAAGACCATTTCGGAAAAAGTAGATGAAGAGAGGGAAGTGTCACTGTGGTGTTTTATCTGATGAATTACAGCTGCAGTCATCCATCAGAACAGCACAAACTTTGTTTTGTTAGAACCCAAAAGGGAATTTTCAATTTCATTCTTTTCCATTTGACAAAGAGTCATTCTTTTTCACGAGCTTCCAAGGGAATTTGTGCATCAGTGAAAGGAAAAGTGCCATCAAGATTTATCTTAATACCGCCTTTTCATTGATGAATGCTTCTGTGCAGAACGTAATTACCCCTTACCTAATTAAAATTCTAGGAAAATACAGGTTCTGATTCTGGAAGCTGCTCAATGATCTCAACTCCCTTCACCCTAATCTTCAACCTGGTATTCTGGGAAATAATACCTGCATCTTGTAGAATCAGACCCGCAATTTGTATTTGGTGATGTATTGCACACTCACCGTGCAGCTGATCGAGCCATAAATC
The DNA here is from genome assembly GCA_025769975.1 of Gallinago jamesoni. Taxonomy (NCBI): domain Eukaryota; kingdom Metazoa; phylum Chordata; class Aves; order Charadriiformes; family Scolopacidae; genus Gallinago; species Gallinago jamesoni. The sequence continues at coordinate 39,211,892 of JAOQGH010000069.1, forward strand.
CAAAGGCTGTCATTTCCCAAAGCTCTCGGATAACGCAGGGCTGATGTTAGATTTGGAGAAGGAGAGATGGAAAATGTCCAGAAGAGGTGAATTTGGGACACAAGAGCTGCGCTGTGACCGACTTGACCTTGCTTAGTCTTGGCAACACTGTGATGGGGTGCCCTACGCTGTAGAGCAAATCCGAGATCGATTTGCACTACGAAATGTAACGTTTTATCCTACAAAACAGAAAAAATGCTGCCATGTTTAAGGGCATTAAAATATTTTAACTCAAATAAACCTTGAAACCTAAAAGACTGCACAGAGCAATTAAAGCCCATGTTCCAGAACTAACAGTCCTACCCGACTTACTTTCTATTTATTAGGTTGGTGAAACAATTGGGATATCAGAGGAAATTATGGGGTTGACCATTCTGGCAGCAGGAACTTCAATCCCTGACCTCATCACCAGTGTCATCGTGGCCCGGAAAGGCTTAGGGGACATGGCTGTCTCCAGTTCCGTGGGCAGCAATATCTTCGATATCACTGTTGGGTGAGTATGAGTTCAATGCTAACAGATGCATTTCTTCTGAAATACAAAACTAGCTGGGCTTTATTCCAAACAGGGTCTTAATTTCATTGTAGTTTGACAACCAGTTACTGGGATTTGTTTTGTGTTGTTCCCCCCAGCTCTTGTTTTGTTTTTTAAACCTCAGCTAGTGAGAAAAGACAGATTTTTATACCTTAGTGCAGCAGAGGGAACATTAAGTTGCATAGTTCAGGTCATAGTTCTGCAGCTTAGAATAATGGTATGTAGCTCAAAACAGAAGCACCCCAATCTTCAGTTAATTTGGAAATCAACAGAAAATTAGTGGTTTTTCAAGACAAAACCACAGCAAACCTTTGGCCAACATCAAAGACATCAGTCCAGGCTCAGTATCTGTGCCTGCACCTCTCATCCATAAAGTATCAGGACTTCTTTATCAGAACATGCTGAGACACTTAATTCACAGGCATTACTTTAAAACCACTTTTAGATCCTTGGATTGCATTATAATAGAGCAAGTAATATCCCAATGCAATTTTTGACACAGAAAACATCCATTTTAGATTCACGCCGAGTTATACTGAAAGCAATCGTGGGGTTTTTTTTTTCCCTGTTACAGTCTGGAAGAATTGCTCAGTTATGATGCAGAAAATGAACTGCTTTAAAACATTTATTTCAATTTTTTCCTTTACTTGCAGTTTGCCAGTTCCTTGGTTCCTTTATTCTGTCTTCAATGGACTCAGCCCAGTCGCAGTCAGTAGCAACGGTTTGTTTTGTGCAATTGTTCTCCTTTTCCTCATGCTCCTATTTGTGATTATCTCGATCGCTGCATGTAAATGGAAAATGAACAAACTGCTGGGGCTCACGATGTTTGCTCTTTACTTCGTGTTTTTGATCATCAGTGTGATGTTAGAAGACAAGATAATATCCTGCCCGGTATCTGTATGACATTTGGACACTTCCAGACGTATGTAACCAAAGATCAAAATCAGAAGGGGTTTAAGGTAGCAATTGTTCTACTGAAAAAAAAGCAACCAGAATTATAACAAGTTTACTGAGAATAAAATATCTTTAACATACGAAAAATCATAAATGTCAAGCGGTGTGTCAGCCTCTATTACTTTTCTTTAGGATCAGGAAACGAAGTGACCAGTATCATGTAACATACGTGTTCAGGCACTCACGGAAGGTTGATACGATCCAGATGCGTGAAGTTTTCAGTATGGCTGATCTCCTCCAGCCAATGGAGCCGATTTTCAGCACAGAATATTCACTCATCATAGAAACGTTTTCAGAAACACACCCTGAATTTCTCAGTAAATGGCTCAAACCTACTGAAATCAATGGACTTTACTTCAGCGGGTACAGAATCAGACCTCTGTGGCCTGTCCTCACCCAACTACTCTGCTTAAAACTGCTGTGTGAACACATCCTGCATCTCAGGAGTGAGCTCCCTCAAACTTATAAGAGCAACGAGCGCTTCCTGAGGCTTGTGCTGCAGCTGCTTTGCCAGGACTTCCCTACCCAGAGGCAGTTTCCATCCCGTCAGCCAACCCCACGATAAAGCAGCCACCCTGGTCCTGGACACACACCTCCGGGACAGTGGGCACAGAGCAGGAGATACACTTCAGGGGCAACGCTTCTCGTCACCCTTCACGACTGCAGGAAATGCAATACTAAGGTTTTTCAAGGCAAAACCAAAGCAGAAAGAATTATTTCTGCCTGCAGAAGAACCCAGGGTTTGAGAGTTGCAGAGCAATCCTGAAAGGTGCCCGTATGGCTCCTTTTCAACCCGTATCCGATCTCACAACATCATCTGGGGTTGGAACACCACGTTACCGCTAATAAAAACTAACACCAGGAATCAGAAATACCACAAGACATTCAATTGCTTAAGTTTTGTCTTCCTCCTGACACTAGTCTCTGAAATCTACGGATTATTGTATCCAGCACTAATTCTTGTAGTTAGCACTGACTTCCACATAACCACGATGAAAAAACGCCACTGACATCGAATGTCAACAAACCCGACAGGTTTATTGTTAATAACGCCTCACATCAGCAAACAACGTAGTTAAGAGTTGCAGACGTTTCTGTCATTCTAATCCATCTAATAAAATGTTAATGAAAATAAACAGAAAGATTTTAAGCTTTTTATTGACTCACTGTAAAACTTTTTTTTGGATGAGACAGAAAAAAATAACCTTAACATTGTGAACACTGACTTGCAAATTTTAAAGGAACTACAAACAAAAGCAAACATCCAACATACTGGTTTTTGGTAAATAAAATTCAAACATTACATATTTACAAATCTACAACCATTCATTTAAAAAGTGCTGCTTGCAGACTAACAAAGTACCATTTTTAAATCCCAGTGAGAGAATACCCAGAAATACCCCTCTCTGTTAATTACTATTTGCATCTCCCATTTGTTATACAAAGATTTTACATGCAGGAATTTTCTCTTTCTTGGGGTATAAAAATCATTTAATTGGCCGGTGAAAGTCTGATTCATCAGGCTGTAACTGTACCAACAGCAAACCTTCTCCAAACAGGAAACAGTGAGCAGTGTCAGAGAAACAGCACAATTTCTATTCACATTTCAGTATTTCCATCTCCAATAATGATTTCAGTGGAACCGTAAGTAAAGCAAAATATATATTGCACTGCAAATGTAAAACCTTTGTTTAAGGTTTTTGACATAAGCATCATTTAGTACACAAAAGGAGAAAATTCAGTTCATACAAAATTTTAAATTGAAAATATGTCTCATATTTTTCTTTATCCATCTTTGCAGTATTGGAAAATAGACTCAAATTGCTTTTCTAGTAAAGGACAGTGAGATTTGAAAACTGTTTCAACACTGAATTGTATGATGCTTAAAAACTATCCACCTCGGGACCTACGTTTTGAACGTTGTTATGACTTGAATGAGGAAAATTTCCCACTTTAAAGTATATCGCTATTCCAACTACATTTTATTATATTGTTTCTACAGCGGACTGACTTAAAACAATTCATTAAGTATAATGATTTCACTTGATGAACTACTACACGGTAGAGGAATTTAAAAGCACGCCCAAACAAAAAACAGCAACACCTAGGAAGTGCCTCTGAGGATGCAAGATTGTTTGTCTGAGGGATGCACGATCCTTTCCGTGGTACAGTACATACTTTGCTGATAATACTGTTGATATTTGAATGAAGTGGCAAAGTGGCTGGAAGTACTTACAGCTAAAGCTGGGAGCAGAACGGAGAGAGTGGGCCCCGTACTCCAAGCGTTGGGTCTGTCCCTGCACCAGCAGCACCCGGGGGGGCAGTTACGTCCCAGCAGGTGGGAGGTGGTCAGAGACCGGGCTCAGTCGCTTCTGCCGGGCTGGAATAGGAAGCGTGAAACTTCCCGAAGCGTCCTTCATAGCTCAGTGTCCCTAACGCACCGCGCAGCTCTGGAAAAAGCACTCGCCCTCCTTCACGGCTTGAAGTTCCTGTAAAACAGGGGCTGCCCCAAGTGGTCAACGAGACGGGGAAGAGAACCGCAAGGAGCCAGGAGCACCTTATACACAGCACAAACAGGGGTGAGTTTATATACACAGCAACTACTGTTTGCAACTTCTCCTCGGTAAATACAGCGCAGGTCCTGTTCAGAGCAGAGCACACACGCACACGAATCGCTACTTACAGTGAATGTTAAAAAATAACCTGATGTTTTTCACACTAGTTGAGAAGAATGAAGGGGGTCTGTAGCCACCCTACACTGATACACTCTCTATGGCGGGGGGAAAGTAGCTATATTTCAGACCTGAGGAACACTTTGCAAGCCTGGCAGTATGAAAGAGAGTATCACAAATTGTTAAAATAAATTAAATTAAATGTGAAAACTGTTGGTAAGTGTAGCATTGCTAGCTCCACCTCAGGCTGGGGGGATACTCTGAAAAAGGTCAGCTACGTAATTAGCAGCGAATTAGAGAGGAGATATTACCTAAGACTGCATCTTGCAATTATCATCAGCATATACCTGCAGCTCTACAACTTTTAAATCCTTTCTCTTTAGGGCAGCATCTTCTTACTACTATCCAGAGGTCTGGGAGGAGGTTCCATAGAGCTTTACAGCAGCATTACTTCTCATTTATACCTCTAAGAAGCTCGCTCTATTTCATTTAATAAAGTAAATGTGAGCTTTAAAGTTTATCTCCTTTCTGCCTAACTAAATATAGCTGTATTTTTACACCTGCAAACTAAACAGATTTTAAAAGATACCTGCTGGTAGGCAGACCAAAATATAAAACCTGATGTAACAGCTAGGTATCCAGAAGTGTTATAACATCAACAACTAAAAGAAATTAGAATTGGACACCCCATCAAGATTACTTAAATTGAAGCTGTGGTTTAATTTCTTTAGGGTGTTTGATACAATTCAATGTCTTTTTTTCCCACCTCCACATAAGACTTCTGGTACTTTCTCTGTCCTCCCTTCCGCTGAGGAGCTGCTATATGACTGCGAGCACAGAACGTTTTTTTTAAATCTCTAGAACAAGAAAACATGAGTCAAAAGCCATGACTCCACCACAAGGACTGACATAGAGCTTTTCTTCACAGAAAAAAAAAATTAAAAAATATTATTTTGCCTGTGAAATAGAGACCAAACATTCCAAGTACATTTAACTATGCACAATATGCCCCAACAAGTTACACTCCCTATATATTCCCTGTAGCGCGTTTGCTGTTATCTACTTTAGTTAAAAGCTTTGGATTAGCATTATGTATGTGTCATATTTAGTGTGTTTCCAACACATCCACCGAGACTGCGAACGCAGCGTGTTTATGAAGAGCTCCCTGCAGGCTGGCATTTGCTTGGCATCACATCAGCGATGAGGTCACGTTAACAAATGCCACCAGCCGAGATGGGCCGATTCCTGACAGGACCTGCAGGACTCTTCCACGTGCTTTCTCTTTGCCAGGGAGCGAAGAGGAGGAGATTTCTACAGAAGTGTTTCACAGAGACATCAGTGTGTTCGTTAGTAGAACTGTACAGAAGTTTTCCATAGCTTCCTTCGTTTTCCATGTGTGCACAAGAGAAACCCTGGATCTAGAGCACAGTCGGGGTGAAGGTTAACATTTTCTACTCCGCTTTAAAAACAAATCACTCTTCAAAAAGTAACTGGACAAGTTACTATAAATAGCAGAGTACTGCAAAAAAATAAGCACTGTATTGCTTATGCAGCAAGTCCATTTAAAATTCACTCCAGTAATTTAAAAAAATTAAAAAAATATCAACTTACTATAAACAATTTAAAATATGTATAATACAACTTTGAATGCTCTTCATAACATCATGAATATTCTATGTAAACAATAGATTTTGAAGAATTTACTTCGCTCACATTAGTTTCAGTGCATTGTTTCTGTCCACCTGGTTTCATTTTGGCTTTTGTTTGTTTTCTTTTTTTCTAAGAAGGGATCTGTAATATGTTGTCCCAAGTTAAACAACTGATTTTCTTTAGAATCTTCCTTTCTACACCTTGATTTGCAGAAAGGACAAGGGACAGGGAAATAACGTTTGGCCCACTTTTCACTCTGTCCTTTTCCACAACTGTAGATCGGCCTAATTCTTCCAAGGCCTTCTGCCACAGTCCGTTCGCACACACGGTTTTGAACACTGAAGACTGAGATGTTCCTCATGACTCAAGTCGTTACTTTACACAGCTACACATCACAGATTTCACCTCTTTCATCTAGGCATTTTTAAAGATACGGTTCTCCAAAAATCTTCCTGCATTCCATCACTCCAGTGCTTGGCGGTCTATCACAATTATGAGTGTTCTTCACTTGACTGGCTGTGAGACGATCGTAGGCCATTTTGTACTCTCTGTCAAAAGCATCTGCAGAAATAGGAAAACAACTTCTATACTCTGTGCTCAAAACTACAACCCAAATACAATGACTTTCCACTGATGAGCATACAGGCTGTAACTGTAAAGTTCTTCCCATTCAGCTCTTACCATAGAATGGCACACATCAAATCTACAGATGTATTTTTGGAATTTATTTTGGAAGCTTAAAAATCTAGTTTGCATACATTCATCATCTGTTTTAATTTACAATAATACAATAATTTACAAAACTTACCTATATCAATGTTATCTCTTCCTAGGGCAACAAGGGAAAGGAACAGTATTTCTCTGTAAAGGCTCCTGAAATTGTAAAAAGAAATGTCAGTTTATGTACTGCAATAATATACCACAATCTAAATTAAAAAACAGAATTCCTGATTGGCATCTCAATGTATTGTCATTTCTGACCTTTGGAGAATGCCCTGCACTCCCCACTCAGGAACATCACTCGTGGTAGGTCCTTGGCACCCACTGACGCGTTGGAAGCTGCACCAACGCCCGCAGAGGGAAGCACGCACTTAAGGAACTCAACCAAACCCCACCAAATCTGACAAACAGGTAAGGAGTTTGCTTTTCTGCACTTCTACGTTATCTTGAAAAGGCAGGCAGACAAGCAAATAAACACCTTGTCAATGCTCCAGCTGTTGAAAAGGCTGCTATATATCCTATTATACATAAAAATCAGTAATTGCAGGCCAGAAATATAAATCCATCGGAAATCATTTTCACTAATTCAACTGCTAATGGAAAAAAATGTTCCTATGTATGAGACTTAACCTCTCTCCTTAGCTCCTCTTCTGCTCTCTACTGGAAACAAAAACAAACAAAAAATCCACCTATGCACCCTAGGAACAAATGACGGGTTTTTTATTTAAAAAACCCCACTAATATATAAATAACATTTAAAAGAAAACAGTTGGCTCTAAGAGGGAGAGGAAAATTGAAAAATAGTTTCTCCAATTTTTCTAATATAAGTTTGTGAAAGTTATCACAAAAAAGAAGAATATTTACCAAACTGAATGATAAATTTGAGAACACTGCTGAAAACCAGTGCTTTCTTCTTTAAAGAATACACTATGAAAATATAATTCATATTACAATAGTCTTATTGTTGTCCAACTTTGCTCCAATTAGGCATGGTTGTATTCTTACCGCTGTCTTTTAATATGTGGCCATTTGTTCAGTCTCTCCAATATTTGACTCATTGGTCCGTAAACATCATTCATCTTGATGCTTTTCACCATACTTCTCAAGAGCTCCTGATTAAAAGAGTCATCATCTTTTTGCAATAAATGAACCATTGGGTACTTCTGGGCTGAAAAACATTAGAAATACTGTAAGAATACATATATTCTTTGTGTAGGAAGTAGGAAAGTTATTAAAAAAAAAGGTGGGAAGCTACGCAAACTGTGAAGGAAGAACAATAAACATGAAGTCAAAATAGTATCAACATAAGAAACACAAAAAGCACATAAAAGAAAACTCAACAGCTGTAATGGGTCATGAGCTATTTTCAGGCATGTGATCCAACACCGGCAACAAAATTCTTAGTAAGCAAATTCTAAAAATAAGAAAACAAATGAAGTGGATGAACCGTCTATGTAAGTTCAGTGAGTTTATCACTGAAACACATTATTCCCTCTTGTTCCTCCCTTCCCGATGAAGAAAAGGCAACTGGAGATACCAGTCAATGACTTGAAAAAGAAATGATGGGAAATGAAACTTGTTCAAGCATTTTACTGCTAAGCAAAACATAAACCGACCCTCCCTCCTAAAACAAATGACAGAAACTGAGAATAGCAACACCAAACTCAACACTCACTCTCAAACAAAAGAGTGCGATTTTGACCTGCAAGACAAAAAGCAGTATGATCAAAAATCAGTAATGTATCTTGCGTGAACTATCCACAAAGACATCTTTTTTCAAAACACATTTTTCAGTTGCTCAAAACTGAAAACGTTCTTTAAAAAAAAAAAACAACAAACAAACACAAAAAAATGCAAGTAACAAAGCTTACTCTGAGCATTCCACAAAATATAGAGAGGCTGCCTTGGATCCTGATGCAATTTCATATTGTCCCATAGCATCTGAATAAGAACATATTTACTATCCTCTGACATACAGTTTCGTGGGATCTGAAAAGGAGATGCATACATAAAGATATTTTATTACAAAGCCATGACAAAGGACATTAAAAGTAAAAATTAAAACATATCTTTAAATCTATTGGCATCATGGTAAAAAGCTTTAATACTAAAACTGCTGTAAAACCAGAGAAAGCTAAATCTGAACAGGGTGTCACTGACACAGCAAAAAAAGTATCTTGTGTATCTTCCTACAGTTCTAAAATCTAACCTCCTCCTTCTACTGCTTAACTAGTCAACCTGCAATTAAACCAAGTGGAACTTATCTTCTTTGTAACTGAGGGTCACAAGTTACAATGTGACTAGTACAAGCTAAACACCTATCCCCCACAAGTACTGCTGAGCCCAGGTTCAGGAGTTACACGCGTTTTTCATCAGTTGACACATTCTTTACTAATTCAGGACTGGGTCCAGCACACTGTAAGGCACATTTCTAAGAGTTACTAGATTATCTACTGGTTTCCTACATGGGAAATCAAGCCTTCCTCATGTGTCAGTATTTTGTAGCTGATTCCATACCTTGGAGTTTTTATTACAGTGCTCGGAAGAAAGGATTAATCCTGGTAAATTGCTGGGCAAGTCCAAGCGTCTGAAATACCACACCAAATTCCAGAACACGATAGGATGGTGATCTACAAAGTCCACCACCGTTATTGCATGATCACCTTCATTTTCAAGTAAACTCTCAAGCTCTTTCCATACCACCAGAGGACTGAGATAAGGAACTGTTATAGGATCAGGACTAGGCAAGTGCCATTCTAGGCCCAAGGAATCCTATGGTAAAGAAAAAAAAAAGTCATTAGCCGGAATGAAACTATTTTTACAAAGTCTTATGAATGCTTTTGTTCCCTAAGACACACCAACACTTAAAAGCTACAACTAATAGTGGTTTTAATAATAAAACACCTAGCATTTCTTGTAATTTGGGATGGTTAATTCTGTTCTCCTAATTAATGCTGTTTCACATTTCTCTCATTTATCACTCAAAGTGATAATTAAGACAGAAAAAATACGTACTGTTGGTCCTTGTAAAGTAGCAGGGAGGCTACCAGTAGGAATGATATGGCTGATCTTCTGGTTTTCCTTCTCATCTTCTTCCAACGGACCAAAAGTACTGACACTCCTTGCTACAGGGTGACTTGTACATTCTGACCCAGAGGTATTTTGTCTTCTTCCCGAGGGGATCTGGATACTTCTGGCACAAATATTGTCATGCTGCTTAGACTTACTAGGGAGAGGAAGAAAAAAAAAGAATCTCAGCTTTTAGTTTTACTCTCAGTACATAAGCAGACAAAAATAAATGGGAAATAATCAGCCTGACACCTCAAGTTCTGCCTTGTTAGCCACCACACTCATTCATGCTACAGTGCAAGTTTTATCCCCTCTTGCACTGATAACGAACACAAACATCCCAAAAGATTTCACAGAATTTGCAGAATTACAGACGTCTCCAAGATTTTTTTTATATTAGGGATGAAACAGTAAATATCACACTGAAAAAGCATGAGGTGGCAAACTCAGGGATAAGGGAGAGGCAGCAACAAGATTCTCTCTCAAATTAGTTCCTCCTCTTCGGACAGCATCTTACGAAATTTATTTCTGTTGGTGAGGAATACATGCACACCCTCACAGACTCTGAGTGATTTCTATGCAGAAAATGCAGGTTTACCTATTTGAATTTAAATCCTCTTGAACAGACATTAGAGATGTAGTAAGACCAACGGTAGCTGCAGTGTTACAGGACTTCCCGCTCTGATTCGTAAAAAGTGAGGGGAACTGCATGTTTTCTGTAGAAGGGCTGGACTTCAGGAAATAACTGCAGGGAAAGCAAAAGCTTAATGTTATCTAAACACAAACAAAAACTACTCCACAATTATGAGCATTCAGAACTGAGGAAAATTCAAATCATACTATTACCGTCCAGGTCGCCGAAGATCTCGGATTTCTATGCTTAGAAAAGGCAGAAATAAATTGCCACAGAATGGACACGTGGTATTGAGATTTGAGTCATCTGCTGTCCAACCTGCCATGATTTCTTCATCGTGAACTAAACAATCACACGTTCGACACCGTGAACAGCTTGAGATGAGGACCTGCAGGTACAGAACTCTGCTATTACACATTCTCCAAACTATTCTTCATTTATAAAGCAGTTAAAACTACAGCCAAAACCTTTGCCCTTAGATGGACATTGCTCACTGCTTGCATACAAGTTCAGTTACATCCCCAGGCTTTAGGTTGGAACATCTGAGTTTAACCGTATCTATTTCAGAACAACTATTAAATCCAAACTGCATTAGCAGACAGCTGATATGGTAAATGACTGGAATAAACACTGTCTGAAAAATTTATTAAACACAGGTCTTTGCTCTATTGTAGCAAGTGGACTTGGATCCAGAACTAAGCTAAAATATACTTATTTCACAATCAAAGCGGGTTAGGCAATCCTTCCACTGCTTCTCAGACTAAAACTATCTATCTATTCAATAGTATTTTTATTAACAAGAATATGTAATTTGTAACCCATTTGCAAACATGTATAGTACAGGATATTTATGCAGCTACCTTCTTCTGTAGTGACTGCCAGTATAACAGATTTAAAAAAAAAAAAAAAAGATTAAAATGACCAGTCATTCAGCCAAATCCACTAAAACAAACAAACAAAAAACTCAAGAAAGAACACAAGAGTCACCCAAAAGCAGTGTAATAGTGGAAAGCAAAATTATTTTACTGGAAGGTACAACAACAAATAGTAAGTTATCTACTCCCTATTTTTAAACGCACATTGCTATTTAAGATTTGGTATTTTAACTTCAAACAAATTTAGCTGTGCAAGGGATTTAGATGCCTGAAATCAAAGTCTTGAGAATTGAAGCTTTGAGAGCCAGGAGATGTGAGTGCAATAAAGACACCTCTAGAGCAGGATTTGAAATGAAAATCAGTGGATTAGCTTTAAGCTTTGAACTTTAACAGAAATCCAGATTGCATTTATATTTAAAGACAGAGGCTTTTACTGTATCAGTTGAAATCAATAAATCCTCCTGTACCTCCATAGCGTAGTTCTGAAACACGCTGGTACTACTTGTACTGCAAGAAGATATCAACTCTGATTTGTCAGGCAACGGGAACTTTGAAAGAGAACCTATTAAGAGAATAAACCCAAACTATTACTTATTCAGAACATGCATTTTTAGTAAACTGTTCTTCAATCAAACAATGCTGCAGTTATAAAATGTGTGATGAAAGATGCAACAGATCAGATATACTCAGGCAGAAAAAACGTGGCGCTGGAGTGTGAGGCCACCATCTGTCCAGCACCACCAATGGCAAAAATAACATCTACCAACACAGGATTTCCATATGTTCAGTTTTCTTCTTTTTACAGCAGTTGGTAGCTTGGAAACAAAATTCACAGATGAAGCAATTCATACCCACACTTTCTGTCCGGATAAAAAGTAGGGAAGAGTAAGAGGTGTTGATTGTGGCAGCAGAGAATCCTGACCCTTCTCTTCAGCAGGCTCCCCTCAACTTCAGGATGCCCCAATGCCATAAGCACAGCCTCCACTGCCCCTCTCCAGTTCCTCCCCATCCCACAAACTGGGGAGCCCAATCTGGGCATGCTCTTCTAAGTGGAGGGACCTAAGTAGAGAGGATCTTCCTCTCACCCTGATTCAGCTTAACAAACTGTACTCTGTCATGGCAACGGTACAGAACTGATGTTAACCGTCACTACCAGTTATCCAGCACAGATTAGGAAAAAAAAAAAACCCAGCTTGTCTGATAATCAACAGTGGCTTACAGAAAATGTTAACAATTTTCAAAGGCCAGTTTTTACTACTTTTAGAAAAAAGCCCCCTAAACTAATTAAGTTACCATTTGAAAGTTTTTACGAGTGTTTTCTGGAACTGAACAGCTGACACAATAAGATGATTACACAAATACAGAAGGACCCAAAGGGTCTCTCATTTCACAGAATGGTTAGAGTTGGAAGGGACCTTAAAGATCATTGGGTTCCAACACCCTGCCATGGATAGGGACACCTCCCACTAGACCAGGTTGCTCAAAGCCCTCTTTGCACAGCTGTAGCATCCAGAAACATATTCAGGGACAGGATAATACTATGCACATTGTTCCACAAGAAAGAACACCCAAACCAATGTTCTACAATAAAAATGCCTACAGGTATGGTCATGAGTAATAGTTTGCAGGTATGAAAAGAAAAGTTTACTTCTTCCACAAAAAGGACCAATGATTAGGATGATCCCAAACCGCAAATTACAATAGAACTATTTCTAGAACTGGAATATTTCTGTTCAGATTGATGAACGAAATACAAAAGCTGCCTCTTACCACACTGGTCAAATTGTTTTGCTGAGCCATCATGGGAAGCTGAGCTTTCTAGGCTTGTCCTGCTGAGGCCAATTCCCTTAATTTCTGATGTGGTATTCTCCTGAGGAGAAGCACTTTCAAAGTCATTGCAGACATCTTCATCAGTTAGGGAAGTAGATTCCGAGTCCAGAGCTCCAAGAGATGAAATGCTTGCTCGGTCTGAATTTTGATCCTGAGAAAACAAATTTCACTGAGAAAAGGAAAGCGAAAGTATTTCTGAAAATAAAGGGGAGCCTTCTGTGTCTGAGTAAATTCAAGGCATGACCTTCCCTCCTTGGAAAATCATATGGCTCAGGCCTGTGTTTAGAACCAATTTGAAACAAGGCAAGTTTCTCTCAGGGTTAAGTATCTACATTGGGATTCTTTTTTAAAGATTCTTCTAATAAAAAGACATCTAGATGAAAACTTAAACTTTTTAATCCTATAACTTTTTCCCACCATTGCTATAAGTTATCAGCAGCCGTAAGAATACATCAGGATAGGCAAGGCATCATTAATGCTTCAGTTCATCTCAGATTGGTTTTAAGCACATTAGGACAATACACCAACAGCAAATTGCATCTGCTTTAATTCCTAAGGAGTGGGAATGAAATGAGTTTTGGTTTGAATTGGAAGCAAAATGAACGCAGTTCAAAGTTAGGCTTAAAATCACTTTGGTAATCAATACAAGCAGATCTCCCTTTTTTCATAAAGGCAGTAAAGAATTAAAACCATTATCATTTAATTAAATATTTTTTCTTTAGGTAAATAAGGGAAGGCAGAGTAGTCTTCTCTGCCTTGTCAACACACTAGAGTATACTTAAATTTTCCCCTTAAATATACTCTGAACTCATGCTAGACCAAAATTTTCTTTGATTCAGGACAATAATCATGTTTGAATTGCCAGGACCCTCATTTTAAAACAACTTAATGCACATAGTCTACCATGATGCATGTCATTCAAACGGGGGATTCACCACCCAGGAGTCAGTGATTAAACCTTTACAAAGCTTTTTCCTTAATTTATAGGAATGCAGTTTTGGGAGGTGGAAGGGGGAAATAGTAATTATAAAAATTTACCTTTGAGGATGCAGCATACATGGTAAATTTTGAGTACCACTTGCTGGCTTTCTCAGCAACCCCTTTTCCAGCAGAAAACATGCTGCTTTTTAGAACATCGAACTTAGGTGTTAGCAGTGTATCCAAATTGAACGAGGGTGAAGACACAAGTGTTAATGCACTACTTGCATCCTGCAGCTGCTCCTTTGCTGGGCTGTTCAGGGAGTAAGCTGGGGAGGACCAAAGCCGGTCTCTTGACCTTTCTTCATATCTTGTGTGATAACTCTTGGATTTGGTAAGACTCGATGGCCTCGGGGAGTTGGGGGGAAGGCTGGACCTCCTGCAAGGTTGGACCACTGTTGGGCTCTTTTTATTGGCATTTCTGTCATCGTAGGGTTTTTGCAACTCAATGCTTGGGGCACGACTGGACAAAGGGCTGCTCATATTGTTCATGTACATGACTATTTCCTCAGCTAAATCTCGTCTTGCAGATGGAGTAGAGACACTCCTATCATCCTCCTCCTCCTCCTCCTCTTTCTGCTGTTCTGTCTCAGCAACCAGCAGAGACAACGGGTCAAATCCAGTTTCAACATCTGTCTTTTCAACTGGCTTTATTGGAAAGCTGCTCTTTCTTTGCAGCTTTCTAGATTTTTCACTGGATGGTTTCACCGTTGTAGATGTTTCAGGTTCTGCATCCAAGTCTTCCAGATCAAAGATAACAGGAGACTCTGTTTTATCTGTAAAACTGCCATCAAAAGCTATGTCTTCATCGCTAGATTCTTTCTCCAGGCTTTCTCTCTTAGATCCTAAAGAGGAAGTTCTGATATTAAGAGTTTTTGGCCTCATGCTTTTCTGCAATGCATTCGATAGGATTTTGGCATCAGCTCCTAGTTTTTCAACAATTTCTCCAGGGTTTGCTTCCTGGTTTACTCTATTTAACATGAGTCCTACTAAGCCATCTCCACTCAGGTTACGGTTCCTGCTTTCCCATGGTATCTCCCTTAAGTCAGGTTCTACTACGCTTTTATGCCTCTTCCTTAAGGATTTACTTTTTATAACTTCGGCTTCATTGGCATCCTCAAAAGATGATGTAAATAGCAATCCTACAGAAGTCTCTGAAAAACAGATGAAACAAGGTGCTTTATTTCTTGCTATGCAAAAAACTAAACAAAATTACAAAAGAATGCAAATTTGTCTCATCTTTCTAACAGTTTACAACACAGAGAAGGAATTCACTATATATCGTGCTACTGGTTGAAAAGTTGAGTTGACCATAGTCATAACTTTCAGGAAGGGTGAGATGATAAAATACTGAGAAGTTAGTCTAATTATACAATCCAAAAGTACTTTGACAGACACCATCCAGAAAAGTCTCAGATGTGTTTAACTTCCTCTTTTGGAGACATACTCCACTATTAAGAGGTTTGAAAGCTTGGGACAGCAAACTTATCTAGGAAATGGCAAAAAAAAAGCACAACATTTTCTAACCTGATGAATTAGAAATAGAACCAACAAAAGGAGTTATTGTCAGCAAAATCTGCATTGTTTTGCCAGAGCATAAAGATGCAGACATTAAAGTATCATACTACAGTACTTCAGGCACAGCCGACAGCATTATAATAACCAGATTTGACATTACTGAAGACTTGTGAACATGTCTGAAAGTTTCTTTTAATAGTACTCCAGAGAAACCTCTTGTCTATCCTTAAGGAAATCATTAGTTGCTGGAAGTTATGAGGAAAAACCAAGACCTGGGGTTTTCTAAGCAGATGTCGACCGTAGCAAAAAAAGAAGTAAACAAAAAAATCTGAAAGTGCAGAATATTCAGACATCTCCCTGACACAGCACACACAAACTCTAACCTAATCTCATAAATTTCATCAGCCATTGCCATTACACCAACAGAACTTAGGCACACTACCTAGAGCTTTTGTTAGAATGGAATATACATTGACAGAACTGCACAAGAATAAAAATCTAGTATCTCTTCCACTCACCCGTGGTGGCTTCTGCTATGGTATTGTCAACCGTACCATTGAGCCGCACTATGCTGGAAGTGGCTTTTTCATTACTTGAGTTCTGATAATTCAGTTTTGGTAGGCAGTCACTGCTCCCTTTTGTGCTCTCCACTTCAGACACTGGACACAGAAAAGGACAGACAGCTCTTTAGAAACAAAGCAACCTAATTTAAATCTCGAGTTTCCATTAGTTACTAGATGCTTTATGCAGGATTAAGTGACAGCAAGTCGTACATATCCCGTGACGCACATGCTTGTATTTACTTGGACAGAGGTTTTCAAGCTGGAACAACTGAACCACAGATATTTAATTCCTGGAATTACTTTTATAACTGGAAGTTCCATAAGCTTCTGTACACAGAGTAATCAGTACTTGCATACTCTCACTGCAAAAAAAAATCAGCTGCCCCACTTAACTTTTGCTGAAATCCCTATTTATCCACAATGAACTAGAAATCTGTATTCACAATATACATACGAGAACTGTAGTCGCTCTCTCTTTTGTCCTCTTTTTGTTCTTGTATATCTTGAAGACAAGTTTTCCCTGGTCTGGCTTCTTCTTTGAATGATGTGTTGTTGCTCAAGTCTGAAAGTCCCCCTATCGTAACAATGACAGAAAAAGACAATTATAGTATTTAATAGTGTGAGATTGTTAAACAGAATAAATTGAATATCTACGGTAATTCAAAGGCCTCTTATCAACTATATTCCAATTAACAGTGAACGTTTTACCACCAAAGAAGTGAGAAAAATGGTTGGCTTATTTTTATAGTATAAACATTGAAGCAATGCTCTACAGGATGAAATTTAAGGGGTAATTTGCAACATTTCTTTTTAAATACTGTACTAAAGCACTGCTTGTCTTTGTTTCTCTTGCCCGATTTATTTTATCAAAATGTCACATCTTTTCAAGAACTCTAAGAGGCATCTAAACACAGTTTCATTTTAGCATTGTACGTTTCTCAAAGGTAATGCATGTAATTCTCATGCTTTTACTCTAGGAAGTAAAAAAATTGAAAGAAAGTAGCAGCAATCATGTGTTCGCTTGCAAAACAAGATTCAATTTAAAATAAAAATAATCAACACCACCCCAAAAAAACCTTACAAGCATTCAAGCCACTATCTGGTCATTCTTAAGACAAAATACTGCCCCCAAGTGTAACTAATATAGTCTGATTGATTGATTGATTTCAAGAACAAAATTTACTTAATACTAACATGGTTGTTCCTCTTCTGGGTTGTTATAAAGCATTAGCACATAAAATAAAGCAGACATGAAAGTTTGTTTGCTATAAGTACTACTGAGCCCTTCAAGTCACATGCATTCCATGTCCTTTGTCCAGGACAACCTGGACTGTGCCACAGCATCTTTAGAGAGTTTACTCTCACGCTGTTTAGGAGATAAAAGGAAGAAGCTGGACGGGATCAAGACTGTACAACATGGCTGAAAGTCAGCTTCCTTCCCTCTTTTCCCTAAAGATGCTGCATTACTTCTCTGCAGAGAAGGTAAAAAACCTTGTTGCTATTATAGAAATATCAAAATATTCTGGAATTTATAGAAAAGTTTTTGGGATTGCCTGAAGAGTCAGCATGCATTCTAGCTATGTGATTTCACACAAAGAAATCTCAATAAATCAGATGATGTCAAAAGCAAATATTAAGTATATAAATGTCAGTTACTCAGTAAAGGAATAATTAAACTTCCTTAGTTTACACTGTCTGTCTTGTGACCAACATAGCTAAGCTCTTACATAGTGCTTTGCACAGATGGGTTTCAAAAGGGTTTATCAGGAAGGTCAACTTCACGAAGAACAGGCAGAAATAAAGTAAATCTGTTCAAGGTCAACCAGAAGGACAGTGATGGAGCCAGAAGTAGGACTGTAGTCTGCTGAGCCTAGGAGAAATACTCTAGCCATAAGGCCATCATATTTATTCTGTGTGTCAGGGCAAAGATCTATTTGCCCATATAGAATCATAGGATAGCCCTGGTTGGAAGGGACCCTGAAAGATAATTCAGATGATCTTCATATGTTTGTACATGTATATTGTAAAGGTCTTCCAAGGTCAACTATGACTAAGCTACTACTTTAAAAAGTACTACCTAGCTTTACTAGTAGTAAGTTATAAATACTATGAAAAGTATATAACCTACAAAAAATACAAGCTACAGGTAATCTGCAGCATAATAATATGGCCACTTGAGTATCACATATATCTTTACTGGAAAGAAAAGGAAAGAAACCCAAAATTTACAGCCTCAAATATTGTACTTATACTGTAGATAAAAAGAAAAATGACAGTTTCAGTTAGCACACAGAACTTGCAAACAGTACTACAAACTCAAGGGTTTTTTTTTCAAACTCTAGTTGCTTCTTCACTAACATTGAAAAAGGGGGAAAACAAAAAAAAGGCGAGGCTGGATAGAAGTTTCTGCCAGTCATAAGATTGGCTACTGTGTGACTGAGGATAATTATCACATTGATTTCAGGTTCATATTTTGTCTCCATGAAGAGCTGATACAATAAATAAAGGAGTAGACTATTAAAGACACAAAAAAGTCCCGTTTTTAAAAATTACACAAGGTTTTCCCCCCCCCCCCCTCTAAAGCAGCTTTAACATCAAATTCACAACATTATTTGAAATAATTTTCTTATCAGCATGAAAATAAAAAAGAAAAGGATGTGAATACTCTACCAGGAATGGCTGTATGTGAGGTGCTTGATGGTAGCTTTTTCAATGCTTTTTTGAACTGTGCTATTCCTAAAACAACATTTCGTATTTTCATCCATAGGAAATAGCCACCTCGATTGCTTGAAGGCCAGGTGCTTTCCAAAACGGCCTATTTTGGAAACATCAAAGTCAAACAAAGTCATCTTAAGGATGAGTCAGGTGTGAAATAATTAACTTAATTTCAGATTGGGTTACACTGGCAGCTAATAAAGTAAATTTCTAAACCTATAAAAATACAGACAACACAATTATTCTGTCTTGTGTTTCTTCCAGTTACTAGTAGTGACAGAATTACATCCAAACTGCTCCCTTATTTCGCTTGTTTCTATTTGCCTGGATAAAAGAGCATATATTTTTCTGCCCTTTTTCGAAAATACTTACCTTATTGTAGTAGCCATAAGTAATGGCATTAGGGTCAACACCAGCTTTCTGCATTTCAAAAAGCACTCTCACTGCCAGCACAGGCTGGCCATACTGTCCACAGAGTTGCATGAGTACTCGGTAGCACACCTGAAAATACACACAAGTTTGTGTTGTGTGCTTTTATAATCAAACACAGACTCCATTCAATAAACCCCATGGGCTGCTTCTGGAATTCTGGGGTTGATTTATTTTACCTCATCAGGTGGATCTATTTTTTTGGTGTGCATTTTCTGTAGCACATCATACGCAGTTCTCAGAGCCCTGACTTTGGAATGGCAGACTTTCACATATGCGGGAAGGCAGATAAACCAAAGACCATAGCAGTGACGTAACAAACACCTGGACCACATCTGGGGTATGGATGAGTACTTCTTTGCGATTTTATGTGCAGATTTAATTTCCTGTAAAGAATCATAAAGATTATTTGTGCATGTTTACATACACATTACACAAACCTACATGTTAAAAACCAAACATGTATCATTATACCTACAGAAACTGCAACATTCATATAAACACCACACTCAAAGCGGGAAGGAAAATGAAAGCAGAGCGAGTGACACCAAAACCAGCTGCTGTGTACTATTTTGCTCTTAAAGACTTGCATTTCTTTAAATTTATATCTTTTACTTTTGGTCTGCATTTTTTTTAAGAGACATTTGAAAGTTAGAGCCCCTCTAAAAATTCTAGGCAGTGAAAAGCAATCAAACAGTGGATGTGGAAGCCCAACAGTTGACGCTCATGGAGAACAGCATGAAGAAGGCAGAAGGTACAGGGACAGCACAGCAAGTGACAGCCTGTGTACAGAGGCCCTAGACAATACAGTGTAGGCAAGAAGCCTGGGTAAGCATCCAAAGAACAATTATCAGGGCTATTCTATAGTCACTGTATCAATGAAGAACCATTAACTAGGCTGTAGTCACTGCAGAGTCAGTCTTTACAGCCAAACTCTAGCTGAAGGCAGGAAGCTGCCACTTCCCAAAGCATCTCACACTCCAAGAACGTCTGCAAGTACCTGTTTGGTTCTTCTGAACATTGGCGATGGGCTGTTGGGACTACTGGCTTTTGAGGACAGTTTATTATTTGGTGCTGTGAGAAATCCTTCGGGTCGCTCAAACAGCTCTAGTTTTAATACTGGAAATCCATTATAACTGTAAAAGAAATGCATCACTTAACTCTTGTAAGGCAGTTCCAAAGTAAACACACCACAGAATAGCAAACAAAATCAATTACACAGTTGCATTAGAAGCTAGAGTAAATAGAAAATGCAGAAAACACAGAAATAAACCTTTAAAGACACCATTAACAAAGTGGTTTACTAATCCATCTGCGTGATTTCATAAGCCTGCACAGTCTCTTAACCTGTTATTTCAGTGTAAGCAACTTAAATGGATAAATACATTTTCTTTCATAGTGTTTTCTTTAATGTGTCAAATGCATTAGTATTGATTCTAGTTAATTAAAAAAAAAATAAATAAATGTGTGGCTTGGTCCCTAGTGAGCATCACATGACAGAAGCTTATAAAAATCAATATGAACAATATCATATGAACAATATGAACAAACTATCTAAAAGATTAAATTAGATTTAAAAACAGTTCTCAGAATTAATAAAGAAACCAATACACAAACTCATTTGACATAATTACTGAGTTAGTAACACCAGTTTTCAGTGGTTCTTGGAAATGTACTATCTTTCTTGCATTGTATCAGTAGTAGCATCAGCTTGTATCAGCTTGCATTGTCATCAGCAGTAGCATCAGACCAACAGACTGGGCGCATTAATTTCAAATTTAACCTGAAAACACGTCAATAGTTTACACAATGTAATGTGAACACACAGCCAGCTTTATTAAGCATTATTTTTTCATGTGTACACACACAAAATCATTAAAAATTCCAAAGAGCTGGCACACTAGGAATTTTACATACACATTTTTACCGGAGCAGCATAAAGAGACAGGAAAGATCTGTACTTCATGGTTATCAGAAGAACCTAGAAACTAAACTCTCCACAGGCAGCTGTTCCAGCCCAAATCCCGTGTCCTTCAGTTACCTGTATTGTAGAGGGTGCTCTTCACCATTTGGCAGATGAGGGATCTCAGGCGGTGTTATGAAAACCGTATGCTCACTCTTGTATGATTCATCCAGCTCTATAAGCCGCGTTTCCCCGGTTTTGTCCATATCTACCTGCAGAAGTCATGTTAAAAGAAGAAGCAGTTACTGGTGTTACTGTATTTTCTGCTGTTAAAGATGTGTGGCCAAGCAGGGCAAAGTCTGTACCAGCATCAAAGGACTGCATCTTGAAAGTAAGGATGCCTTGCAAAGTTGTGATGAGAACAGTAAGTGTAGCACTGTATTTGTAAACTTTACCCCAACACAATAATCAATGTTTAATGATATACTCCAAATTGACTGTTTTCAGTTGAATATTTTAAAGTAGTTGTACAAAGAGGTTAATCTTCCTGAATCCAACTATTTCTGGAACTATGTTTCCAACTGCAGCAGTAACTTGAAATTTATTTTTAAATATGAAAGCAAGAGCCATTTTATTTCCTCTATTTTAACCACTGAAAATAATAACAAACATTATCCAATTGTCTGATGTATGAAGAACCTACAAACAACACTACATAGCCATTTCAGTCACTTACATAGTCATTAAGGCCATGCTAGTTTGCAGAGATTGCAGAAATACACATGCATTCAAAGAGATAATGGAATAAAAACGTGTGACCTTACTAAAATTAAAGGGATAGAAGTAGCTTTTTTTCCTAAAAAAAACCCCCTAGTCTGAAAGGTGAAGGGTAACTGATTTTGGTTTTTTGTCTTTCAGATAACTCACTTGAATATGTGAAAATATTTGCACATATTGGGTACTCCTGTCTCTCATAGCTAAGACAGAAATTCAGGTTATAGATAAGGATAGTATTATTACAAGTCACCTTAAGTATAAATTACAGCTGCACTTGTTTTGTTTTCAGCTTGTAACTGGCAATTTTACCATAAATCTTTGCTTTGCTAGCCTGGCTGTTGCAGAGAGGAGGAGAAACTTGCACTTCCCAAATGAACACTGCTTGGCTTTAATGACAGCAGCAGACACATACTCCAAGGCTCCAGGCAAATTTCAATCATCAAAACTGCAAGGTCAAGCAAGAGAAAACTGTCCAACAATTTTACTGAAAGAATTTCATTCCACTGCTTGAGACAAAAAATAAAGAACCAAAGCAAAACTCAGCCATGCCAAAAACGATCTTGGGAGACTATGAACTGTTTTCCTTTGAGAAAAAGAACAGACAAGACTTTACCTATATTACAAGCTTCCTACTGCTACTGTTCCATTACAGAAACCACTAGGAACAGAGCAAATATAATATGTATTACTTTCCACCCAAGAGCCTTTAACTTGCTACTTGTACTGGTATTTGTATTGCTTTCTCTGATCTTCTGTCACCACTTGTGCCTCCTCCAATACCTCAGAAGCGCTGCTTCTGCTTCGGGGATGAGCCACATCTTCACCTCAAAGAGTTCACAATATCAAAATGTTGTTACTTCATAGTCCACAGAACATGCTTTTTATTCACATATTGAAAGCCCCACTGTTCAGTTCAAGTACTGTCACAGTTTACATTTATAGCCATTAAGTAGTTTAAATGGCAACCAAACTACAGCCAAATGGTATATTATTTCAAAGAAATGAATAAGCAACCTGTGGAACCCAAGGATATGTGTTCTTCATGCCTTTAGAGTTTAGCAGCAGAGAATTAACGTACAAAAAGCAGCATATTTCACAGTTCTCTCCCTCCAGTGAGGTGGAAATATCTCAAGTAGTTTCAGTAGAATTCTTGAATATTTAAAGTTTGATAAACATATAGAGAGGTGTTCTAATTACACACTTTACTGCATGAGACAGATGGAAAGTTATTAGCAAATCAAACCAGCCAAGTAGCAAGAACATACGGCTCCTGAAAAGTAGAAATAAATGAAACTTTACTTGGCAATTTAATTACTTCTAAGGTTGTAAAGATCCCACAGTTACATGTTTCACCAGTAAAACACAATAAAGCCAGTAGCTTATGTATGTATTGAATTGAGGTAATTTTTAAATTCCTGGAAAAATGGAAGCTTGTGAGACAACTACATTGTATCTTTCAGTAGACAAAATGGGTAATCAATTATAGTCTCTGGTGCTGCTGTATAGGATAAAATAACACATTGAAGAGATTACTCTTCAACTCAAATTATTCTTATAAATTATTTGAGCCAGGGCTTAAATTTTATTTTATACATAACTAATTTCACAGTACATAAAATTTGTCTCAACCCAGTGGCCTATAATTACCCATAAGAAAGGATTGTTTCATCGTTCAACCCATGACATCGCTCTTTCAGGCACACCCTTTCAGATTAAGCTATAGACAGGCATTACTATATAAATAGTCACTTTATTGGAATAATTCAAATTTGGTATCTGGTCAAAAGACTTTAGCATCTTGACTAAAGCTCTAGTTTGTACAGCAGTCCTTGGTATACTTCAATATTTTGATTTTGTATGTATCAGAAAAAAGACAAATCTAAAAGCAGAAGCATGAAAGAAGATGATGCCAATATATCATTGTTCAAAGAAATCCTACATTGGACTCACTCCCTCATATCAATGAAAATTAGTTTCACAAATAATTCTAAAGCCATATCAAATCCTAAATGCACAGTAATTCCAGTGCCTCAGTTTCCCCACAATTATCACTGGAATAGAAGTACTTGTCGCATTAATAAAACTGAATGAAATCCTCACTGTCAGAGATGGAAGTTGGAGACCTAGAAGTGTTTTCTGTAAAATTTATTCTCATTGCACTGTCATGAGCCTTTTTTGTCCTGGAAAGATGCTGCCATGGCATCAACTAGCAAAATAACTGGCATTAGAACAGATGAGTCTCTTCTTCAGCTGTACAAGTGGCTGCTTAACCTTTTAGAAGAGGCGAAAAAGGTCCATCAGCTCCACAGATCTCATGTGCAGTCTCACAGTGGCATCACCAACCTAAGTATAATGTTTTCAGAAGAACTGTTTGAATTCCCAGGCATAAGAACTTTAGCTTGGGCATCAGCTTCAGAGCCCTCATAAACCATTCTATAAAATGAAATATAACAGGTGGAATTTGGCACTTACATAGTCATTGTGTTCTGAATAAAAATCCTATTTAATATTAGTCAGAGAACTAACCTGCAGCAGAATGGAAACTAAGTACTGCTCAACAGTCACTGGGTGTCACTGGGTATTTCTGCCTATGAGACCTCCCATTTTTAAACACTAACTGGCAAACAGTAAAGCCAAGAGCTATGTGTTGAAGTCTTTTTAACTGAACTACAGGATAATCGGGTGAATATTACAGAAATGGTTGTAATTAAACTAATTTACAACCCACAAATACCTACAATGCATGCTATAGAACTGCGAGGGAAACTTCATATAATATTGAGACTTAGCAAAAGCTATAAAGAACATTTAAATACCATTAGACCATGCTTTTGTATTTTTCTCAAACTTAACTGCTTTTGGATTTGCTTTCAAAACAACTCCTTTTATCTCTTCTGCACTTTCATAGCAGAAATAGCAATAAATAGGAACTGTAAATATCAGTTTTCATAGTCTTCAGTATTAATTCCTGGGGAACAAACAGCAGGTGACCTACTTTAGAGGAAATCCCAGACAACATGTGCATTACTTAAACATTAGTATCCCAGAATAGAATGTTACAGGTAGCCCACAAGATGACAAGTTGGCGTGGAATTTCTTATAATATTAATACAAATTTCTTTCATATTACAATAGGCCCAAACAGGGGTATAAGATTACAGGTTTCAGTTCAGTTCTTCTAAAAACAAAAACTAATAAAAAAAAATTCAAGCAGCCTCCAAATTCTTTAATAGACCCTCTTTGGAAATATAATGAATTTTCAGAAGCTAATATACCTACCTATGCTTTTTAGAAAATTAGTTTTTCACGGTGCTCAACATTATCTTAATGTGGAACTTTCTTAAAAATATCTTGGGATTTTTAAAAATTTGGGTGATACTTTTATAGAAGACTGAAAAAGAAATCCACTTTGAACAGAGAAATCCAATATTCCATAAGCTCTAGTCCAGCAGAAGTTCTAAGCTTATTTCAAGAAAGAAAAATTATTGTGATGGTGTTGCACTTTCACACTCCTTATGACACAATCCTTAACAATTGCCTTTTCTTCTCATTACAAATGAGAACAGCATAGCAAGAGATGTCAGCTTATGCAAAACTTCTGCGACACACCATAATAAAATTTTGCTTACTGTAAGAAACCCATACACTTCACATCTATCAATATTTCATAACAAGTTCATTAGAAAAATATTCTCATCCAAGAGAAGAGTATCAATAAAAGCACTGTATTTGAAATATTTCATTCAGCAAGTTGGTTTTGGACTGGGGGAAGCAAGTGACAGCAGTCTGAATGAAAGGAGAACTGATAAAGATTTAATTATTTACTTCTAGTACAAGCCTTCTAAAAATTCTCCAAGATTAACTAGAGAATTACTACTAGAAAGAACTGGCCAGCACATTATTTTAAAACAAGTCAAGGAATTTCTGTTTATAATTATTAAAAAATGGTGAGAATCTTTATATCTTTCAGCGTGCTGTTCATCAACCCCGTTCCTAAGTGGCTGCATGAAATATTACATGATCTATAAAAATGCTTGTAGTTTTAACGGAAGAATATAGTTCTCTGGTAAAGAATCTCAAAGTTCCTACTTTAAAGTCAGAATATTACACTTCTTACTAGGGGTCAGTATTTCAGAAGCTTACATACATGTGAAAATTAGCACTTCTAATTTGTTATGCTATTATATTTACACTTTCAAGAACATGAAGCAGAAAATTAAATGAAGCCCAACAAAAAAGTTAAGTGGAAGGCTCTAGTGGCTAGAAAAAAAGAAAGTAAAAGAAAAAATAGAAATAAACTTGCACTTGAAATATATTCTGCTTGTACTGTATCAGGTAATGTAAGAAACAGACGTTAAAGTACTATATGCACATGAAGACATGCTTACTTTATCTACACAGTCATCAAAAAATGCAAGGCTTGCGTCCTTATCGCTGACAAAAGAACACTCTTCAATGAAGCGAATAAACATTTGAGTTTTGGTCATCAGTGTGTAGAACTTCTGATGTGAACGATCTCTACTTCTGAGGAAACCTATAAAGTGAAATCAAAAACGTGTAAGAATGGCCCAAACACAAAGGTTCTCACCAAATGTCAGCATTCATTCTATTAATGTGCAATAACTTTTCTGTAATCTTTGTCACCCCTATGCAATTTTTTCTGCACTGACATTTCTACCATCACTCACAACACTAACACTGCAAAAGGTTTTATTCCTTAAATAAAAAAGAATATAAAATAATAAATTAATATATATATATAAAACAAGTGTATGACTCTTCACCTTGAAGTTCAAAGAGAGAACTTGCATCTGTGGCCGTTTCAGAGGGCGCCTCTGTTATTGGTCTGAGATAAGACCTGTAACCTTTTAGTATTGAGGCCATGAAACACAGAAATGCTTCCTGGATCTCCAAATCTAACAGATGCAGTTTCTTCCCAGAATTAAAATCATAGTCATTCATTGCCAATTCCATTAACGCATCTTCTCTTGGTCTCTGTTGCACTGTGAAAAAAAAACACAACATCATAACATTTCACATCTTTTTTTTCACCAATAATGGTAAAAAAAATTCTCTTTATCCTACTAGATTCACTGATTAGTGAGCTCGATTAAGTTTAGAACACATTAAAATATATACAATTAAATAAATCATGACACACAATGGATTCAGCTTGACCTTACACAATTCATGTATCTCTGGATAATGCCAAAAGCAAGATACACTTACTTTTTCAGCACATTAGTTACTACAGCAACAGAGAGAACCAGTAAGGACAGAGCCTAAAAAAAGCCTCAAAGAAAACTGTTTATAAAAACATGTGAAAATTTATACAAGAGCTGATTAAAGAAGCATATTTTAGGGACAAACACACAGTTAGGATGTGTGTATTACTTTTTTTTTAATTTTTTTTTTTTTACAGTGCCTTTCAAAGTGTTCCCAATGCATCTTAAAACTTTACCTAAAGTACTATCAGCTTGAGTGTCAGTTAATTCAATTGTCAAGACATCAGCAGACTTGAGCAGGCTTTGAAGACAAAACAAAGGTGTTTATTAGCTCCTGGCCTCCTCTTTGCTTTACTGTTCCTGTCTCATAAAACCCCTGCATTTCTTTTGGCAGGAGGATAACATCAATAAAAAGGAATATCGCCTGCACACTGCCTTATATATATGGAAGCCTCCTCCACCCCAAAAAGCCTGTACCTGGGTCCTAATCTCCAGACTTAGAGTACAGATGTTCCTGTTCTGTACAAAAACATTATGTTTAGTGCAACGGGTGATTTAAGAACATATTTAATTAGCTGGATTTTTCCATTATTGTGGCACAATATATCCCATGTAAATCTTGCTATGCAATTTCCCACTCACATTCTGCCAGTTGCTGGTATAAATTACTTAAAGTGTTCATCAGATTTTTACAAGGTTTCTTTGGTAAGATCTTCCATGCAATAGTTTTCTTATCTCCAGTTCTGTAAGGTAAAAAAAGCAACAGCATATTAGCATACAGCAGAATACGTGCGTACACAGGACTGTATTCACAGAACTTTTCTATCCCACCAGAGAAATGAGGAACATTTACAATTTGTTCCATTAAAACAGGACTGAAAAATCAAAAAGTCAAACTTGATGAACTAGATGGAGATTTGGTCACAGCCATCCAACCAACATCCCATATTTCAGGATGACAGTTAGGTAGCCACCCTCTTTATCACTGAAATCAATCCACTTAGAACTCACAAAAAGGTGGGTTAGTAGTATTAAGCACCTGTCATTACACAAGGAACCACCACACACGCTACATTCCAAGCTGCAATTATTTAACCTAGGATAGAGACAATAACTAGAATGCTCGTAGTAACCCAGAGTTGATTTGATATGACAACTGCTTTGTGTTTAGTACATGTGGATTTGGACTTAACTATATAATTAACATGATAAAAAAAAGACAATGTTCTTTGTCAACAGAGGGCACCAGCAAGCCTCACAGCACATCCATCACAGAGTTGCAAATATTTTAAGTGTGTGTTTGACACATTTTTCCATAGGACGAAATGGAATTAATATTTTCTAAGAAAGTACATAGAAAATCAGCTAGAAGTAGAATGAAAATAGAAATACTGCAAATAAGTTATTTTCCATTAATGAGTATGTAGCTAATTAGACAAATAACCAGAAGAAATGCACAAATGTGTTCCTTTTAAGCAAAAAGTAACAAACCCAAACCTGAAGTTATCAGAGCCTAGTGTGAACTAGTTCCTAAAAAATTAAGAGCAGAACTGCTATACAAATTTCATATCAGCATAAAATCCTTAACAAAAATGTCTATTTACAAATAGTTAATACATGCAACCTTCTCTAAATCTTCACACAACTACTGCAGCAAAAATAAACACACAGATAAGAAAATCTAGAAAGAAAAAGAAGGTTTTGGGTAAGTATAGAAAAGAACACTGACCAAAGACTTTTAAAAAAAGTTACACTAAGTATACACCAAGTATTATACTTAAAAATTATACAAAAATTATACTGAAATAAAAGTTTCAATCTGAAACACAAGTTTAATTTATTGCGTGGTTTAGAATCTTGAAGTAGAAGCCTTATCCTCTTCTATTTTTGTAACACCACAAGGAAATAAATAATTCTTTGGTTTTTCTTTGTTTAGAATACCATAAGAATATGGTGTTTTAACAGTGCACTGTTACCCCATATTAGTTATTAGATAATTAGTATTACAGAAAAATGTAGTACTCTACACAGTTATGAATGAGAAATATAATAACACTTATTTCAGTTTGTTAACGATGGTGTGATTCTAAGTCTTAATTAAGACTCTCTCACCCATGAAAGTTCACCTCTCTAATTCCTATACTTCATATTGATATGGAGTATGATTTAATTGCTATAATTGGCAAGCAGATGGCCATATGACGGTACTAGAATTTCTTCAATGCTAAAAAAGCTCATCATGGAAACAACTATTCTCTTCCAGGAACAATGACAAGAGACACAATATGATTAATCCAGGAAACGGTGCCAACACGTGCAGTAAGATTTTAATGTAATAGAATAAAAGGCAATAGTGTTCCATGAGGGTTGTACCTGCACTCTGCCTTGTTGAACGGGAGATATCAATTCTAGCATCCTCATTTCAAGAAGGATAATATATTAGAAAGTTCAGAGGTTTAAACCAAACAAACACACACCCCCCAAGGTTTTGCCAAAAAAGCTACATTTTGCCTTTGAAAACAGGAAGCAAGAAAAAATTAATACAGCAGAAAAATTGTTAATAAATACTTACTGAGAAATTGTATTGGTATCTAGGTCAACACAGCTAACATCTGGTGGAGGGTCATAGAGGTCGAAGTATCTTGAATCAATTCCCACTATGAATGGACACGGGGCACTTAACACATCTGCCAGTGCCAAGGGACAGAGAGGAATATACGGGCAAGGCCAGTGGAAGGGAAATATCATCTTTGAATATATGCAGAGACAAAACCAGAGATTAAATATGTACAATATAATACAGTCTATGCAAGCATAAACCACACTTCACTAATGGCCACTTCAAAACTATTTAACATGGCAGATTATTACTGCAAATCTAGATGCAGATTATTAAATTAAAAATGCACTAATTTCTCTAAAATTCAATCTGTTTTACTTTGTAGGAAAAAAGCTCTTCGGTATAATCGACTGCATATAGTAGAGGTAGCAAAACAAAACTTAGTGAAGACACAGAGGAAAACAACATGCATTTAAAATTCTTCTGCAAGAGAGAATACAGCGCTATTTGGGAAAATGAGGAACACATATTCAGTGCATTGTGATGACCAAACAACATGCTTATTTAAAATATTTGCACACCAAGAACCAAAAGCAGTTACTTTTTTCTCTTCTGTCTTTGTGGGATATCATTAGCAATGTGAACTTTTCTCTCTAATTGATCTTTATTTTTATTCTTACTTCTAAGCAATTTTTAAGGCTAACAGTACTCCTACTAATTTTAGATTTTATCTAAAAAACATTACACTTAGAGTTGTATAATTAAAAGAACATTACTTACAGAGACTAATGCCTCTGTCACACTAGTAAGGACAGAAGGTCGCAATGAATGGATGAGGATTTTATGTTCCGTCACAGCAAATACAAGTAGAGTTACCGCATTTTCAGGTCCTAAATTCTGAAGTAGTGTAGAAAACTTGCCCCCACTGTTAGAGAATATAAACACACTGGTGAGTTACAAAGCACCATAAAAATAATCCAGAAGTGTTCAATAACAAAATAGAAAACAAAACATTTGAGTTGGGTTTTATAAACTTAAATTTGCAAGTCTTTCTTTTAAAGAAGACTGCTAGGCAGACTGCTTGGTACGCTTTGCTGTTCAGTGAAGAACAGTTACTTCCCAATAGTAACCATGATTTCTTGAGACTCTTCAATCAATCTACACTAATTTCAGAAGACATGCACGATGATTTTTCTTTTTGAGAAGCAATTTGCAGGGAGACAACATGAGTTTCTTTAATCGTTCTCCTGCACAGAGACATGAAAGTTAGGACAGGCACAGAATTCCTTCAAGTACCTTGCACTACAAAAGCTGCACTACCTTGGAAGCCCCTGTACCAGCTCCTAGAAAGGGGGTCTAACATTCTATATTCTGCCTCAAGAACCACTAAAATTATTCAAAACAACACATATATTGTTCCTTAATTATGTATCCTTGTCAGGGCGCAGGTCTAAATCACATAAACAAACTTCAGATACCTCAACTATAAAGGCACCAGCCAAGGTAAGTTAATTTGCACAACTATACCTCAAAGTACCAAATCTTTTCTGCAATGTAAATCAAACAGAAGATACAGGCACTTACCTCAGTGGAAGGGGCGATGACACAGGTTGGCTAAGAATCAGGTTGTCATGTGGAGATAGCTGGAAAGAGATTTTAAATACATTCTTTTTATTCTGAATTTTGGAAATATTTATCAGAATATACAAACGAACACCTAAAAATAAAACTTAAACTAAGCTGAAACTTATATATCCCAGTTGTATAGCACTATAAGAAGTGGTGCACAATGCTACACATCAGTATCTTTTAGTGAAATTCAGGCAATGCAGACTCTTCCTCTTAGTCAGAACTGAATACATTGCATATTCATAAAGAGAAATTTAAACTAGCTAATACTGCCAAAAAAAAAATTGAATATATTAACTGCTTAAAAATGAAGCCTTCTGTGTTTTAAGGGAAGCGAGGACTCATAGTTCATAGGTAGTTCATACATTCCAGGGTGGGATTCTTTTTGGATTTAGGGGGAAAGAGACAGATAAAATGCATAAAAGGGGGGAGATGGCAGATCGTAATGCAAAGTAGCTTCTTCTTTGGAAGACACAAGAATTAGGCTTTTATCTGGTAGAAATGGCTCAGCTTAGCTTCGATAGAATCTTTAAAATTTGCATTAGTTGAAGATCCAAGACAAAGATCTTATTAATCCATGTTTCTTTCTTACAGTGATATGACATCAAGAGAAATCATTCATATTCTCAGCATAAATAGGAAGATTCAAATAAGTAGTAGAACTGAGATACACAATCAATTTATCAAAGCTCAACTGACATTTTCAGCCATAGTAAATCCAAGGTTTCAAAATATCAGTTAGCTTAATCCCCCCCGGCTAAGTGGCCATGCACTTTCTGTCTGTTGTATAAAAGCACACCTACAAGCAGCAGTAGTAATTCAGTAAGTCACTGTAACTTTTACAACTATGCTGCAAGTTCAGACAACTTTTAGTAACGTTTCATTTGAGCATGTTTCACCTTAGACCCCATGGCAGATAACCAGAGAGCAGAAGTCAGAAGATCAGATGAATTAGTAAGACAAATGGTGAAGCATTAAGTCACCTAACACTGTGCCTGGGCAAACACACAAAACACAGGCCACTAACAAGCACCTACGCAGTAGCAAGCACCTACTGCTTCCTTGTGTACTACACATAAAACAGCTTTTGAAGGCTGAGGCTACATTTAGCTTCAATGACAAATGAGGATGGCCACACCGCTCTATGTGCTAGATTTGTCTTCAAGTCACCTTCTGACAACTGCCACCATTAGCTTGATTGGTGAAAGAATTCAAAGACCTCATTTTTTCAGCCTGAGGTAACCTTCATAAACTACCCTTGAAAAGGGAGATTCAGCCTAATGTCTTACAACTTTTGTTTCAACAAAAGCAGATAAACAAAATCAAGCATCTATTCCAAGTGCATGTCTCCCTCAGGCAGAAGGGGCACTTACTGTCCCCATTTTTCAGAGGGAGAAACGTATTACTCAATGTGTTCCTAAGTCTGCAGGTTGTGAATATACCTTTAGAGCAGGAATATCCGTGTAATCAGGGGATGTAGGACATGGAGAACAGAGTCCAGCAGATTTCAGACCAGAAACAACCTACCAAGAATGGCAGCTGGAAACTGGCACTTGAGAACATTCCATTACTAATGGCCGCAATTTCTTCGAAACTTAAGTCAGACACATGCCATGTTCTCTTTCGCTTGCAACAGATGCTAAGAAGGATCTAATACTGGGTTACACAGCCAGACTGGCACACATCCAGCTACTAAAATACATCAGGTCTCACTTTCAGAAAGCATATAAGCACCTACAAGATTCTACAGCAACATATATTAAGAAGGATTTGCTACAGTAGTTAATTCAGCAAAGACTTACCGTGTTTTAAAATAACAACCTTCAGAGAGAAACCACTATTTCTTCAATTAAACAGAACTCAAAAAACTCAATTTTCAAGAATATGGGCATTTCCCACGCTATTTTGGGGAAAACATCTTAGGTATGATCACCTGTGATTTTATTCAGTGCAGAAGCAAATAAAACTCAAAAGTCCCTGAAAGCAGCTGGAAGGAAGCCCTTATTTGTAGACCTCACCTACCACTGTCTACTCTAAAAGCAGCATATTCTCTGTCTGTACTATCAGCTACAGATGCCGTACTAACTTGACAGAAAAGCATTTTGAAAATAAGGTGTTAACAGACATAATTTCACATCACTTACAACTATGTCCTCAGACTTTGCTCCAGGGTATATACCCATGTATGATTTGACAGAGTTTCCTAAAAATTCGGACTAAAAAATTAAATGTTTTTCTCTAAACTCACATCTGTAAACGCGTGTTTGGTGTTTCCTAGCACAAATATTTTTATTCAAGGTGAAGAGAAAAAAAAACAACCCACAAAATGTAAAAATACTAGGTTTGAATTGAACTTTAAAATCATAATAAAAGTGACAAAAGTGTCAGATACAGTTTCCATATAACTGTTCTCCAACCCTTTTTCAGTAACGTCTATTAACGCTACTTCTTTAAAAAATCCAAGTACACTAAGGAGGATCTTTAAATACATAACACAAAATATTTACTCTGAAATACTTCATTAGCATATGGGCTACTACATTAAGACTAAAAATTGCACAGGGTTCCCCATATTTGATTTCATAAAATAATAACAGAAAGTAACGTCATTTTCTAACAACTTGTTCAAAACCCAGTATTGGTAGAATAACTACAACCAGAATAGAGCTGTCTTTTCTCAGCAATACAATTTTAACATGTCTTTACCCGTTTTGCCTCTTAGGAGGAAAAAAATAAAAATTTAATATCAGTTCACTTCAGACATCTTTGAGATAGGGATTTCCTCTCTCCTACCAGCAGTGATATGAGTGAAATTTCAAATAACAGGTAACCTAATTCTAGTAATTATACCAAATCTCTCACACGCCATAAAATATGCTCAGTCTTGCAGGTAGGACAGAATAAGGGTCATATTTGATGACTGTCTGTCACGCGTACGTGGCCCCGGCAGTTCTCAGTAAGAGCTATCCATTACATAGAAGACAGCATGAAGCCCTTTGCGAAAACAGGTATGAATATATGCTTCACATCTGGTTTTAATTTTATATATTTATTTTACCCTCAGCTTTCACACAGTAGCAAGAAGAAAACAGTTCAAAGGTTATTGCAAAAATCAAGCCAAATACTGATTTGGAGTAGTTTTTAATTAATTAATTTCCTTATACTATGAAGAAAAAATAAATTTTAATCTCACTAAACAGTATCTTGATATATCTCATTAAAGTCCTTAACTGAACTGGAAACAGAACAGTGAGAAATCTGTGGAAACTAAGTGTATGAGTTTAGAGGAAAAAAAAAACTGAAAAAAAAAATGAACATAAAAATTACATTTTCCATTTACTAACCTTTTCAACAGCTGTTTTGTCTTCACTTAAGACATAGCTATTAAAAAGAAATTTACACTTACCTGAACTAGAATTCTTGGCCTCTGAGGGGATGGAAAAGGAACTTTATGCATGAAATGGGAAATGTGTCTAAAGGAAAAGAAAAATACTGATTTAGTAGAAATTATAAGCTTAAAAAACTGCTTCACCTCAAGACAAAATTATTGGCAGTAAGAGAAATTATTCTATAAAAATGGCACATTCTTATTCAGGAGACAGCGAGCAAAAAACCCCAGCCCTCAAATCCTACAGGGACATTCTGACCTTGAAAACCTATTTTTCTATTAGTGACAACCAAAACAGCAGGTCAGATTATCTTTCAGACTATGGATGGTGAGACTGAAAGACTACAAGGAGCTTTTTCTTTTTTTAAATTTGTAAAGTAGAAATACTGATGTTTGAGTATCACAATACCATTTTTCAACCATCCTTCTGAGATTGGCTTGAAATAGCATTATACCTCAGAGACTAGCACTGGGTTATTTGCAAAAAAAAAAATATTCACAGCTGAGTATCAAGGAGAGTCGTTAAGTTAATCCATTTTCTTCACTTCCAAATACAAAATATTATGTAAGACTTCTGATGAAAAAGTGTTACAAGTTTTTTCATATACTACAAATACAGAAAAGTGCTTTTAAAATTAGATTAAGTTCCCAGTTTTATAAATCGATTAAACTTAAAGTCCTAAAAGCATAGGAGTTCTACACAACACACACTTTCACATTACAAGAAACCACATGCGATCAGTAGAAACTCAGGAAGAAACACATAATCCATCATAAACTGCATGTTACAGCACATATTTTACTGTGATTTCTGCAACTCTTAAAATTATTATAACACAGACAAGGAACCAAATTTTAAAGACAGTCAGAAAAATCCATAAGTAAGCACTGACTTATGTAAAAGGCTTAACGTGGTTCTGATTCAAAGTTATGTATTTCAGTGCAGCTGCATATTATGCCATTGGATATATGCACACCCCCCCCCCCCATTTTTCTGCGTTTTTAATTTTGTGTACTTGTGCTTAACTTTCTGTTGCAGTTCTATAATCAGATAACTGGCATTAACCAGAACTACTGGCAGAAGAAACAGTCTTAATGCCTCCTCTTTGTCACTCCTGCATTGCCTTCCCTTGTGGGAGCATCGATGTCTGCGCAGTCACACAGCAAAGGAATCGGGCTTAAAATGGATTTGGGGTTTCATCTTTATTCCCAATGTATGAAGATGGTGGCAGAAATATGGAACATACAGTAAACATCAAGGAAAAGGCCGGCCACTTGCAGAAGTGGGGCTGACTTAATGATGAAGGTTGTCTGTGCCATACATGTGTATTTGAACATTTTCAAACAGCAGAAGAAACTAGGGTAAGTACTATATTAATTTCATGCAAGACCGTGTAGCTGTATTTAAATTATCCACAGTAAATTTGTCAGTTTACAAATCAGAATAAGCAAATAAATCTGTGAAATGAAAATTAATAAAAAATTTATTATATTTATTCCTCATTTTATTCCTTCCCAAAACTCAAAAACCAAAATAGTTCTCAGCTTAAAAAAAAATAAAGGCTTTTTATTATTGGAAGCTTACACTATCAGAATTTTAAAATAGGTTTAGCAGATACAAAGTAGAATAATGAAGAGGATAAACAATCACAAAAATATGTTTAATCCACAAAGTCAAAGTCTCACAAAAGTTAATATTGAGGTTTAATCAGAAAAAAGATGTGTAATAAAATAAAAAAAATAATCAAATACTGCATTTGAAATCTGGCGAATTAAAAAGTTATGTTAGCCTAGAAATATTGAACAGTATTACATATCAATTACAGATATGAACCACTCCTTAGATGTTAGCATTTCCTCTGTGTTTTAATATGTGAAATCCTTTATGTAAGAAGGAAATTAAGTTTATTTATCACAAATAGAGGAGGATTACTGATGCAAAAATTAAATCTGCTTTACTATTTCTCATTACACAAGTAGGCATTTGAAAAAAAGCAAGACTACATATTTCATTTCTCCTAACTCAATGTATGCAACATTAAGAATGGATTTATAATCTCGCTTCTCCTAATCACTATTCTAAAGGGTGCAAAGCTAATTAAAAAAGGCTTTTAGAGATACCTTCGCAGGCACTTAAATCACAAATAAAAACGTAGACCTTTTGAGGAAGTATGCAAAGACACATTCAATCAAAGGAGAAAAGTGCTTAATCTACTGTAACCATTATATCTAATGTTTGATTACTAAAGTCAAAAGGATATTATAGGAAACAGAATTAAAAACAACAAAACCTCTCATTAAGTGAAATACTATACTGAATTTTTTTAATTACTTACTTCTCAATGGGTAGGACATGCGGACCAGAAATGGAGTAACGATACAGAAAGGTAAGAAACTTCTTGAAAGCATCAAAGAAAGGCCAGTGAGAGAGCAGACAGATGCATTTATTTGTTTGAACTGTTCTGCACGTGTCTGACTTGCCCTCACCAGCCGCTGCTAATCCCAGTTGAGATTTTTGTTTCTCTGTGAGATTCTCTTCAGGATACACTTCATAAAACTGAATAGCAGCACCATATACCTGCAAACAACAGAGTTGACAGAGTTGATTTGAAGGCAATGAATCTGCCTCAATCTTAAAAGCCATCTAACAAACCCCAAACACGTAAGGAAAACCAAGTCTACATGAAAATCCAGACCACCTATTATTTCAAACACTTAATGTCATATGAGAAAGGGTAATTTATGAAACAATTTAAATGAGAGAAAAATAACAATTACACAGGGAACAACTACAGCCAACAGCTCCTGCAATTGCCATTAAAGCTATTTTAGGAATTCTTTATAAGCAACTCAAAGCAGTATTCCTCTGACACCCAATTTACTTTTTAGAACAAGTAAATACATGCAAGGTTCCTTCCATGCTTGCAATAAAAATAGTAATATGCAGTCAGAATTTTTATAGCTCTGCTCAAAGGCTAACATGACTGGAAAGCAAAGGAGTACAGGTTTGTATCATCAACAGTTCAGGAGTGAAATAAATGCAGATCACTTTTTTAAGTAGCCTTTCAATTAAGCCAAACAAATAGATTCAAGTTTGGCTGTGAAAATACTCTTTATCATCATCCTGAAAGGCTAAGTTAAAAAACGTGGTTAAGTTATTAAAGATTTTTTTTTACACTTTCAAAATACCTTTTCTGCAGAAGCTCCAGTTAGTACAAATGTAGAAAAAACTGGGAGAGGGTATTTACTGTTAGATGGCCAACATTCAATCGTTGCACCCATAGGTAGGCAAAAAAGAGGCACAGATTCTGGTAATGGGAATGATTCATAGTCTTCTTCAGGGTACCTGCATATTAAACCTATAAAAGCAATTTGTAAAGAGGTAGTTATGTAAAGAAAAGTAGAAACATATTTGTAATAGCTCATTCCATAAAAACATGCCCCAAAAAGTCATATATGAGCATACACTAACTTCAGAAGATCAGCAAAGCTGTGAATAATCAGGCACAGCAAATAGCAGGAAAGGGGCAACATCCTTCCAAGGCCTGAGGAGAAATCACCTGACTAAAACACTGGACTGAAGTTCCACTTACTTTTCTAGAAACTATTCATAACTTATCTTTTTCTGTTTGCAGGTTGTATAGTTCACATTAATCATATGTCCGAGCAAAGATTTATAATTTAGCTTAAAAAATGGTAACTTGAACAATCAAAAAATAAGACTTTTCAATTATAAAAGCAATTAATTATTTCCAAAAGTTTCCTGAAAAATCTGATAGTATGTTAGATACTGTTTTAAAATATCAATAGAATCAAACAAATTAATTGTGCCGACCCACCTCAGCTGAGGATTCAGCTAATATGCTATCACACTAATGTTTAGACTTAAATATAATCATAAAACATGAAGCTCTGAAGCAGAGGCTCTTAACATACAGGTCTTCAGTTACATCACATGGCTGTAGTAATCTAGCCTTGCTCATTGCCAGCCCAGGGGACTCCAAACTGGGAATGAATATTGCGTGAGAGGACTTAGGATTTCTCCGCATTACAGACCACAATCATTACACATTCTTTTATAATATACAGTGAAATATTAATAACCAATAAAAACGGGTACCCAAGAAGGCTAGTGGTTTTTATCCTCTGCAAGAAGCAAAATTTTGTGCAAGTTACTACCAGATGTGGGGCTTTTATAATTTTTATTTATTTACAAATTTTTTTCCACCTTTGAGTTTGTCCTAAACTACTGTTGTTTGCAGAGAGCAGTGTCTCCAAGGGATCTAAGGGCATTAAAACTTAAGTCTGAATCATGCTTATGACTTGTACTTAAACAATATCAGGGTTTTAAAAAAAAGAAAAAGCAACACATTTCATCAGAGCCATAGCAAATCTAATTCTGTCTTATAAATAAAACAACAAAATAACTATGATACACAGCCCAAAAATACTTAAAGAGCTCAATGTTCAGCGCAGTGTAGAAGTCTGCAGTGTTCTTCAAAATGTTTCTTAAATAAAGTGATCGTGAAAATGCATCAACTAATTTTTGTGATATTTTCTTCTGCATATATATATATATATGCACCCCTCCTTAAGAGACAGTTACCAGCCAGAGGTGGAAGACACACATTTGTAGAAATGTACCAAAACACAACCGAGCTTCCAATTGAAAGCAATATTTAGAACAGAAGGGTCATGATATATAATTCTAAAGCTTGTTTTAGGACGTTATTTTAAAAGAATTCTTCAGGGAAGGATTCCTTTTTTGATAATGCCAAGACAGTGTCTTTGTCAAATAATTCTTTGATTTTAAAAAAATATTACATTACAAATAACCCTGTACATCCTGAATTG
The DNA here is from genome assembly GCA_025769975.1 of Gallinago jamesoni. Lineage (NCBI taxonomy): Eukaryota > Metazoa > Chordata > Aves > Charadriiformes > Scolopacidae > Gallinago > Gallinago jamesoni. Next base: position 39,251,406 of record JAOQGH010000069.1, read on the forward strand.
AAGATTAAAAAGCTAAATAGTGGTTACATACCAGCTTTATATGATATGGTGTTGGTTTTTGCCACAGACTTTTTATAACATAAATATACTGCTGAACCCCACTGTAAAACAAAAGAAATTATTGGATTACGTGATAAAGTATAACAAAAGGATGTAACAGAAAAGAGTGGAGAAAAGCCTCCTCTTCCTTGTTTACAAAGGACCATAATTTCCACACAAAAACCTAGAGCATTAAAAGAATTTGGGGTGTTCTTTCTGATAACAGCCATAAAAAATTAACTGAATGAGCAGCACTGTGTTAGCCTTGAGGTAAGCAGTCCATGGCAGCCATCAGCCTGGCCTCTAAAGCACAACTGTTTTACAGACTGAAGCATGAGATCTACAGACTCTTCTAAAAACATCTGTTAACAAAACTACAGAATTTTAAGTACAATTATCATCCATATAAATATTTAAACCTTTCTCCGTTTTGTTAAACTTCTGGCTTAACTGTGTATATAGAAAGACACACATGCATATACACACACATTTTTACATATACACTCAGAGCACAATGTTTCTATTATTAACTGCAGTTGCATGTTACTTTAATACTTTTTTTTTTTGTACCTGCATTTTTATTTTAATCACGCTAGTCTTTAAGCCCAATCCCTTATTCTAGCTGTGACTTCATAGTCTGTGAAACACTGCAGCCTAACATCATAGCTTTTGCAGCTTCTAAACAACAAATTCCTTTCTGGTATTGTTAATGTTCTCAATTTCTGGACATAAGAATAAAGAACATGGAAATGGAAAAGATCAGCATCCTTTAAGGGCATACAAAGCTTTTACAGATGGGAAGAAGATATAACATTTTCCATAAAACAGCACTCCCATAATCCAGTCAATGCAGGGACTGGTAGAACTGAAAAATCTATTTGTTAATGTCTACAGATGTTTATTTAAAAACATATACAGATCAATTTCCATGATCTTTTTTTGCATGATACTACTTGTATATGCAGTCAGGATCCTCATCAGCACCACTGACTTTTGAGGACCCATGAAAGCCAGCATATATGGCTGCAGATTCAACTAGGAGACACTTCAATATTAATTTTTGCAACAAAAAGTGGGGTGACGCCTATGTATCTGAGCAGGTCTGGCTTTGGAACCATATTAAGCATTAAAAAAGGTTTACAGTCAACAGCATCCAACATTGCTCACGTGCAACTTTCTTCAGAGCAAAGGGTTTGTGAAACTACTGAGGAGAACGACACTTACAAAGTAGCATTGTAGTTAATAGGAGGGTTTAAAAACAGAATAGAAGGTGGTTGTTAGACCTAGTATTTCCATTACAAGGGTAAAACCAGTGCTATTCTGTAAAACCTCCAGTTATACATGCGGTGACACAAGTAGTTCTAAGGACTAAGCCAGAGCTGCTCAAGTCAGCATTTCTAAGTTAGCACTAAAAAGACTATTTGCTCCAAGGCTTCCCAAAAGACTTTGTTCCAAGCAGGAACAGAGAACTGTAATCCTTCAACTCTTGAGGATTTATTTGATTTATCTTTGGAAAGTGTTTATGAAAATTTTTCACTAGGTACTCTGAGAACTGTCACAAATACTCCACAAACATTACATCATTGAATATCAAGTGTTCAAAACCCAGATTTTAAGTCTTACCATACTATTATTAAGATTCTTGTCAACCTTGCAGAACGTATGTGGAGGGGTTTCTCCTTTACTTGGTATGATTATACATATATCCGTAACAGCCAAGGTGTTTTGTGTCATGTTTTCGGATGCTCTTCGGTAAGTAATGTACACTCTTTGTGACGAGGCGCTGCCACTAATATTAGCAGGCCGACCATATGGAGTAGTTTGGATTATTTCACAACCTTGCTTTACTCTTTCTTTCCCATCATACAAAACCCTAGTTAAAATGGGACGAACAAAAGTCAGAAGGCACATAATTTTTTTTCAACACTTTCAATACTAATACTAAGAATTATAACGGAACAGTACTAATTTAACAGCAGCTCTTGTCTCATCTCTGATTAAAACATTTTTACTGACAAGTTCAGGTCACATTATACCAAACTGTATTATAACAGAAGAGCTTCATGATGAAACTATACTAGTTTTCCCTCACATATAATTGCTTTTTGCAGTAAAAAAAATTTACTGCAAAATAGCACTAATTTCAATTCTATTAAAGATTCATTGCATGATCCTAAGAATGCCATACAACTCGTCTCTTTTCAATCTGTATTAAGTAGGTTAAGCATCTTACCTAAACCAAAATATATACACTAAAAACCGTAAATGGCCTTGAAAACTCCAAATGCAGAGGATTACAGTTGTCACTAAAAGCCATTCAGCATGCATTTTTCCTACTATACTGGGTTACAGTATGCTCAAGTCAACAAATATCTTCCTAGTTAGAGTTCTGCTTTATATTTTAAAAATATGATACTCCAATGAACCTGCTTTATTTGCTCTTTAGTAAAATAAAACTGCCTAAACATGTACTGGAACAGAAAAATCACTCACCCCAGATCTGTAAGTGGGGGCTTATCCCTTCCTCGGCGATAACAAAGGTATATTTGTGGTCCCACAAGACTGCCATTATTGAGATCTGCAGACAGTCCCGAAGGAGTAACATCTATACATTTATATCCCTGGGGAACTTCCTCCCCCAGAGATTTATTAATTACTGTTACATCTGTAATAGGTTCTTTTGGTTTAGCAATTTTATGGCAAGCATCATTGAAGTGGATTTCTTCCTCTAGTGGTTTTGAAATATCTGTTAATCCTGCGACAACAAAGTAGTCAGCAACACGAGCCCCTTTGTCTTCCATCTTCCATTACAGGACGTTATAACTGGCAAGAAAGAAAAACATATCAGTATTTTTGAAGGAAATTTTAAGATATCAGAAATAATAAAACTATGTTTGTTTTTAAAAACAGAAAGTTTGCAATAATATAAATTAAAACACAACAGAACACAAAAGAGATAGAGAGATCCATCATCAGATCATGTAACGTTTCTCATTTGTAATCATGATCTTCCCAATTTGGGAAGCACTTTCAAGAAAATCTGGGACAGCTTTCCTCATTTAGAGCCAGTTAAAATTAGAATCCCCTGCATACAAACACCTGCTATCACACGAATTTGCTTCCTAAGGTTATAGCAAGTAATACGCAAGTCAGCAAGACGTTCATAATTTAATGCAGCTTTTACAGAAAGGAGATGAAAAAGCCCAGCTGATGATGCAACATCCCTTCAGATCTTTGCCTTTTGATACAAAGGCTTGCAGCTAAAAATGGGATAAAACGCTGAGGATACCAAAACAAATCAGTGGTATTTTATTCAATTCGACTTAGACTTTACGAGAGCTGCTCAAATTTTCAACATCTGTTTACTGTGAGAGCAGATTTATGCAAACTTAAGGGTAACAGACCCCAGAAAGAAGGTATATAGTCTGAGCTAAGTCAGTGACAAATAATCATTCCGTGAAACAAACTGACAAATCTGAATAATTTCTGTAGACACTCTTACCATTAAGGCATTCCAAAGCATGCTGTAATTATATAATCACACAGTACTGCAAGTCAACTTCCAGGAAAAAACCAAAAAGCCACAACAGAAACAAAAGTCACGCTGCATAAGTGTTGCTCGAAGTTGATACCAAACTGGGAGGGGTGGCTGACACCCCAGAGGGCGGTGCTGCCACCCAGCAAGATCTAGACAGGCTGGAGAGCTGGACAAGCAAGAACCTCATGAGGTTCAACAGGGAAAAGCGTAGGGTCCTGCACCTGGGGAAGAAGGACGTCAGGCACCGATACAGGTTAGGAACAGACCTGCTGGAGACAAGTTCCGAAAAGAAAGATCTGGGGGTCCTGGTAGACAGCAAAATGACAATGAGCAAGCAGTGTGTGTGCTCTTGTGGCCAGGAAGGCCAACGGAATCCTGGGCTGTGTAGGGAAGAGTGTGACTAGTAGGTCAAGGGAAGTCATTCTCCCCCTCTACTCTGCACTGGTGAGGCCACAAATGAAATACTGCATCCAGTTCTGGGCCCCCCAGTTGAAGAGGGACAGGGAACTACTGGAAAGAGTCCAACAAAGAGCAACAAAGATGATTCAAGGATTGGAGCATCTTCCTTATGAAGAAAGGCTGAGAGAACTGGGACTCTTTAGCCTGGAGAAGAGAAGGCTGAGGGGTGACCTTATCAATACTTGTAAGTATCTAAAGGGTGGGTTGAAAGAGGAGGGAGCCAGACTCTTTTCAGTGGTTGCCAGTGAGAGGACAAGGGGCAACGGGCACAAGTTGGAACATGGGAGGTTCCACTCAAATATGAGGAAAAACTTCTTCCCGGTGAGGGTGCCTGGAACAGGCTGCTCAGGGAGGGTGTGGAGTCACCTTCTTTGGAGATTTTCAAGACCCGCCTGGATGCTCCTGAGTAACATGCTCTAACATGCTCTAGGCAATCCTGTTTCAGCAGAGGAGTTGGACTAGATGATCTCTATGGTCCCTTCCAAGTCTAAAAAAAAATTTAGTGTAATTCAGTGAAGCAGCAGGTCCCAGGTGAAATTCAACAACATTAAGGGTGCCACACTGAGAAGCGGCTACTATTGCTTCTCTACACTTCAGTCACCTGGGGACAAACAGCCGCATTTTGAAGACAATGCCATGGGATCATAAACAAAACCTTTTAGAAAAATCCCTGGAAACAAGTGGAATATATGGTCTTTGAGCCATCTCATGACTATAATTTTTAACAGACTGCATGTAATTAATATCACTACAAATGAATCATCATAAACATCAATAAGAAATAAAATATTCCTGCAAATAGTAAACTGACTTGTAAGAACATATTAAAAACACAAACAGACTTCGCAAATCACGACTATGTAAAAGCAGGAGAAAAGAGGTGGTTTTGCCATTTCTAAAAAGATGGGAAGAGTAAAGCAATGAGCCTGATTACTTTGCTGAAAGACAAAAGGTAAAATCATTTCATTGTTTATTCAATTTAATTTTTTAATATCATCGTATCACTTCATAAATATTTAGGATATACTAATTAATAATTTTCACCATCTAACTGTCACTGCTGTTGTAATTCATAGGTGCTGGCATTTTAGCAACCGTGCAAAAGAGATTAATCTAAAAAACTAGCTTTGTGATCTAACACTACAGCTCTATTGCTGGTGTTAAAAGAGAGCCAGTCTGCTGCAAAGTGCAAAACAATCTGCTACTATAAGAAAGGTGATCAGGAGGCTTACAGGAGTTCCTTTTTGTGTTAAAATATCAGTGGGACTTAGATCCCACCCTGAAGTCAGAAAGAGCTTATATTGCTTATTTTGCTTCCAACAAAGTTTTTCCTATTTGCTATGAGCTATCTGCAACTCTCACATAGAAAACAAACAAAAATTGAAAGGCCTGATTTTATATCACCTCACATATTTTTCAGATAAAACAACTAAATCAGAGTCCAAACTTTTTGAAGAGATCACATTTTTAATTCAAATACTGGAAGAGGGAAGTACCTCTCAGCTTCTGCCCCCATCACATGAGCAGAACTAATGTGGATGTACCGTACATTCCACCTGTGCAGTAGCAACAACCATGATGCTTCATGAAGTACAGTTTACTATAGATGCACTACACCATTTCCAAGGAAATAAAATACTGACATAATTCACACAACCTGCTCCTACCCACAGACATTTGTAGAGGTAACTTGTAAGTGGGCTGCAGACCAGAAGAACTGCTCCAGCAGAGCCAACTTTTTTCCAGGAGCCACGTCTCCCAGATAGAAAAAAGGGTTTACTTGCATGCTTTTTGCAAGTGCAAAAGATATATGACCACTGAAAAACAGCAGTAAGGATCATGACTCCATTAGAACAGTTTTGCCAATCTATCTCTGGCAGACACAAATACAACTGCCTTGTAATCTTTTAATGTTCCTTGTCTTCATTCAAAAAATCCTGCATTTTCCTTTGAGAATATTAAATCACTTATTAATTTGAGTTCCTTATTAGGTCCATTTGCTGTCTAAAGCAGGTGACATTTTACTTTGTTAGCCTGACTCCAAAGATATGTTCCATTTGTAAACAAGGAACAAACGTCTCCTAGTGCAGGTTGGAAACCAGTGCAGGGCTCTGCAACATACCTATTTTAAAACAGTTCAAAGCTTTATTAAAAACTGTTGTGGTTTGCTTTTTTTAAAGCATTCATCATATAATCACATTGCAAGAACTTCCTTCCTTTAAAGGCACACAAAGAGTAGCTGAACAGACAAGCCAGTGATCAACTTTTAAAAATTGCCACTAAGGTTCTAACAGCCCCTAGTATTTCAGTCTCATGTGTGTACGCCTGCATTATCCTGTTGAACTGTGCTGCCAACACAGAAATGTGGTAGCTGGTCATGCAAGAGCAGAACGAAGTTAACTGGATCAGTCAGTCCTGCTACGGCTACTCAGAACCATTTCTCAGCCATGACACTGCAAAAATCACACACAAGCTCAACCGTCTAGAGAATGTGTGAATAACCACAGTTACCCAGGGAAAAACCTTCACCCTATCCCTGTACTTCTAAAGTTGCCTGGCAAAAGCGACAGAGAAGCCTTTTTTCTCCAATATTTTCTTCATAGAAAGCAGGCAATCCTGGGAGCAAAGCAGAAGCACCTCAAATATCACAGGAATTCTCTCAAGTCAGAACATAAGCCTTTTGAAAAACCTACCGACGGGTTCCCTACCTTTTCATCAGGACATTGCTTCTACACTTTGCCTCTTGCTGTCAGCCAGGCTTTAACATAGACTTCTTGTTAAAGTTTCATTCCCTAAAGAAACAGTAAAAACAAAAATTAAACAATGTACACATTTGTTGAAACTTACACTTAGAGTCACATTAAATGAAGATTGTGAATTGTTGTAGGACTCCCTTGCTAAGACAAGGTTACAGGTCACTTATCTATTAGAAAAGTATATGAAACCAGATTTTAAAGAAACAAATTATCAAGTTTTATGTTGGACTGATATTTTAAGAATGTAAAAAACATTTAATGTTTTCAACAAAAGAAAAAAAAACCAACAAAATAAATCAAAGCAGGGTTGAGCTAGCACTTCAAATTATTTCAACTCCTCCTCTATTTTCTGATGATAAATACCTCCCATGCCTATCCACAGGCGTTAACCAGCTATGAAAGTGCTCCTTTAGCTCAATAACCTTTTGTCATAGTTTGGGCTGGATACTAAAACAAACAACAGATGCTCTCTTTTACCTCTCTCTGCAAGATTCCAATATTTAAGCAGATCCTTCTTACTCCACAATCAGCAATACAAATGTACTCTTCCATCTAGCTGCCTTATCCCAATTCCCCATTCTTGCCATTGACTGTCACAACTCACTGTTCTTCTTCAGATATGGTAAACACCAGTATGACCACAGACATCTTGAGCTTGTGTTTTACACTGAGGCATGTGCAAGCCAGGCAGCCTGTGCTACAGCTAAGCATTTTGAAGCAGCAGCTTTCCACTGTGGGATTTAGAAGACAACCTCACTGGAGACGCTCTCAGACTTCAACCTCCCAGAGTGACTCATTAGCACCAACAGGGCTGTAGTAAAAAATAAATTTCATCTAAACAAGGCTTCTATTTGCCATGACCTGGAAAACACTCTTAGAAGATTACTGTGAGAAGACTTCAGAAAACAAAGTGTAACATAAGAAACGCTGGGAAGAAACACATCTCAGGAGGGTTTATGCAAACCATGAAAGATTTGCTTCCATTCGTGAAGTGGAAAAATCTGGGGAAAAAACCCTACACTAGATTATCAGAATTATATTTCTGGGAGCACAAAGCTCAAGGTTCTGTTCATAGTCCCAAAGTACAAGGCAATTTATTTCAGATCACACACTGTTAGTTCATTACTCCCATAGCAAGGAGTGGGGAGTTGACAGCCTAGAGAGCAAACGCAGCCCCTGGTGCAAGTCTTCCTAATCCATATAGGACTATGGACTACTACCAGTAAAAGCCAGTTACTGACTTTAAATGTTTTTACATGACTATAACATAAAAGAACATGCAGCAGTAGCACTATGTATTTTTGTCCAACGACCTGATCTGTAATAAAAATTTCCAGGAGTGTCAGAAAGCAGAATTTTAGGAATCACCTGCAGACCTCAAGCACAGATGCAAAAAGTCTAAGAAATAAGCAGCCTTTTCACATTAATAATTTCCTCATGGACACTTAAAAAAACCCCAACAACAACGATAAACATATTTCCTAGTCAACTAGCTGTAAAACCAATGAGGAAAGTTAAAGGAAAGAAAAATACACTTTTAAGCATCACAAAGAACACAGCAAGCACCACTGTTACTGTATTTTCAGCTCTATTTTGTAGTACTTGCAGCTTGTAGTTGTATTTACAACTGCCTTGGTGTCCTCATCTATCAAGTAAAAGATCTACTTGAACAAGAAACAAGGTGCAGAAGACCTACATTATTACACCAATACAATCATGACTTCCCATTGCATTTTTATTTTTCAGTAGGACATCGTAAATACTTTATTTTCCTTCACATTCCCTACTGCTACAGTTAAACAAATGACAGCAGCAGAGAAAGTTACTAACAAACAGGGCTAAAGTGATCAATTGCTTTACTTTTTAGACCCTATTGCATACATCTGCACTGGATGTTAGACAACACGGTAATTAACAAGAAGCCAGTAGCCTCCATTAAGTTCCCTTTAGTGCTGCATCAATAGTAGTGCTAGTGCTAAGAAACATACTGGCATATTAAAAAAAAACAAACCACCAAAACACCAACATTGCTCTGCCCCTACATCACTGGACCAGAATCGCTATCAAGTTTTTTGCAAGCTCATTCACAATCATCTGTCAACGTACTCTGATCCAAACAGCTGAGGAGATAATCAAGAGAGCTCAGAAAACTTGGCAACAAAGGATCTCCAAGAGGTGCCCAGGGAACAAAAGTGCTGGATAAGAGCACAGGGACAGAACACAAGACTCTTGAGTTTGGGAGCTGAAAATAGGAGCGCAGGCCAAGAACTGAGGAACAGGCAGATTTGTTCAGCAATGCCTGGGAAGAAAGAGAAATCAGGGTTAAATTCAAAGGCTAATCTAGATGCAGTGGGCTCGCTGCAGTCAGTCAGCAAGAACTAGACTTCTATAGTATCAAAGCTTAGAGGAAGAAGCAGAATAACTGGCAGGAAGAAGCAAACTTAATCCCAGAGAGATCAGGCATTTTCTACATCTTGTGTATTCTCCATCATCACTCACCAAGTCTTCCACTTGTTTGCTCTTCATTGCTGTTTTCAGTCTTAATAAAATCAAGCCATTTACTAAGAGGGTCTAAGGCAGCACAGGCTGTGTTCATTACAATTGTGCCACAGCAATCAACCCTGACTACAAAAATTCAGGAAAGTAATGTTCAACTCTCCCATGAGATTCATGACAGAGCCAAACCATAACAAGGCTGGTTTTAAAACCTCCACTTTTCTTTCAAGATTATACTGCCTATGGCCAAAAAGCACAATCTTAGAACGGAAACAATTTCTGAAGTACAACTGTGTTTGTAGGGAGGGATGCAGAAAACAATTTACAGCAAATGAGGGGGAGTGAAGCCAAGGTAAACACTATAAAATGTAAACATTACTTCATCCAAAACACAGTTCAGGAGGGCAGCTAGTCTATTTTTTTTTGTTAAAACTACTTATTATACAACTTTTAAAAAGGAGAAGTCCCCCAAACAGAATGTTCTGTTTTCCTTGGCACAGTAGATAAAGGCAAATGAAAGCAGCAAGTCTTGCAATATTGAGCTTCAGACCCAAAATCTGTCACTGAGAATGTCGAAGTGCATCAACCAAGAGTGACATAAGTGGCCTGGTTTCACCCAGCCATGTTCAGACACATGTGCCAACCTCAGTTTAGTTTTTAAACCATTACATACCCAAATAATTATTATTTTTTTAATTCATGGTGTGGTAGAGGGCAAAACAGATGGGAATTGTTTCTAACATTTTAAAACACCTTTTAATTGTGACTTGGAACATTTGACTTTTTTTTTTTCCTCTGGCCAGAAAAAATGTCCTGTAAGGTGGAAAACCAGACCCAGCCGCGCTGCAAATTGTAGACACCGAGTAGATGACATGCACAGACTGCAACTGCAGGGCTGTAAATGCCATGTGCAGATGATCCACACCACACTGGAAAGGTTTAATGGTAAGATAACACTGACTAATACCACCCTCATCTAGTAAATTTCTACATCCAGTTAGCAAAATGGTCATCTTCCACCCCACAGGAAAATGTGTGAATGTACTAATTAGCAGTTCAGCTACAAATATATCTTATCAACTAACACGTATTGCTGTGACAGTTTCCCACCTGGGTCAGGAAGCAAAGCCATATAAAGCAGCATTAGGGTAGTGCTGCCCCCCCAACAGCCACAGTAAATTAGCTGAACCACAGTGATGTACTAACGTCACTACTGCTTCAGGATTCCAAAGCTAGCTCAAAACATCTTCCTGTAACAGACCAGACAGACCTTAAAACCCCTTAGCCCTTCTTCTGGGCCAAAATTATTAAACAACCACACCCTTAAAAGAAAAGCTGAAGCGTACTTGAGTCAGGGACAGTCACCTTATGTGCTAAATGTGATGAGAAAAGTACTCACAGAAGGGTTTGTCCCTGGTGCTTTATGTAATGAGTTCTTTGCTGTGCTGAATTGTTGTCAGTGTACAAGGTAACTATGAAGTTGAACAGTTCGTTAGAACACTGCTCCTGGACCAGGATTTAACTGACAGCACTGTGCTGAGCCTGATTACTTTTGCACTTGCAGGATCTGAATAGCATTGCCTCTTGCACTGTAATTTTATCATCAAAACATCATTTAGACAAAACTGCTGACATAAAGAAGCTACCGAAGCTGGACCAGATCCTGCTCTCAGTTGTACAACTGAGAATAATTCCTTAAGCCCAAAAATTTCTTCTGAAGCTCAAGATAAAACCAAACCTCAGGAGTCCAGCCCACAATCCCCTTTGCTTCCTTTGCATAATGCTCATATACAAAAAAGGCCGGGGTTTCCTCTTGGGACTTTTTCATTTGCATATATGTACACACAACTTATACAACACACTTACTATTTGTCCATACTATACTGTTTTATTTCAGATGGCTAAATAGAAATAATTTGATTAATTAGCATTAATGATTTTTTGTGACCCAAATTTTCAAAAGTCAAATTTTAAAGTAAAAATTAAATAGCAGGGATATAATTGGCTAGCTTACTTCTAACACTCCTCCTTACTTTTCGCATTCTATTTTTATAGCATAGTTCCTTTTTCTTTCACTCCCCCTCCCCCCCGAAATTATTTACTGCAATTTCACTCCATTTCAGCCTCTACAGTAACCTGGTATCTAATACATGGAAGTACACTTTGAGAAGGTAAAAATATCCCATTTAAAAGAGCAGGACAAACACATTCTGAAGCCTTTTGTTTCCACATCACAATTTCCTCCTGGTACTGCTTCTGAGCTCTTTAGGGAACCACCAATGACTATTTCTGCATAATAGACTGCTACTGGAATGACTGGTATAGATCAAACCTCTCAGCATCATTGCCTCACAGAGACTTCACTGAACATTTTAATTTTGACCCTACAGGCTGGGGGAGCACTTTATAAGCATACATACATCAGCAGATTATTTCCAGATCAGTCATAGAGCCAGCTTCCAGACCAGGCATAGACCAAGCCTGAACTGAAAGACAGCAGAAAACATCCAAGGCTTATTATGCAATCCAGCAAAGAAAATCGTTCACTTTAAGTAATTACTTGGTCAGTACCACTGTTAAAAATAACTAATTTTAAATAGTTGAATGGTGGTTATGCATTCAATGTTTATACATGTTCATCTCCTACCTGTTAGCTATCCTCAATTAAAGCAAGGCATAACTGGCTTTAGCTTGCAGAGGATTTGCTGCTTTTAGTACGGCATAAAATTTCTATCAGGATTTGTGCTCACAGCAGCAAATATTATTTATATACAGAATTGATATATAAGGGAATAGATGCAGGGCCCTTTCTGTATTCTTACCTAAGACCTCCCAGCAAGGCTACAGCAGAAGGATGAGGGACAAGAACAACTCAGCCCTCCAAACCACACCTCTCCCCTTGCTTTTTCTACAAACACAATCTAAACTTTCTTCAAAGGTGCTAAATCTTTGTAGCATTCAGTGGAGAATTCGGAAGGGGAGTGATGAGGAAGGCTGGCGTTTGGTTTGGTTTTTTTTTTCTTTTTTGGGGGGTTTGGGTTTTTTTTGGAGTCTCAGAACAAAACAAACAAAAAAAATTGAAGTTTCAGTACATCACAAAGAAACCTGATTTAAATACTGTCCCTTGAATAAATAAGAGAATCATATTGGAAATACATTAACCCTGGTAAATTGCACGATGTTTTGTTAAGGCACTTAAATAGAAATTATTTTGGTACCTTTTTCGGTCCTTTCCCCCTCTTTTTAGGAAATATTACAGTTCTTTCCAGGAAACTTCAGCACAACTACTGTAAATCCACAGCTACAGATGTGTATCAAAACCTGAGCTACTGGAACGCTGTCAGACAGCAAGGTACTTGGAAATCACCAATCCCTCAAACATCATGTTTGAACAAGGTTACATCAACTTTTTCTTTTTAAATCCAATACAAGTTGGGCAACATTTTAACCTCCAACTTTTTGGTCATGCCGACACTATATTTAAAAACTAAGGTCAAAGTTGAATAAAGGACAATGAGTGGAAAGCAGACTTCCTACAAGTCTTCACTTCAGAAGGTATTTAAGCTTGAGAAAGGTTTTGACTCAGTAGCTATCGAACTATTCCCTGGTGTTTATCCATGAGTGCAACTGTTTCTACAGCCGCTGTTATAAAAAGCATTTCAATCTACTATGACTTGCAAAACTCCAATTCAGTTGCTAGGAACAATAATGGAAATCTAAAAGGGATGCTGAATATTTAACTGATGCTGCAAATTTCTTTTGCCAGTTTTAAAATCTCAAGATTAACAAATCCTATTATCGTTATTCAGCTTGTCTAGATATCTCTTCCCCTATTTGAAGAGTCACAAGACAGTTCCTCTAGCTATCACACACTACAGCAGGAATTTACCTAGAAATTAATAGACCCTTCAGCACAAAATCCCATTGATAAGAAATTGCCTTCTGAACAGGGGTGCCCACAATTCCTTTGTGAGTGTGACACTGAGGAGCAGTACGAGTTAGACATCTTCCCGAGACAACCTCATTCTCTTCAGTGTAATTGAGAGCGCACTAGCTGGGCTCTACTCTCTACCTCGCTACTTTCAAGCCCGTATCTTAAACAGGGCCACATTATTTACATGGTTCCTAATACTTGACCTGAATCAGCAACACTCACCTGAGCCCTATAGCATATGCCAGGCTATGTCAACATTTATGCTTTTACTAACTAATAATTAACTACAGCTACTTAACTACAAAATGGCTAATATTGCCATTAACGCATATAGAAATTCCATTAAGCACCATAACGGTGTTATATCCGAGTAAAGCATACAGAACAAGCCATTCACCAGAAATGTGGACTGGCAACGACACTGCTACAAAAAGTATGGAAACTCACACATATGAACATCCTTAATACTGGAAAAACATTTCCAAGTAAGCCTGTATTTTAAAAAATGGTCCTAGTGCCTTTTGGCTTACTGCTTACAGAAACAGATCTTATCTTTTGTGCTCATTTCTAGTAAATCCACTATTTAGAAGAGGCCATTGGGTAAAGCCTATTCCAAAGGAGCAGAAGTTGCTCATAAACTTGAGGAAAGTACTTCATCCAGCTGGACCTTAATGTTTCTAGAATAAGGAAAACACGTACATCACACAAACTCTTAAGGCTGCAGAGAAGCTTAATTTTTTTTGTTCTGTCTTTAAGGTTCCACACAATTTTCTCCTTCCCCAAAAGCTAACCACAAAAACTCTGATACTCTATTTTTGATAATTAAACAATTTCAATGCCAAGTCATGATTACCCCCAGAAAACTTAGCTTCATTTACCAGATATAGTTCCACTTAAATGCGCTTACAGACTCCTCACTACTCTAAAAGCAAGATCATGTTTCACCAATACTCTAAATATATGAGTTTTCAAAAAAGGAAAGAGAAAGGGGAGACCCTTACAAACTAAGACTTGTATGCTAGACACACAAACCAGAAATAATCCATTTACTCCCCCTCGAACCTTCTTGGCTAGACTAACTCAATTAGTTTTCTTAAACCACCACAGACACTTGCCAAGATTAAATATTTGTGTTTAATCATTCAGAAAGTGAAAGATTATGTACTGTAACGTAACACTCTTTACGGAAACCTCTAGTTGAGCAACAGTTCCAGAAAAAATTGTGAAATGAAGTAAAAACCTGTCCAGAACACCACGCTTCTACTCAGGTAATTAAAAAAAATTAAACTCCAGGACTAAGTGCCAAGTCAAGACCTCATTTTTAGCAACTCGACATTCTAAGAGGCGGCATATTTTTAAATGCAGCCTGTTTGAAAAGACTCCAGAACAACCACCATTGCTAGGAAGTTATTAAATATTATCACCCCCTGGCCAGCAACTTATGCTACATGCAGACATCATGACGGAACAAAAATAAAAACGTCAGGGCTAATTTTTATCACCATGTCCAGCGTGCCGCATTAATCCAGGTGTACAGTAACCCGGGCAGTGGGAGCCAAGGGGAAAGTCGTAATAAAAATACGCATGCACAAGGCTGAGCGCTACCTGTGCAACTCCAGCTGACGCAGCCAGGGCTGCATGGAAAAAAATTGCACCTTTGATCTGGGGAAGACACATACACACACACACCTCGGCGGGTTTCTCTCCCAGCCCGCTCCTGCCCGGCCCTTTCTAACATGGCAGGTCAGCGGGGAAAGCTCGGCCGAGGCGCCGGCAGCTCAGCCCCGAGGGGCCGGGGGTGCGCTCCTCCGGCCCGGCCGCGGCGGGGGGGCTGGCGGGAAGCGGGGAAAAGGAGAAAGTTTCCCTCCTCCCACCACCCCACCGCGGCCCAGCGGAAAGTTACCGCCGCCCCCGGGCTCCCCTCAGCCCCTCGCCCGGCCTCACACCGGGCCCCCGCCCGCTGCTGACAGCCCGGCGCCCCGCGGGCGGCCGGGCGCCCCTTCCCCGCCGGCCCAAGATCGCGATAGCGCCCCTTCCCCGCGATATCTCCCCAGCACCCGCCCCCCCGCCATCCCTACCGCGGTGACAGCCCGGCGCGCTCCCTCCATTGCCCTCACCTCAGGCGGGGGCCGCGCTCCCCGGGGCAGGGGGAACGGCCGCCGGCGTCCCCTGCCCCCGGCGCCGAGGATCGGGAGGGTGAAGGGGGGGGGATAGGGGAAGGGGGAAAGATGCTCTCCGTCCCCGCGCCCTTATCTCATCCTAGCGGAGCCCGACTCGCCTTCACCGCCTCCCCGCCGTGTGGGCGTCTCAGGCGGGATCCCCCCTCCCCTCCGCACCGCCTCCTCTCGCCGCCATCTTGGCTGTCACGGGGAGGGGCGGGGGGAAAGGCGGGCGCCGACTCGTGATCGCGGCGGGAGGGCGCCCGCCGGGTCCTGCGCCTGAGGTGGGCTCGCCGCCATCGCGCTCCCCGGCGCCCAGCTCGCCTCTGAGGATTCCTTCTGACAGGGCGGGCTCGGCGGCCGAGGGTCTCGGTCCAGCGGCGCCCGCTTCCCTCCTTTTCCCCTCAGAGAGCGGAGAGGAGCCGGCGGCCCTGAACCCGGGCGGGGGGGGGACGGGGACGCCCTCAGCAAAAGCCCCACAGCCTAAAATACGACGAGCGGGCTAGGCACTCCACCTTGCACCCCTTCCCCCCCCTCCTTGCGCGGGCAGCAGCTTTAATTTAAAATTAAATTAATCTCCGGCCCAAATCTGCCAGTCTTCGGCTCACCTGCGGGGCCCGTCGACAGGATCCGGAGGAGGTGGCGGCTGTCTGGAAAACGAGGGGTTTTCTGCAGGCTGGATGTAACCTGCGCCGCCCGGGTGGTTGCATCCAAGGCTGGAAAAGAACCCGAGACAAAAATAATCTTTTAAGAGCGTGCGGCTGAGATTAGTGCAGCGTGTCAAGATGTTGCTGAGCCCAATGAAACGAGTCCGAGTCCGAGCCCTCCCGCTCCTGCCAACACGCAGAAATGTGGCTTTTCTGGCACCTGGTGTACGGCAACCCCGGGTTTCAAATTTTTATACCAGTGTGCTATTTTTGAAGTGATGTTTAAGGGATAGGCTCTAACCGTACAATTTTGGCTTTGAATTCAAGCTTCCCTCAGTTCTGGACGTTTGGCTGGAGGGTTTAGACGTGGCTGGTTATAAAGACAGAAAATTCATACCAAGTTGTGAATTTGGAGTGTAAATGTTTGCCTGTGTTTAAACCTACTGCGTTGGCTTACCTTATCCCTCTGAAAAAAAAAATAATAAATCCAAACAAATAGAAGAATATAAAAGCGAAAAGTACAAAACAAGAGGTTTGTGGTTTTTTTTTTTTTTCCCCACGTGCTTTTATTAATACAACTGTTTATAGCAGAAATGCTGCTCCTCCTACCCCTGGCGTGGAGATGGAGTGGCTGACACAAGCCAGACTCTACCCGGGCAGAAGCACCATGTACAAGCCCGCACACGCAGGCACAGCTTTGTGCTGCCAGGTTTGATATTTGTGAGGTGAGTCTGCCTCTTTTTTTTTTTTTTTTTTTTTTTTATTTCAGCAGACAGCACACTAAGGAACGTGTCAAACCCCTATCCCAGGCAGGGACTACAAGACCGTTGCCCATTCCTTGTATTTTTATGTAAAATGAGCTTCTAGCCACACCCACAAAGATGTTTTCTCTCTCAGCAATATACAGTGGAGTAAGTGAGAGATGAAGAATCCAGAACCTCAGTACTTTTTGCAGCAAGCTGGTCTGCATTCTGTAGAGAGTCCTTAAATTATTTAGTGTGCTGTAGAAATTTTTCTAAATCCTTTGACAGTTTCTGGTATATTTTAAGCCTGGAAATGTTTTTCAAATAATTAGCAATAATGAAGTCCATCTTGTGCCTTGTGTTAATAATTTTGATATGCAGACTATTCTGTGCTCTCTGCACTTGCTTGTTTTTCATGTAGGCATAATTTTTAGGCTTCAGCATTAACATTCAAGATTAATGGGTCTGTTCCTACTTCTGAGAGTATTGTTTCAGCTGCCTGTAAACTGAGGCAAAATCATACCACACTGATGTATGAATAGTTCACCTCTCAGAGTTTAGGTTCAAAACCATTAAAATATTCTTGACTATTTCTATTGAAAAATTCAGTTTTACAGAAACATAATTCTTAAACGTTCTGTGGCACTTTTCATACTGTTCGGCTCATGACATAGGTAACACTTTGAGTAAATATCTTTGATTTGCTGTTTATTTATAGCCCAACCTATTAATCTTCCTTTACCACTTCTGTCCTTCTAGGACTTATCTGCCTTTAATTACATGTTGTGTCAATGCCAACAAATCGCAGCCAGGGATGCGGATCTCACCATGCGAGGCCTCATACAAACACCAAACGAAATAGCTTCTGCCCAATCCTGCCATCACAGGTAACACAGTGCTTATCTCTGTCCTGCCTTTCTTGTTCTTACATCTCCCCCTCCATCCCACCCTATTCCATCGAGTCTCCTCTGCTTTCTCTCCATGACCTACCTACTGCTCACTTTCTCTCTGGGTTGTGGCACACTTTCTTCCCCACCAGCACGTTTAATTGCAATGTTCCATTTCATTATTAGCTTGTCACCACCTCTATCAAGTCACTTTTCCTAATTGATATCTAACTGCAAGGCTTTCCTGCATAGCTTGCCATCAGTTTTCCATGCTAAGGCTTGTCTAAAGCCACATGCAAAAGGGTCTACGAAAAATAGTAACTATAGTGCTGTTTTTATTTCTGAATAAAGAGCAGCATCAGTGAATAGTATTACTGTATAGGCAGAGACAGATTTGCTGTGTGCCCAGCGCCTGCAGGCTCATGGCACAGAAATATATCTGTGTGTCAGTCAAACAAAGCCTTTCCTTTCGGGGGGACGTTGGGCATCTCCAAGCAGTGGTCTCTCCACGCGTCTGGAGACCGACCTCAAGATCATTAACTCAACAGAACTCTTCCTATTAATTCCAGTAAGTGCTGGATGAGATTCTTCTTGTGCATAGTAAATTAATTAAACAAGTTAACAACTTGCAGGTGGGCAGGCATCAAGCATGCTTAATGTGGTATTCTGCTGCCTTGCAAGTGCAGGGTGGAGCACTCTCAGCCAGATTTAGCCTCCCCAGGAGCACGGCCAGGAGAGACTCATGAGGTTTCTATGGACTGGCAACCACAGAACCATTTTTTTTTCCCATATTGCAACCCCAAATTTCTAGCTTATGGCACTAAAGTAATTTTCAAAGTATGGTTTAGCCTATTTTAAGTGCATTTTACATGAGTAAACTCAAGCCAGGCAGAGGACAAGTGGCAGATGGTCAGTGACAGAGCCAGGAAAGGAATGGAGAACTTCCCTGTCCCAGGATAGGGTTTTAACAGACTTTCTCCCAGGATTGTGAGATTTGACTACTTGTAATTCATAAGGGCTCAGCCGTGCTCAAAAAAAAAAAAGCCACTATTACTATTCATAGTAGTTCCTGGCAGAGACTGCCTTCCATAAGCAAAACTATTTCAGTTTCTTAACTACGCAATTTGGGGCTTGATCTGTTCACTTTCTTACCAGTTTTATTCCTTTTGAACTCTCTTGGCTGTGCTATGTGCACTGCTCATTTATGTCTACAGGGAGGAAGAATGAGACTCCAAAATGACCCAATAGAACATCTTCCAAAGAGACATGACATATCTGTAACCTTGGTAAAGATAACTATAAAGATAATGATAATGCATAATTATAAACCATGTAACCGGCAAAGCGACACTGCATTTCAGAGGATGGATTGCCTTACCCTGTCCAGTTACCCACTTCATGGAGCAGTAATGGATCGACAGCCGGAAGATTATGAAATGAAATGGAGCCTTTGGCAAGCTGGAATCACACTGGAAATGGAGCAACATCTTCATAGGGTTTTTTAATGTATGTATATTTGAAAATCTAGAACTTACCTCTTCTGACATAAAGAGATCATCCCTGCTTGGAATGATTAAATTCTAGGACAGATAACAAAATAATAAAATTTTTAAATATTATGATGCAGCAGTGCAACAGTGCTTTAGCGCCTTCCTTTTAGTGCTTCAGCTATAGTATCTCTGAAAAGCTTGTGCACTCCAGGGAAACTACAGACTATAAATTATAAAAGAAGCAATAGAATATCATGCATGCATGAAAAAAGAAAAGAAGTTTCAGACCCTTCTCTAGATAAAGAACTTACTGAAGCAGCCGAAAATATGGGGAAATGAAGCGGACTCAGGGCCTGATCCAAAAGTCAGTGAACTCAGCAGAAGCACTGCAGGGGGGTTCGTTAGGCATCAGAGTCATCCATGTCATGACTTAAAATTCACAAAATGCAAATAAAGAACTTTATTGCATATGAGTAAGAATAAAGTCTAATTGCACTGTCTAGGCATTCCACTTGGGTAAAACGAGCAGATTTTTCTCCAGCAGGTAGGCTTTCTCAGCAAGGGTTTGTTGCCAATATTTATGTGAGAGTTTTTAGTCCCAAAAGCACAGAAATGCTGGGAAACAAAAAAGTAAGAAAATGTATCCAGAGAATGGGCCCAAATGTTTCCAAGTCATTTCTATAAATAAAAATCTGAGGCAAACTCATTATCATTATTTCACTTTTCAGGGCTGATTTGCTTCCTCAGGATTTCAGAGGGTACATTGGAGAATTTAGACTGCACATCGTAAAGTTTCCCTCAGCAAATGCTGAAACTATTCGCAAGGCATTGCAGCAACTACCAAATATTGAATGACAGGAGACCCGCTGGATGCCCACTGGCATTAAACAGTGAGAAAACAATTAACATCGTGCTTTGCTGTGTTGCTGTGAGTAAGGCTGTAAAGCAAGTAATGCTGTACCTCTTCTCCTGTTCTTAGTGGGCAAATAAGTATGTACAGCTGAAGCATATTTCTGGAATGGCTCTTCCAGTAGACACTGGAAGCTCCCAAGCAAATATTTGCAGCAGATTTTTTTAGGAATGGGACAGCAGAAGGGTTGCTTGAGGATGGTCCAAGTCCTAATGCACGTACCAAACCCAACCTGTTGTCTGTTCAAGCACTAACCCATTTTAAGTATCACTCTCATCGAGTAAAGCAAGAAAACAAAAGCTTCTCTTTGTGGAGTAATATCAGGAAGGAAATTATGCACGAAGATTTGCCAGCAAAACTAACAGTCTCGGGCTGCTGTACAGACCGATGTGTGTGATGAGTGTACACACACACTGATACTGCTGTTTTGTTGCTATTTTCAGCAGCCCCTGTACCCTCAGGAGTGAGAATAAGGACATAACTGCTATCGCTGCTGTTCATGCAGCAGCCTTAAAAGTTTGGTTTGGACTCACGCTCTTCGGCCCATCTGGAGGTGATTTCTGGAAATAGTCTGTTCTCTGAATCGGTCCAATTCATCATCCACGTGATACTGTGGTGCTGTGAGTATCTTCTCTCACCTCAGATATAAACCCACTTTCCTTCACTAGGGAGCTCAGTTCCTTATTATTTGCACTTTCATTTATTTTCAGATCATGTCTAGGCCAAGTAATTGCATTCCACGTTTCTAAACGTTCCCCACAGTTTTGTCTGGCTAAGATACTTGCTTCAGGCTCTGAACTCTTGTGTAGTCCTACTGCTTAAAGTTTCTGTATTTTGTTCTAGAGATCACTTATATCGTGATGGGTTAAGTGAAGTATATCTATCAGTTAACCACTTCTCAGGAGTACTATTAAGCTTAATTAATATTTGTAGAACACTATTGAGATTCTCAAGAGAAGCAGCAATATAAGTGCAAAGGATTATAATTAATTTAAAACTACCTCATTTTTGAGTAAATGGCTAACACTTTAAATTCTCCAAGTAAAACTAATTTATTTGATTTTTAGAGAAAAGCATTCTGAATCTGGGTTTCCATTTACTACTACCATTGTATGATGCATTTTGATTTGTATTGTCCCTCAATATCTTTTGATAAATCCAGGCAGATACCATAGCTTGCTTTAGTTCAGCAAACACTGTCCAACATACTTAAGTCAGGTTAAAATAAATCAGACCACCAAAATAACTAAATTAATAAACTCAAAGACAATCCACATCACCATTTGCCTTTAGTATATTAAGTATTTGAACCATAAAGCCTGTAATTAATATTATGGTATAATTTCCATATTTATTTATAAAGCAACTCATTTACATAAATAGTCATTATCTGGAAATAAACTCAGATCACTAAAATTCAGAAAACTGACAAGCCAGATTGAGATCAGTCAAGATTTACCAAAGAGATTTGTTCCACTCTGTCTTTGAAACTGTGCTGAGAGAAAAATCTCTGCTCCTGAACAAGCTTAAACAGGACATAGCTTTGGAAATAAAAGCAGTGCTTCATCCACATGACATCACCCAACAGAACAGTTATTTTGTACGGTGAGAAAACATTGGGTCACTCTTCTCACTAACTGTCATGGAGGGTTTCCAAGAAAATGTATCTGACACATCTACACCGAAAATCCGACCCAGATTATAACCAATGTTCTCATAATACAGCTTTTCTGCTTTTCTGAATCTCTACAGCATTTCAAAACACTTTCAAAATGCTTTCAATACTTACGGCACTTTCAATACATTCAAATTTTTGCATGTAGTCAGGAAACACGTTATGCAGAAAAGAAAAAGAAGGAAAGAAAGCAGCCCTTGAATGTTTCTGTTTCCAAGCTGGATTCACCACTTCTCAACTGTTAGCTAGAGAGCCACAGGTATTTAAATATATGTTCTGGTTGACTAAAAGAATGCATCTCAGGCCCTGCTGTCAGTGCTTTTGGCATTCAACATCCAGAGCATTCATTATTAGATTTTTTCCTAAGCAGAAATAAAACCACTGATTTTTTTAAAAACTACAGCTCCAGAACATATTCAGAAAAATATTGCAGTTGCCTTGTTAAGTGAGACCTGTGTCTATCCTTTTTCGGTGTGAGATAGATAGTTCTTTGAAGTGTAAGTGTAAGCCCACCAGAGTAAGGCGATACACCGCAGTCTACCCTGTTGGGGTGATTTTCTTACTAATTGCTAAAGAATGGAAGTTGGCTCAAGTACTGAGTCACGAGGATTTCATCACAATATAGATATTTTTAGTATCTGTTATTTTATCGTGGGTACTTTTAAAACCTGTATCACTGCCTAACTCCTCTCTTAATTATCTGAAATTCTTGTATTCTGTAACTGCTGTGGAATGTTCCCATATATTATTACAACTACTGGCCTTATTATATTGGGTCCTAATTATACTCATCTATAGATTTGGTTAGGTAAGAGTGTACTTGCTTAGAATAAGAGCAACTGCTGGGAAACAGAGGCAAAACAGAGGAACAACACTAAATCTCACCAGTGAGTCACTGTGAATATAGGTCAGACCAAGCTTCTGCCCTTTTCTGAGCAATCAGAGGATTTGGTCCAGCTTATGCGAAGGAGCCCCAAGCCTCAATAGATGCCTCGTGCAGTAAAAACTCAAACTTACCTTCATATTCCTTTGCCATAATAGCACTGCCACTTCCACATGGAAGTTCAGAGGAGATGAATGCTTTCGTAGCAGCTGGTCCGCAACCTGGAGGTGACAGAGGAGATGAGAGTGAACAAAAACCAAAGCACCTTGAGAGGAAAATACAAAACCTATGTGTTTAGCTCAAGCTGCCCCAAATAATGCTATGGATCCGCTCAGTCTCATCTACTTCAGTCAAATTCTGACAGCAGAAGAGGGAGAGCTACATATCTGATCCAATTTATATCTGGGGAGGCCCTCTGCTGCAGCAGTAAAGAGCTCTATATAACGAGGTGCGCAGAGAGAACTGTGGATTAATTAAACTGCTTGATGACCTCCTTGAAAAAAATTATGACCAAATGTTGACGCAATGGAAGTAATTCACATAACAAAGTTTGAATTTGGCTCGTAATGACAGTACAAAACTATCTTAATATACAACAATTTTCTGCAATCATAGTCTGACTCTTAATACAAAAACCAATACTTCCAGTATAAATAATGAGATGGGAGGAAATGTCCTTGGCAAGTCAATTTGTTCCATGCTGCTGATGTTAGTGACAAGTATTTTTTTCAAGAAGGAAACAATGGAAAACAGATGCAAAAGCATTCACCAGAAGGCCAGGCAATAGCAGCTTTTCCAAAACGTCAAGTGTGCAGAGTCGAGTCAATTTAAAAGATAATTAATTATTTAAACTGAATTAATTTGACTACAATGAAGCCCTGTTAAGCCATCTCATCCATCCTGCTTCTTACTGTCCTACCCCTTACGGTCTAAGTCTAGATACTGACCTCTGTTTTCAAATACTTCCACTGAAAAATCCCTTGCCCAGTCATAGTAGCAGTATGTTTCTTATTTAATTTATTTACTGCATCCATTCCAGGAGCTCACCCAAAGAACTATGCTCACCTCCACATTCCCAACTCATACGAGTTTAATCCCTATATTCCCCTTTTCCTCCTTCAGCTTCATATTTCTCCTGGTGTTTTCCCAGATGCTTCAGGCAATTCCCATCTCTGCATTCAACAAATCCATCTTTTCCCTGCAAATCTGTCCTTTGTGTGAAGTCCATCATATCTTCATTTTCAACAGCTTTTCTCTTTTGCTTCATGCATTGCCTTGTCATTGCTTGCCTTTGGAGAAAGGAATGGGACTGAATCTTAGGTCTAGAGCTTTTGTTTGGAAGCTCATTTTCTCAAAGGAATATCCATACCTCCTTCCCCAGGAACCAATCATCCCAAAGTGCTTCATTTCCTTCGAGGACATGGGCCTTAATGCTGTAATAGAACAGATTATCACCCGTAGAAGGACTACTCAAGGAACCATTGTGCCCTCTACTTGCATTTTCCAGGCCAACACAGGTTTGCAACGCTAATAATAGTTACCTAGTGCTCTTTTTCCTTGGTAGCATTATATGAAACGTGGCAAACACCAGCAGAGCCACTGTTGCTCTGAAACCTTTGGTTTCCCACGGGAATATCTATAACCATGTCTACCAGTGATAGGCCAAAGCTGTCCCTTTTGGTTTCCAGTTTCAACATTGGCAGAGGAACCATTCCAAAACTATCCTTTTTGTTACTGTTAAAAACTTACAGCAAAACCATCTGTGCTAGGATTTACGTAATTTCCTTTATTTCTTCTCATTTATGGAGGAAAAAGAACTCCTGTCTATTAAGCTGTAAGCTTAATTAAGCCCTGAGTCTTGCCTGTAGTGGGAATGCATATCAATTTAAATGCATCAGTGTAAAAATCAGTCTCATTAAACAAGCTCAAAGCCCTAAAATAGATAGAATACTGTTTTAACACTTGCATATAGTCATTCATATTAAAGTTACAATTTACAGGAGCTTCTGATGAATATAAACAGGAATTAAAACAGCTGAGGTGCACCTAGATTACTCAACAAAAACTCTTCAGTGTAACTCATTTTTAAATTGACAGTTAGAAACTCTCTTCTGTAGCATATTCAAGGCCTCAGAGGAATACAGTCGGTTGGGATGTACCGCTCCTTATTTTGTGGTGTACTAGAAACAACATATAAAATGTGAATACAGTGAGGCCAAACTAACATCTTCCCTCTGCCCATCACACAAAGGGATGCAAATGGAAGTTGGTGAAGAATTTCACCACAGAAATGTAACCCAGCAGATGCTAATTCACTTTTAAATTATTTTTTAACCTAAAGCCCGCAACTACCATCAAGCACGGCATGTAACTGCTGTTCAGTTCTGAAACATAAACGTGTTGCATGGACTCCTCTGATAACCGCCCCAGTCAAAAGGGCAGGCCAGACTGGAAAGGATCTTATGGCAGCTCCAATGAGCAACAATTCCTTAATGATATATAAATTCATTTTTATAGACCTGCGGTAGTTTAGTAGTTTGTACGCTGTCATCTTCTTGTCACGCGAGGGGAATGACTAATGTACATATGGAAAAATTTGAGAGTTCTTAGAAACCATAATATTTTGCTTGATCATTCATAACCAAATATGTAGAGCACTATTCACCGTATCGCTATTGCGCAGCTTGTATTAGATCTCCATAGTTACACTTGGCATAACAAGTACAAAGACGAAGTGTCTTTGTGGGGCTGATAAGGAGACAGGAAGCAAGCGAACATCTGCTACAGCTTTAGATGGTTTTGCCTTCAGCGACCGCTGAAAAACTTCAAGCTCTGGCATTCCACGTACTGCTTGCTTGGCCTTTGACATTAGCAGCTGTTCAACAGGAGATATAAAATGTTATACCTACAGAAAAGGAGGTGCATTATTTTCTAAAGCAGTATTGGGATATTTAATAGGATCCTTTCTTTCCATTTTATGATCAATAGAAACACTGGAGAGCAGACACCACAGATGGAGTTATCTCCTGAAGGTCAACCACTTCCTATTTTACAATTATTTTTTTCTAACGCTGTGTTTTCCTTTCCAAAATGGCTTTGTATTGTTTTGTTTTGTTCTGTTTTAAACACCAAAAACAATTGCACCGTATACTGAATAGTAATTATAATCATCATAATCGTTGTAAGGAAACCATGTGCTTCCCTGAATCGGGGCTGGGGCTTCCATTCCAGGCAATCTGTCTTCTGGTAGCATAACAGCATTTCTATAGCATGGACAGCCAAGGAAAAGAGTTATACAAAATAAATATCAAACAATTTAGAGCAAACTATTTCTTTGTTTAAACAAATAGCTGTTGAACATGAAGTTTTACAAATGAGCTCAGCCATACAGTGCAGATTCTCTGCTTTTGCATATGGAGGAAATCTCTGCTCCAGAAAGTTCAGCTGTTCTCCACCTGCACCGTATTTTTATTTGCATGGAAAACTACTAACAGAGAACAACTGTCAGCAGCATATTTCTTAGAGTATTGAGGCCCATGTACTGTAAATTCATCTTTACGTACTTCCTCAGAGATTGTACGTTTGCTTAGGAAGTTACAACAGTTGTGATGAAATCGGATTTAGCCATATATGGCAGATCCTTTGGGTTTGACACAATGAAATGAAAATGGCTTTCAGAGTAACAGTGAGAAAGATGAAGACGCTACTCCAGAGTTATGTAACTGAGAAGAGAATTTTGCCCAGAATTTCTATGTTCTGTGCATGAGGACTCATATGCAGTTTTTTATATGTTCTATTCTTAAACTCCAGATGGATTTGCCAGAAAATAAATGAAATACAAGGATGACTTCAAATATTTGCAGGAGCCATGCTGACACTCAAAATAAAGAAACATCAAGTAACTTTCCTGGTGAGATCATAAAAGCAGAGACACAGTGATCAAAGCAAGAAAATACAAGACTTACTCCATCCCTAATAAAAGATGCTTTCTCTATCCTAGACCAGGAGCTTGTGTGGCACAGAGATGTTCCGATAGTCTACAAATACAGTATATGAGGTGGATACTTTGGCAGTATTTAGTTAGTTAAACATGGGAATATCCACAAAGACAGTCGATTTTAACTCTTGATGCTGGCAAGTGACTGACTCAGGTTATTGAATAACAATAATAATAATAATAGTGGCAGTAACATATTCATTTTGGTAGAGCCCTACCATAATCCTGAGTACTCTCCACAAACACATAACAGCTGATTGCATTTGCTCTGAACAACATACTCACAAAGAGGTTAGAAAAAAAAAAAAAAGATGAAAAATACTGAATGAATTTGTACTAGTGGCAAATATCTTAATAATTCTGTGATTTTGGAGGAGCTTGATTGTATTAAGCCAAAAGGAGTAGCTGGGCATGAAAATAGGGTATATAAAGCAGGAATGGCTGCATTATTTACATGATCATAGTGCTATTATCTTCTGGATTTCACAGGGAACTGAATTTTTTAAACTGTATTTATATTAGAATAATTAAATATCTGTCTTGAACTGTGTGCACATCGCATTTAACCAGCTTGGAAACAGGCCAAAAACTGAAGCAATCATTAAGAGAACTGCGGAATCGATAGATCAATTCCCATTAATTCGGTGTCAGAGAAACAAATGTGTACCTGTCGGACGTGTGTGCATTCCCTGCAGAGACTTACTAAAATAGGCATCTTCTGTCTGCCTGCCTTCCCTGTGCCCTCCAAACAACCGAAACCAGGGTCAGGATGGGGGAAACCTGGTCTGGCATCCAAAATCTAATTAAGACGGTTTTAGTAACCCAGTATCCTGGCCAAGTTATACACACACTCTTGGTCAAATCCAAGCCATCCCAAACTCTACCCCCTGCACTGCATCGAGTTCTTTGTTGCTCCTCTGGTGCTCCAGTCCCACCAAAATACATCTCTAGTCCAGGGCTGAGAACATCTAGGCAAGCTGAGATGGACCTCCTTTTGGTCTGTCAAAGCCATAAGCTGTAGTTCTGCACAGTGGTGAGACAATATTAATGACTAATCATAATCGAGAGTGCATTTTAAACCAGCCAGAAGTCTTGATCAATCTTAGCTCCATAACATCTGCTCTGCTGCAAACATCTTGCACATCTTGCTCACTGCACAGCTGGCTACTGAGAAAAATCTTGTCCCAGAAGGTTTGCTCAAGCACACAAAATTCATTTTTAGCATCCCAAAGGTGTGTGTACTCACAGAGCTGAGAGCGCAACCTGTCTGACAGCAGCTTTCCAGAGAAAGGAGCAGGAAAGAGGCAATGGCTGATGAGATTACTCCCTATGGAAGGAGACTCCTGCTTGGAATATCAACACATCTTTTCAGTCTCTCTTATTGTGACTGTTTGTGCTTTTATCAAATTTTCAGTTTGCTGCTGAAGCTACGGGACCAGATGGCTCCCACGCATAATGCACCGAATCATGGCAAGGCTTGAGGTATTTGTTATGTATAACAGCAAACACATGCCCTGGACCAGGTTAAACTCTTTTGCAGTCAGCATATGGTGCACACTGCATATGGATGGTACTACAGCAGGTACCTATATATACATACAGTCAGAAGATTGGAATATCTTTTCTTCTTGCGGGTTGTCAGGAAAATGACTGTCGTACCTTCAACACAAACAGCAAGGAATAGAGGCAACACAGTAACACATGGCACAGGCCAGATGCTAGGCACGTCCCATGATGCGCCGAGCCTGATGGCAAGGAATCCTGATGGGCCAGGGACAGGAGGCTCTTGTTCCCCCTCTAATTTCCCTTTGCAGCTCATGATTAAGCTGGTGCTGACACCTTGCCCAGTGCCTATTTGGACGGCCAGTAGCCGTGGGCAGTACTTCTGCCATGAGGCACCTACAGAAAAGGAGATAAGTTCATTGTTTGAGAGCATCTTTGCCTCGGGCGTTTTTAAAATAGAAAACAAACCTAATTGTCTCCTCATGTAGATCTGGGGTAAAATCAAGTTGTGGCACCCCTGTGAAACTAGAGGGAATGAGAGGGGAGTTTACAAATTACCCTTACTCAGCAGAGGGTAAGGCTGTTGGGTTTATACAGAATGTGATTTGTGCTTCAGTGACGAGACCATAAAAATCACCCTGTAGTCATCCCTCACCGATGTATTGCAAATACCCATTTCTGAGCACTGAAAGATACTGAAATAATGAAAGATGAGCTTTAGATACCTAAGAGACGACTGTTACAGAGGAGTCTAGACTGCTCCACTGGGACTTGGTGCAAGTAACAGATCCCAAGGCGGTCAAGGCATGTCCCAAATAGCACAGCTTAATACTGTGTGTGTGCTCTGGGTCGCACAGGGAAGGAGAAGCCAGCCACTTTCTGATGGCCGCGCTCCACCCCAAGTATTTTCTGGGATGGAGAAATTATCCTTGGGCTATTTTTTCAGCCTGCTTTTCTTAGTAGGCATTTGATATGGCCTCTGTGTCTGGAGTGACAGGGCACTTCACCAGTGGGTGCTGTGCTGGCCTTTGCAGAGAGGCGGGAGTGCTGGCAGGCAGAGAGACATCCATCAGGGACTGGAGCAGGGACCAGGAATGTCAAAACTGCAGCCTGAGCGGAGCAGCACTGAGGAAGGTTAACGCGTGTTGCCACCACCTTTGAGGTCAGCATTGGGCTCACTTTAGCAGCCCTATAAATAGGTGCCCAAGGTTGACTGAGAAGAGGATTTGGCTTTGATGGATCTCGTTTAGCGTTCCCAAGAGAGGAAGGCAGATACTTTTCCTTTCTCTCTTCCAGCTTCTAACCTTGAGTTGGTCTCTGTGGGAAACATTAGTGGCATTTGCCAAAAGAGCTGCTACTGTGAGCCAGATGTCCTGTTGTGTTGCACAAACCATACATACATGTTCCTTCAACCTGCAAATCCAGACCTAATTCCACTAAAGACTCAAACTAATTCCTCACTGGCAAAACTAAGGAAAAAAAAATAAAACCAAACCTTGTGCTTAATTGCTTGAAAACAGTAGGACACCTAGTGGATTTATAGAGAATATCTTTGGGATTATGAGCAATATTTTGTCATTTTCTTGGCAAACCCAACTATGAATGTATTTACAGAGGAATCATTGAAATATCAGGGTTTTTATTTAATAAATTAATCTTGTTATAGCCGTTACAGCCCCCAGTTTACCCTAAGAAGTTATTGCACCCTATAAAAAATCCAATGAGTATTGTTTGAATGACTTGGGAAAAAAAAATAATTATGGGGAACTGGATGGTTCCCAAGGTCTGGGAGCCGGAGGAAGGGTATTCTGCCAGATCAAAGCCATCCCAGTTGTTCCATCTGATAGCTCTCTAATGATCTTAATGAGCAAAGTTTTATAGTCTCAGCCTGGCTTCCCGGATAATTGTACAGCTTCACAACAAGCATCGCCACGCTGAGCACAGCCAGCCAGCTCTGTTGGTTGTTGCAGCAGTGAATGACTTGGCCACAGAAATAAAGCTGCCTTCTTAATTCCCCAGGGCCAAGCTTTTGAATCCAAATTAGATGATGATGAGATGTGTGATAATGCTTGCACTGCTGTCATTGACATTGTGTTTGTCTGGTAGCGACACCAACATCAAGCAGATTTTGACCCTAGATAGGAAATAAAACCTTGTGGCAGGGTGTAGTAAGAATAAGAAGATTTTGAGCCACATCTCAGAAATTATATCTTGGCCAGCAATTATCCTGGAGCTGCCAGTATTATCTTGCTAATATGTCTCTGGAGGGAGCAGACACAGACAAGAAGATGCGTGTTGAGTCCAAAATGGATGCAGGAAACTGATGTCTTCGTTTTGACAGTCATCATAAGAAACACCAAGTCATCCAGTCTGTTGCATTCATTTCCTGTTCCCAAAATGTACTGAAAACTTCCCTTCCTTTCTGCTTACCGTAATATCGTCCTAGCGAAAAAGTGTCTCCAGAAGAAGGTTAATTTTTCTAGCACTGATCCCTTCCCACTCTTTTCCTCAGTGCCACAGGGATCCCTAGAGATTGGCAAAACCAGGATGAGGTTTAATTTTGGATAGGTCCCCGTTCAGATCCAGGTCCTTTCTTATTCCAAACTCTATGATTAAGAAAGAAAAGGCTGATGTAGAAAATAATTTGATTGGGTTCATTTCTTCTTATATGTTCTTTTCTTAGAGCTGTAGAACTAGAAAAAGAATATAGTGGATGCTGGAATTCTAGTGAGTTATCAACGGAAAAATACTTGTCAACTCCACGCACTTTTATTTATTCCCACCTCTGTCATGGAATTACCTGAAAAATAGAACTCCTTCTACATCATAGACCCTTTAAGTTGGTCCAGGGTTTTAAAAAGAGAGTGGTATTTTATTTTAGGGGGTGGATTTTATATTTGAAGGTTGTTTTTTTTAACTGACATGTCAAGCTGGGGTAGTGAGTGCAAAGAGTATGTTTTTCTCTAATTTAGCAGCTGGATTGGAAAGCTGGAATTATCTCTGTGTAATTGCAATGATTCATGGATTGTTAGAAAATTGCAAAGTATTGATTGGATTTCCCCCTTAGGAAATAATTCTCTGATAAAAGAGAGTAAGTTCTGGAGCTTTGCTTTTGTCCGTCCTGCTTTTTGCCCTGGGGAAGCCAGTGGCTCCTTTCATCTGGGAAACAGGAATTTGGGTCAACAGCCATTCAAGGACAATTTTGAATTATTATGATTTCCAATTCCAAATATTTTCTTGAGCTTTGCAGAGTGATGGGCTTTGCAAAGTGTGAACAGGGATTTCAGAGCCAGAAAAGCTGGGACCAGCAGCACATACTGGCCATCCCTGTTTCACATTCTTCTATTTCCATGTCAAATACCTCTGGTGTGTTCTGCAAAGAGACCTTGACCTTGTTGTGGGAACACTACAATCGTCGAAGATGGTGGCAAATTTTCCCCTTAATTAGGCCAGGATTTCTCTTGGGGTCTCAGGGGTCGGTGGCAGGAGGGAAGTGGGAGAATGAAGCGAGAACCAGGCACAGGGAGAGGCTGGTGCCCAGTGCCCGGGGCTGAGCAGCTGGGAGCTGATAGCCCTGACACACATCTGCACGTTAATGGTGCTGCCGAGACAAAAGCTGGGGCCTTTTTGGCAGCTGCTGCATGAATTTCCAGAACAGACCCATAAATACGCAGTTATGAGTGTGACCTCTGCTTCTTTGCTTCGCTAGATTGAACATCCAAGGACCAGCTGAGTATCATTCCTTGTCTCTGCTCCAGTTGCTTGGAACGTGCTGCCTCTGCAAATGGTAATGCCTAAGTACAAACCGAAGAATTACGAGAGAGCGCTAATTCAGGGTTTGCAATGAATTTAGTGTTCCCGCAAGGATGACACTAATGGCAATTAATGCGGCAGAAATGCCAGTGCTGAATGACTATTCTCACATTAAAAGCTGTCAGTCGAAGAGCTCACAGTCCTCTGTTATTTCAGGCCTGACCTCTGCTGTTTGGCCGTGTTTCCTATACAGGGGAGGTGTCCCAGGCCATCCTGTAACTACAGCAGCGCGCTCCAGGAGGGGACACAAGGAGCAGAGCAGCCAAAACCACTTTGTGTCAACAGCAACATTTCCTGAGGGTTTGTATATTCTCATCTGGGGCTTGCCTGACCAGGAATAAAATTAACCCAGGACTGAACAGAATATAAGACTTCAACTTCTGGAGCTCTTTGCCAGTCCAGTGCTGTGCTCATGCCCTGCTGTCAGTTGACTCCTGTTTAGATGCAAAGTTCTTTCTGCTGCTTCAGTTTTGCCTCTCTGCACCGTGAAGAGCCTGATTATAAACCATTAAATGCATTTAAACAGGCTTGGCTAGAAACAACCCCTGCTGCCGCTCATAGACATGGCAATCTGCACAAATTTTCATGTTACATTGCATGTGTCATGGTTTCAGCCGAATTTACCCAAAGCAGAATGACAGATGGCCCTTCCTCTCCCCAAAAGAGGGGAGAGGAAGAGATAAGGAGATTTGGAATGAACTAAACTACTTTAATGAAGTATTAATATTGAAATAAAAAAGAAGAAAATAATGAAATAGATATATACGAAACTGTATCAAGCTCCCAGGATGATGTCACCGGCAGGCACTGAGGAAGTCCCAGACTGGACTCAGCAATGGATGGGAACTGGGTTCCAGCTCTGGAGTCAGGAACACACGGATCAAAGGCAGATGAACAGACAGGGTCCTCTTTGGACACCAGCCATTGAAGGAAGAGGAATTGACTCTGATCCCTCAGCTTTTATACTGAGCTTGGGGCAAATGGGATGGAGTACCCCTGTTGGTCAGGTTTGGGTCATCTGTCCTGTCCCCTGCTCCCCACAGGTGGGACCCCTCTACACTTTTTCCATTTCCAACCCTCAAACAGGGCAAATAAGGAATTTGCCTAACCTTAGTTGTTATAGCAATAAGTATAAGCAAGAACCTCTCTGCACACCCTTCCTTGGCATGAAGCACAAACATTGGTCTTGTACCTCTGAGAAGTTTTCTCCACAACATGCTGTTAATTTCAGAGTTAGAAGAGGCCGAGCTAAGATGTAAAATTGCTGAAATTTGGTTCTGTTCACCAGGACACCTTCACACCAGGACAGCATGATCAGTAAAAATGCTTCTGCTTCGGAACGTCTTAAGTTCAACAAGCGATAGTGGTAGAGCAATGTAAGGACCCTGATTTTTAGCTCAGCCGGAAAAGGCATTGTCCTCGCTTTGTTCCCTAAAGTCTCGCGTAGGGTGAGCCGGTTCCAGATGAGGAACCTCTCTAGTTTGGTGCAAGAGGAAGTAATGCTTACGCACATGATGAAAAATGCAAATAAGGGGGGTTTCCAGACTCACAAACAAAATCCAAAACACAAAAAGGAGAACAGCTTTTACAGAAGGATGACTAAAAATACTTCATATGTGTTATTTTTAATTTTTTTTTTTAGAACTAATAGCATTTCTGGAGGGTGAAACCAGGCCGGAGAAATGTCAAGTGAAAATTCATAGCTTTTTAACAATAAAGATCAATGGAGAATGGCAAATAGGATGTAAGAAGGAAATCTTAACTACCAAGTTATAAATATACCCCAGCCTCTGCACATAAATGTATCCATTATCAATTTTAAGGCACTACTCGATGCAGCAGGATAACTTCTGAGACTTGATGCAGCAGGATAACTTCTGAGAAGGGTGGCAGGAACAGGATGAACATTTTCAGTCCCAAGATTTTGGGTGTTCTGGGTTCGTCTGGAGATAAAAAAGAGGAATCCAAAGACAACATAGACTCCTACAGACCTCGCCGCTACACTACCAGAGTGTCCTCTGCTCATGTGGGGTCTGGCCTTGGAATGACCTTAGGGGACAGGCACATGCAATTATGATGCTCCAACCTCGCCCCTCGTGTGCTCCTGGAGAGCCTGCTCACGCATCCCGGTCGCACGTCCCGTGTCTCTGTCATTAGTGCTTTGCTTTCGCTGCTCGGAAGCTCTGAGGCAGCATGAACTATTTATTTTTAAAGGCAGAGGATCACATTATGGCTCGTTATCGTTCCAGCAGACGGTAACTGATGCGTGGCGCTGCTGCCGGTGCCTGGGGGCTCCTCGCCGTGCACAGCAATGATAACACGGCCGCTGGCTGCAGAGATGGTGACGTACCGCTGCTGCTCAGGGCAAGCTGGTGGAAAAAAGGGCAGTTTTAAGGGCTTTGGCTTAATCATCTGGACACAAGCACTATTTTTATCCTTTTCTGTTTAGATCTCGGGCCGGTGCCAAGGGAAGCTGATGACAAAGCTGGTGTCTCCCGCAGCACAGCGGCAGACAAAGAATCACAGAATTGTTGGAGTTGGAAGGGACCTTCTAGAGATCATCCAGTCCAACTCCCCTGCCAAAGCAGGGTTGCCCAGAGCACATCACTCAGGACTGCATCCAGGTGGGGCTTGAAGATCTCCAAAGAAGGGGACTCCACACCCTCCCTTGGCAGCCTGTTCCATGCTTACCATAAAGAAGTTCTTCCTCATATTTGAGTGGAACTTGCCCCTCATCCTGTCACTGGGAACCACTGAAAAGAGTCCAGCTCCCTCCTCCCTCAAACCGCCCTTTGGATACTTATAAGCATTAATAAGGTCTCCCCTCAGCCTTCTCCAGGTTAAAGAGTCCCAACTCTCTCAGCCCTTCCTCATCAGGGAGATGATCCAATCCCTTAATTATCTTTGTTGCTTTGTTTGACTGGCTTTTGGGAAGGGAGAAGGGGGATGGGCAGCAGCACAGCAGCCGGGAAGGGGGTCATGCTCGTGGCCTCTTTGCACCTCATGGGCTGAGTGAGGTCATTGGCATCTCTGATGCCTCCATCATGAGCTCCATTGGCTTGGCACACAGCTCTGGGCCCCGTGCACCAGACAGGACTCAGAGACCTGGGGGGGCTTCCCACCAGCCCATCCCAAACTCCCTCGTGTGTACGGGCAGCCCTGCAGTGGAAGCCATTGCCTGCATAGGTGGGAGAAGATCAGGAAAAGGTAATTCCAGCTCAAGGTGTGCCTAGTAGAGATGGGAATATGGAAGTCCCTGTATGCACCACGGACATCTCACCTGGAATGATGTGTGTGGTTCTTCTCCCACCTTCACAGGTGGGTCATCCATCCTGGGGCTGCCCACACCTATGTGTGGGGATAGGGCTGGTGGATGCCAGCCAAGAGAAGAGGAGAGATGCGGCTGGTACAGCTCGGTGCGTGAAGGAGCCGGCGGGGAAAGCAAGGAGCGTGTCTATCCGTAATTTGATCAAATAGAGGGAGGAAAAAAAAAAAAAAAGACGGGGGGAGGAAGAAAGAAAAAAGTTATCAGGTTCCACCGAGATTTGAACTCGGATCGCTGGATTCAGAGTCCAGAGTGCTAACCATTACACCATGGAACCGCTCTGCCACTGCCCCTCCCGCCCGCCATTAGTGCCTTCCCCACCGCCTCTCACACTTCTGCCCCAGCCCATCCCTGTGGCCTTGGTTACCGAGTAGGCGACTGGGGGTGTCCGTACGCGCCCTGCGGGCCGGGAGGGACCATCCGCCCCGCCGGCACCGTCCCTTTAAGGGCGGGGTGGGCGTGAGAGGCGGCTCTACCCCGGAAGCAGTTTTCGCCGCCGCGGCGCTGCCCCGGAAGCACCTGTGGGTGGGCGGGCAGAGAGCGGAGGGCGGAAGCGTCGCGGCGGTTGCAGGGAGGGGTCCGGCTGCCGCTCCCGCTCCCAGTCCTCAGCCTCCGCCGCGCCTCGGCCGCTCCCCCCGCCATGGGCACCCGCGACGACGAGTACGACTATCTCTTCAAAGGTAAGGGCTGCGCCGGCTCGCCCCCACGACAAACGGAGGGGTCACCTTCCGGAGGGGGGGGGTCCTGGCCATGGCGGGGTGGGGGGCGGCCCCCGCCTCTCCGTGAAGAGGCCGCTCCTCGCCTGCTCAGCCGGTCCCCGCCCCGCCGCCACTTCCCTCCTAGCCCCGGGGAGAGGCGAGAAGTGCCCGGGCCCGCAGGCGGGTCCCGGTTGCCGCTCCCCTAAGGCGGGGGGGGGACGGGGGGAGGGCTTCGGCCTCGCCGGTGCTTCGGCGGGGAGTGGCGAGCCCTGGTGTGGGGATGTTTGTGGAGCTCGATGGCTGAGGGTGGGCTGGGCCTCGCAGTGTTCGCCCCAAAATGTCAGATTTGGGCTGGTTTCGTAGCGGGGCTGCGGCTTCTTCAAGATTTCTGCTCTGAGGGCCAGGCGGCGGGCTGGCGAGCAGAGATCCCCTGTCAGGGTGCCCGTGGCTGATAAGGGCTACTTCCTTTTCCAGCTATTCAACAGGGCTGTCAAGTGAAGGATTTATACACTCAGCGTTGGTAGATGATGGAGCTAATTTAATAATGTAGTATTATTCACCGTCTTCTGTATCTCAGCCCTTCAGGAGGGGTGACTGGAGCTGCTATTTCACACCCAGCCATCTCGGGTCCTGGCCTGGCATCTCCGGTGGCACCCGGCAGAGAAAGGCAGCAAAACCTTGTTTTCCAGGGCTGATGCCCCTCTGCTCTCCTTACAGCAGCGAGTTGGGTTAAAACCTTGCAGTTGTAGTTAACAACTCAGTTATCACTCCCCCCATGGAGTGAAATACCAGCCCACTGGAAAGGTTCCTAAGGCCTGCTGTGAAGCATCTGTGGAAGTGCTGGTGTTTTGAAGTTGACTATCCAATTTTTTTTTAACATCCTCCTGCAAAAGCAAGCAAAGTATTGTAAAAAGTAGTTGTTTATTGCAATATGGAATGGTGAATTTGAATTTAGGAATTAGAGTATTGCTTGTTACATTGTAATGGTGAGAGACCTAGTGCTTGTCATCATGAAATTTAGGTAAAGGAAAATGTGACTTTTTTTTATTACATACCCTTAAGCTCCTCTAATAACTTTAAGGAATTGCTTTTTTGTTGTTGCCCATTTTAGTCAACTGCCATGTGGTAAGTGGCATTATTTCTAACTATAAATCAGTCATCTGTACTGCTATTAAAATCCAATCAGAAAGTCCCAAGAAGGGCCTCTTTTCTCAGGTCACAGCATTGGCAAGGGCCTTGCTGACCACTAGTTTAATTGCATCAAGCAATCTTATTGTAGGTACTTATGTGTACAAGTTACCAAAACCGTTGCATTACATTTACTTATTCATAGAATTCTGTCAGTATGCTTATAATTAATGTTTTAGCTGTGAAGGCCTGGGAATATCAGTGACGCAGAGTTTGTTGGGAGAGGTCCTATCTTTTACTAGACCTACTTCCTTACATAACTGGAAAATAATTCAGTTAGGATCCTGTTATATAGAAAAATTCAAGGCTAGTTTAATTGATTGCCCCTCCTAAAGCTTTTTCTGCTTATACTAGTTTATAGAAGCTGTTGGGAGTGCAGGGAATGCAATGAAAATGGCATTGTGAAGATGAGAGATTGGGGTTTTGCAAAGCTAAAGTCGACTACAGGAAGTTGATGCAGTGGGATTAATGTGGCAGCTGAAATAACATAACAAATGCAGGGTAATGCACATCGTGGAAACTTTTGTAACTTCCCAAAGGTGATGGTGGTTGTAAACAAGCTGTCACCGCTCTGGAATGCTCTTGAAATTATTGCGAGTAGGTCTCTGAAATTAATCTCTCCTACCAGGCACTGGTCAAAAGGGTAAGAGGTAGGTAAAAACCCTTGGAAAAGGAAATGAGATCTCAAGGGAAACGTTGAGCCAATGTTTGAATCTGAGACATGAACATCTTGGGGATTGAGGGCCAATGTAGGCAGGACGGGCATATCCATTTTGAAAGAGATGTTGGAGAATTAAACAGATGGAGAAGGGCATCATAGTAATGAGAAGAGACTCCTAATTAATTCATTTCCCTTATACCAAAGTGATATACAACTTTATCAAAATTAAAACAGGGAGTGATAATGGCCAATAGGCAAAGTATCTACTGTTTGTCATAGTTTTTGTGGGTATCTGTGGTGCTGCTTTTATTGAGCAGTAGGTGAAAACAGAAGGACATAAAGTCCCACAGATGTATATGCAAATTTTGGTGTGGTGCATTGCCATAAATACTACAAATGTATTTGAAAAACTGTCCAGGTTTATAGAGGAAGAAAAACGTATGTCGGTTGTTTCAGCATGATGGTAACAAATACAACTTTAGGCTTGCTAGGTCCAAGATTAGCCTGTTTGTTGTGTTACACATGTCTTTCAGGCATAAGTTTTGCAGTTGGACTGTATGTTAGTCTATAAGACACTTAATCCAGTAGGACAGTTCTTCTGGGTTTATGAACTTGAAGGGATGTGGTAGGTTGGTGGGACTGAGTTCAGAGTTTGAGTTGGTTTAAGATAATTGGGTGATTCTCTTCAGTCAGGCTGTCTTTTACTGCTCTGGAGTTCAACTGCCGCGTGTCTGTTTATGTGAGACCTGGTTTTGTCCTGACAGCAGCTGTACGTCAAAATCTGGCTGACTGCTGGTGGGTGTAAGCTGAGCCCACCTATGCTGCTGTACCATAAAATCACAGTACCTGTTACAAAATACCCCTCTCCTGACTCTGTTGCAACACTAAAACCTAAGCCTAGCTTGTAAAAAAGATGATTTCTGGTAAATTCTTCTTGTCCAGCTATGTATGTCTTTGTATTCTTCCATACTTTTTGGGTTCAGCTGAGAGTAGTGCCTACTGTTCCCAGCACTGCACTTGAGGAAATGCAAGACCTATGAATTCCAGTTTGTAGAAATCGTGCTCTAATTTTAATGGGAGAAAAAATAAT
The DNA here is from genome assembly GCA_025769975.1 of Gallinago jamesoni. Classification (NCBI taxonomy): domain Eukaryota; kingdom Metazoa; phylum Chordata; class Aves; order Charadriiformes; family Scolopacidae; genus Gallinago; species Gallinago jamesoni. The sequence goes on from JAOQGH010000069.1 coordinate 39,290,297, forward strand.
GGTGGTATAAGGATATTACTTTATTACTTAATTTATTAAGCCTGGCTTAAACGCAGGAACTTCTTACTCTTTTGAATGAAGGTAATGCACTTGCAGTAGATGAGTATTTATCAAAGTAACCCTCACTTCTAGAAGATGTCTTCTTTGTTTCCTGTGGACAACTCTCAAGAGGATTATGTCTGCACCTTGACTATCTGGAACTCTGGATTTGGGGTCAGGCTTCTCCTTTCTGAACATGGACCTGACTTGTGACATTCAGCTTAGCATTAGGAAAAACTCCAGTTTCAGTTATCTGCATCCTACTTTGCCTCATGTTCGTTTCTCCAACTTTTCCCTTTGACATTGAGAAAATGCCCTGAAACTGAACAAACTTGTTGGTTTGGCTTTTAGAAAACACGTTTCTTCTTGTGTATTTTGTGTAGGGAAAAGTGGCTGCATGACACCTATTGGTTTTTACAACCGCAGCAAGTCCTGTCCTGTGCCTTTGCTGTGTTAGATGTGGAGAGGCTTTTGTGCTATAATAAACCTTAGATGGTTTAGCCGTTTTGCTACAGAGGTGTGTGGAGTCCCAGCTCTGTGTTACGTGTTGTATGTACAGGTAACAAATGACCCCTACACCCTCAAAGTGCCTTTCAGATGCCAGTTCTCTTTGTGACGGGGAATGAGCGAATAAAACAGGGCACAGGTGAAGAGGCAGATTTATATAAGGCACGATCATGTTAAGTTTATCACTAGTTACCTATAAGGTGTAGAATCAGGTCATCTTATTAACATTGCCTTTAAAGTCCAACTGAATAGGGCAGGCAGAGGTATTCATCAGCAGGTTCTTCTGGAGCTCGTGAAGATGTGTCCAGACTCTTTATTTATATGCCTCTTGATAGCAGAGCTCAATGCAGAGAGAAGTGTTTTCAGACACTCTAATCCCTTACTGCTGGTGTCCTTGCTTAAAATTGTGGAATATGCGACTTGTGTAATAACTTTTACCATAAACAATACAGGCTAGGGGTGCTGGACTTCCTATTTTCAACCTGATTAGGTTGTCAGTAATGCATTTCATGACATACATATGGTATTTTCTGAAAATTTCAACTAAGAGGTTTAACAGAAATCAAAATCGGGTCAGTGAGCTGGAATGTTGGTGAAAAATTTATAATCCTGTCTTGACGTAGTTCTCTAAATTGCTTTTCATGCACCTTAGGAAATGGAATTCTTATTTTGGTCTTCTACAGAGATAAAACTGGAACTACAGAATGAAATTTATACAGAAGTGTGGACTTCAGACTCATTTTTCTTTCTTTTTTTGGGGTGTTAATGCTGTAGATACTCAAATGCATTGATTTGAAGCACATGGTTGCATGTACTGAATTGGCACATCGCTAAAGCAGCAAGAATGCCCGGTAGTTGTCACCTGGGGCAGGGAGATCACTTTCAGGATGTGCCAATACAAATCTCCCTTGATGGCGAAGCTAAGGTGCTGCTTTTGTAAGGGAAGTGCGGGTCTGAAGAAGGATATTGATGGAGGTTTTCAAGAATAGGTCTTGTGGCTGAACTTGTTTAAATGTTTCCTGCAGACATTCCTCCTTCCAGTGCTGATGTAGTAAAGGAATTTGATGATGACGTGATGTTGGGTGGTACAGGAGAAAGTTGGAGCTCAGCACTTGAAGGGCTGTGTGCTGATGAGGACTGCAGTTCCTCCAAACGGAGTGTTCTTCCCAATATAAGGTTTTACACCTGGGATTTTGTAAGAATTTGGTAAAGTAAGAGCTTGCCAACTGAAAGCTAGAACAATTAGATCTAACCACAGGCAGTCTGAGCCATGAAGGTCAGGAAAAGATAATTTCAGCTCAAAGGTAATTCCGGTTCAATTTTCCTAGTAGAGATGGAAATATTACAGTCCCTGTAGACATCAGAGGTAGATCTCACCTGGAATGATGTGTGTGGCTCTTTTCACTGCATGGAAAGGAAACTGAAAAACTGGTAGGGAAGATGTTTGGGGAAATGGACAGTCTGTTTATAAGGAAATATTGGAGAGGTTGGTTTATTTAGCAAGTAGAACAAAGCTGAGAGAAGATGCGGTTGCTTTCTGTAAATACCCCAGTATAAGCACCACTGGGAGAAGAAACTAATAAGCTAATGGACAATGCTGGCTCATGAACACCACCATCAGCTGACCACTAATTTCTTCTGGAAATTAGGAGGCAATTTCTAACCATTAGGAGTGAATTTCTGGAAGAAAAGCCCAATAAAAGTGTGTGTGCAGGAACAATTAGCTTTAACATGGAAATAGATAACATCATTTCCTGTCCCAAAAACTGTTTGCTTGGGCCAGTTAGAGTGGCACTTGTGCATCCAAGGTCATTCCTACTGTATTTCTAGGCTGAGAATATAACACATGGGAACATTGTGTAGTGTAAAATATCAAAATGAGGTCATTTGATAAGGAAAGCAAAATTAAAATCAATAATACAGTCTGAGTGACTGTTAAAGTTGTTTCAGTCCATAATTGTATTCTAGGGGTGCTACTTGCTCAGACTGAGAGAAATACAGAAAGTGTGAGGAGTCTTAAGCACCTGCTGACATTGCAAGCTGTTCTTGTGGCCGTGTTCAGGAGGAGCTGCAGTGGCCCAATTAAGCAGAGGAAATAGCTGACTTCAAGGAGGAAAGTGTAATACTTTCCCCATTTAATTAGGACATATTAATCTGGTGCTGAAAACCATTCAGAACATAAGCAGCATGGGATTCAGACAAGGCAAGGAAAAAAACCTGGCAGAGGAATTAAAATGATAAGTCTATTGTCAAATGACTTAAAGCTGTGCTTTGAAATAGGCACTGAACAACAAAAATATGTTTGAGGGGAATAAATACTTAGCAGGTATATGATGCATCCTGTTGGGAAAAGGAAATTATGTGTGTAGATTTATTTTTCTTTTTTAGAGAAGATCTTGGCTGCTGCCAAAGCTAATGCTGGGTGACAGCAGCACTCGGGTGTGTGAGGGCAGTGGACAACTTTTGCCTCGTAGGGACTTGTTGATTGTAACACGTCCCAGTGTATACAAATATGATGTAATCTACAACTGTGACCTAAACCTGCCAAAATAGTATTGGAGAACTTATTTGCCAGGGAAAGAGGAAAGCCATGGCAGTTTGGCAGGTGGTGATGATGCAATTAGGCGCCCTGTCCCCCGCACTAAGTTTATTAAACTTGAGCATCTTCCGTGCCCACAGAGCTGTTCAGCTGCATCAGGGCAGCCGACACCGACCAGAGCTGACCTGTCACGTAGGAAAGCAGGATCCTATTTGCATTCAGCATAGTAATACCTGCACTTGTGACCTTCATAAACAGCAGTGGTTAACGGGGATACTCTCTGCTTTACGCCGCCTCTGTAGCCTGGCCGGCTGCGTGCTGAGTCAGCTGGCAGAGGAAACTGCGAAGATGTTTATTTTGATGAAGCACTTTCTACAAGGCTACGTTTGGAGCCAGCGTTTGCTGCAATTTTCATTTTATGGAGGGTGTTTAAAAGGTGCTTCTCTGCCCTTCCAGTCAGAGAAAATGCCGTTTGTCAGAATTGTTTTGCATTATTTAAATAGAAGCGAGGGCTGCGGTGCGGTGCAGCAGCAGATGGGAGTATTTGCGCTGAGACTAAGACTCAGTGGGGGGTTTCTCACGTGATGGAAACGTGTTTGGTGTGCTCATTCCTCTGTTGTACCACACAGAATCTTTAACACTGTGTTAACAGCAGTGTCTTAACTGTTAAATGATGTATGTTACTGAGCAAGTATTTCTGCTTTTTCAAAGCAAGCATAGTCGCAACACTTATTGTTTTTGTCAATTAAGCATACGCTCTTTTGTTTTAATTGGCCTTGATTTACTGCTGAACTTTAAGGTCCTTAGTCATTCTTCTCAAGGATCTCACTCGTGTTCTTTTTTCTTCCATTTCTTTCTGTTACCAGTTCAGTACCGTATCTTCGTTGAGGGTGTAAGATCATCCCGAGAGGCTCCCGTTGGTGTGCCTTGGGGGTGGGAATGTGTTTCAGCCACTGGCTTGCATCTTGGTAGGGAGTTTTAAGTTACACTGAAACTTGCACCTTCTAACTCAGTGTTACAGGGTATTGCAGCCAATCCTTGTGATGCTTTTCTTCCTGTAGGAACTGGACTTTAAACCCTCTGTCAATCTCTTGTCAGGCATAGCTGAATCCTTCCAATTAGTTTCCTTGGCACTGGTGCTGTGATGAGTCAAGCTGAGCTGGGGAATGGGGAGTGGATGATGTTGGTTCTGAAGCCCAGCGGTACCCCAGCAGCATTTTAGAACAGTTTTCAGGCCTAAAGTGGCCAGGAGTGGCAGCAGCAGCCAGGGACTGCAGTAGGCCCATGACAAGGGTGGTGGTTTTGCCATTCTTTTCCTTCATGCTTAATTCAGGAAAGTAAATGTTTATTGCAGGTGATTGTCAATGTATTAGCTACATCTGGAATCTGATTCTCATGTCATTTTTGTCTTGTAGTTGTACTTATTGGAGACTCCGGAGTAGGCAAGAGTAACCTTCTGTCTCGATTCACTCGCAATGAATTTAACTTGGAAAGCAAAAGCACCATTGGAGTAGAGTTTGCAACAAGGAGCATTCAAGTGGATGGGAAGACCATAAAGGCTCAGATATGGGACACAGCAGGGCAGGAGCGATACCGAGCTATAACATCAGCGTAAGTGACAGCTTGTGTGGCTGAAGAGGGTAATTTTGGCCCTTTCCAATTCCTCAGAAACTGCAAACAGGGGGTGTTTGTATTTTATTGTGTAATATCCACAACATATGGGGGAAGGAAGCTTAAAATATTCAGTCCAGAAGCTTGATAGTGTGTCCCTGTACAAACTGATTTACTTCTCAGTGCTCTTATGGTGTGTACCTGGAGGCGTTTCAAGTCTGGAATGCAAGAGCTTTGAGAGACTCATTTCAATGCAAGTGATTGATAAAGTAATATCAATGTTCATGGAGGTTTTATCAGTGGTAACCTAAGACCAGAAAACACTCCTGTAACAGCAGTAAAAAAAAGACTGCTCACTTTGCTTGCTTATTTTATTGGGGAAAAAAAATAGCGTAGCAAAAGCTGGATTTAAATAAAACTGGGGATGGGAGTGGGAGAACACAGCCTGTTTCTTCTTTGAATGCATTATTGTGCCCTCTCTGGTCTGAAAGGAGGCCAGCTGTGGCCTTTTGTAAAGGGAGTAGTAGATCAGGTTGACTTTTTTATGATCCAGTGAGTCATTCTAAAGTCTCTCTATCTCTATCACTATGGGCTGTGCCTGTATTGCACCCACAGAGATGGGTGGGGGAGACTTTTTAGGAATGGATCAGAGGTTGAAGGTGGCAATTACTCCTCACAGATTCCAGAGCTTCATTTTTGGGATGCAGGGTTCTCCCCACAAGCCTGGGGCTTGACTTACCCCCTACACTCTGTGCTGTCACAGCTGCTCTGGTGGTCCTGTGGCATAACCCTAGTCTGGCTGCTCTCCTTCACTGCTTCAAGTCCCACGTACCCTGATTCTGGGTGGTTTTTTGTACAGCTATCTTAGCAATAGCTATTTTCCATTACTGCACAGTAACTTAGTAACTTGTCACTTTTAATCATGTTTCTTGCTGGTTCTCTTAACACGTCTCTTCACCCACAGGTACTATCGTGGAGCTGTAGGGGCATTATTGGTGTATGACATTGCGAAGCACCTTACTTATGAGAATGTGGAGCGATGGTTGAAAGAGCTGCGAGACCACGCTGACAGCAATATTGTAATCATGCTCGTGGGGAACAAGAGCGACTTGCGCCACCTGAGAGCAGTCCCTACAGATGAGGCCAAAGCTTTTGCAGGTTAGTGAACTCACAATAATTTCCTAACGCTAACTGTCTGGGGATCTGCCTACCTGGTCTTAGATATGGCAGTGTGCTGGCAGGAGGAAAAAGAGTGCTGCTGGTGATGTCCCTCAGTGTCACATACTGGTGTCTCCCGCTTTTTAATTCAGTCAAAAAGGAAGCTTTGTAGAACACACATGCTGATGTGGTTTCAAGAATGAGCCAGACACACTTGAAAATTTTAAACTGGATTTATTCTCTTGCCTATGTATTGCTTTTCTTGCAGAAACTGTGCCTACGGCTTTAGGTTTGCATTTCTTATATGGTGGCAGCTTTGCAGCTGGGTGTTGCCTTCTTTGTACCAACTGATCTGGAGCGCTATGCAGATGTCTGTGGCTTGACAGACTTTCATTAAACCAGCTTTCTGACTAGTTACATAATTAAGATCTGTGAAAAATAATTCTAGTTTCTGTAAATCTTGCCTTGATTTAGGCCAAATTTCTTTCATCTGGGAGCGTAGCTAGGTTTCTTATGTTAAGGCTTGCTGTTGCTGTGTTTGCTGAATTTATGGCCAGTGAGGATCCCTGCCTGCAGGCAAAGGACTGTCATTCCCCGGTAGGGCTAGCCCTGTTTGCCATGAAGTGGGGAAGTGGAGAAACTTGATGAGGTTAAAGAAAATCCGGGAAGCTTCCTCACATAATTCTTGAAAGTACAACAAATTCTCACTTTCAGTGATGCAGGAAGATGTGCCTCAAAGTAACACGGCACTGGATCAGTCCCTGTGCTTGAGGATGAGTGTAAATCCTAATGGTGTTGGGTGGTGTTGCTTTCAGATCACATAAGGGGGGAAAACCCCACAGCTTTTTATACCTGATACCTGTTTGTCTCATCAGGAACACCACAAATATAATCTGGTAGAGAAGTTCTTCCAGATGGGAGACAGATATGTGAGGTACCCCTCTAATTATAGCACTTCTGTCCACACAGAGAAAAATGGTTTGTCATTTATTGAGACGTCTGCTTTAGACTCGACAAATGTGGAAGCAGCTTTCCAGACTATTCTGACAGGTGAGTCATCTAGTGCTTTGTGTTTCAAGGGGGGAGGGCAGAAGGCTCCTCAGGTATGATGCAAATGGTCATTTCTTTGCCTATACAGTGTTTAAAATTTTGCTATTAATCATTCTTCTCAGTCATAAGATTTGGAGTCCACTTTCAAAGTATCACAGTTGAAAGGCCAGCCTTGAGCTCAGGAGTGAATCCTTCTTCACTTTGATCTGCCCCAGGTTTCTAGTCTGCCTGGTTTATGTTTCTGTTTCCCATTTGTGTATGATATAAGGAGTGTCCATGGGAGAGAACTATTCCATGCAAGCATCAAGTTAAAACAGCCATTGTTTATTATGGGAGAAGTCAATCTAGTTTGTTTCCATCTTAAATGGTCACCATAGAGGATGCCAAGGGAAAAGGGATGAAAGAGTAAAGCTCCAGCACTGTCCAAAGGAAGGTGGTCTGAGACGTGGTGACTCCTGAGCTGCCAGGTAGTCACTGTCATCGCATTTCATAGTCCTGGCTGAACTTTTGGCCTTTGTGACATGTGATGACAGTGAGTGCTGCATTTTTTTTTATGCTCTATAGATAAAGTACTTCCTTTATGTTTAAACCCTCTTTTAGATAAGCAGAACTTAAGAGCCCGAGACATTCAACTACAGCTACTTGGGGGACCATAACTTATCCATGGTTTATAGAGGCTAGAGTAGGAATTTGCAAATTGGTGTGGAAATCACTAGCTGTCATGAGACTTTTTGTATTGTGTCCCATCAGCTGTAGGCGGGGCACACTGGGACAACAGTGGCATGTGTGATTTTTTTTTTTTTTTTGAGCTTTTGTCATTCCCAGCTTTGGCAAATGCCTCTCCAAATCTCTAGGCTGGGTCTTCAAAACACCCAAAAGAGTCCTCTTTCGGTATGTCTCTCCGTTCCAGGTGTGCCAGGGAGTCTCGCTGTTTTCTCTGCGTGCCTCCAATGTGTTTCCCGGTTGTAAATTTAAACTCCCTCCTTTCCAGTGTAGCATGTGCCAGGCTACATGATCTGCTTGGTATGAGCAGTGGCCACACTTCTGAACTGCGTGTCTCTATTAATCAGATCTCATTGCTGTGATCTTGGCAACTAGTTGGTTTTGAATCTAATTAAATCATTCTTTTAAAACCATACCAAAACCTACTTGTTAGCTATACTGGAACATGCACAAGGAGGAGGCAGCTAGGAAGATATTTACTGTAATAGAAGTCTAAATTCTGTAGCATTTTTTTGAGTTGTTTGAAATGCTTTATGAACACCCTAGCAGTGAAGAGAGTTGTTAGCCTGTTGGAGTATTAGCTGCCTGTGTCCATCTCTTTCTTGTCTTATCCTTTGTTGTAAGAGGCCTCTGGGTTCTTGTTCTGTTGTGTGTGTTTTACAGTGGGTTCCTCAGCAGTAGTGCTCCTGTCCATATACTAGCAAAAAAGTGTGTCCATGTTAGATGAATCAACAGTACATAGGGATGCTCATCTTTTCACTGCTCCATGCGATGCCGGGAATAGCACTTGAGTTTGTTTCCTCTTCAGCTGAACCACGTGGTTCCCTTTTAACTTCAGTGTAGTCATTTGGTTATAATTCAAGCTTGCACAAATTAAAAAAAAAAAAAAAAAGAGAGAAGTTGTGTTAGCTTACACGTTTACTTCCTACATGACTAACTACTTATGCCATCAGAGGGTGGATGGTGAAGGAGTGGCTGAATGTGATGGTATCTTGGATACCTGCTGGATTACCTGTTCTCTTCCCCTACCTAAAGACAGCCCTGTCAAAAATGCTGATGAATTTGGGCATGGATTTTTCAGGAGAAAGACTTTTTTTGTATTGCTTACTTGTAACTGCTAAAACCTGAAACTTCTTCCTTTGTGCATGTGTCCTTGGTAGCCCCTCTCAGGAGCACCTAGACTGAGCTTTGAGGTCAGATTCTGGCCGACTGTACTGTGGGTAATGTAGAACAGCCTTGCTGCCTGTGCTTTCAGTTTTCAGTGGAGATCAGGGCTTTCAGACAAAGGTTAGTTAATTAACTTTCATACTCATTCAGCACCAGCAGCAGTAAAACAGAACTGGAAATATATCAGACATTGTTTATCCCCTCCCAAGGTGGCTGTCAGAGCCAATATAAACTGGTCCCCTAATTGCCCCCATCTCCTGTTGGACCGTTCTGTTCTCTAACAGTGACTGCTGAAGAGGTGGAAAGTTTCCTGTGTGCCCTGGGCTGCTGCCTTATTTCCACAGAGCTGTGTGACGCTCAGACGGTACACTGCTGTTGCCATGGGGAAGCAGTTCACCTCTTGGGCACAGGCGAGGTTGTTTCTTTATCTCTCCTCTCATGCTTCAAACAGTACCTTTTATTCCAGAAGTTAGTTTGGATTCTAATTCTCAGAGGGGTTGTTGTGGTGGTTTTTTTTTCCTGGTTTAGTTTTTCTGCAAGGGAGAGCAGTGTGTAATGGGAAAACAAGTGATTGAAGTGTGCCCTCCGTAGACTCTGACAGATTGTTAAGGCTGTTGCTTTCCACAAACTTGAGTGTTCCCTGCATGTTGCTCTGATGGTGTTTTGGGTAAAGAGCTCGTGGGGTTTGCGGACAGGATCCTTGTTCAGGAGGGCTTAGTTCAACTGTGCTGGAAGAAGCACTTCTGCTGATTAGTGGGCATGTGGCTCATTCCAGACAGGAGCTCCTGTTTCAGGGAGATAAAGATGAAGTAAATAATGCATTAGCAGCAGGTTGGCTCCATCTCGGCTGTGACTGGCATGCTAAGGACCTGTGTTCCGCCAATAAACTTCTCGATAACACTTCATGGCTGGCTTTTTCTGTTAATGATTTGCTTTGAAGGAAAGAGGGGAGCAGTCATCTGAGGAATGTGGTTTTTCAGACTGACCCTGCAGAATCATGGAGAGTCTGTGTTTGGCAAGGCTGCCTCCAAGCGCAGTGCCTGTGGGTGGAAGGTTCACTGTCCTTTGAAGAAGGAAGCTGGTAAAGCCACCAGGCTTTGCCACAGGCTGGGAGCGGAGGTGGCTGACAGAAGGGGCAGGGCATGCTGCCCCACCAGCTCTGCCAGTCTCTGCAGTGCTGGGAACTGCACCATGGAGATGGCCCAGCCTGCTCCTGGTGCTTTTCACACAGCTCCTTAGATCTCTCCTGAACAGGGTGTCCTGACAAAGGGCTGTAGCAAAACTGCTTTCTCCAGCCCTGCTGAAGCTGGTCTGGTTGGGACAGTGATGGAAACTCATCACTTTCCTTGGAGGTGCAGCGGGGTCTGTGTTGAGCTTAACCACACCTCGATTCTCAGCTTAAGCCACTTGGAATGGATGGCTTTGGGCATGGGAAATAGGAATCCATTTTAGTTAACGCAGCCCAACTGAGCATGTGATCTGCTGTTACAGGTGGCAGAAGGGGGAGGAAGCTATTTTTCCTCTCCCTATATTAGAGAGGACTTTAGAGGGGAGTGTATCTTAAACCTAATGGGCTTCCTGTCCTGCTGAGGATTCCTGAGGTTTGGGGGACTTTTTCCTTCTGTGGCTAAGAGTAACGGTCCCTATCCAAGTTCTTCTGTTGCAAGATGTCTAGATGTCAAGGGCTGATTGTTGTGCACACAAAGCTGCTTTGTATCATCTGGCAAATAGGAGAGAGACCGGTATTTTAATCCTAGCCACTCTGAGCATTCACAGCAGGATAAAGCATCCTTAAAGTAAACTGGTCTGCCTCTGTTCCCTGCCCAGCTCTATGCTGTCTCTGTTCCCATACTGCGTTCTGCAGTTTCATCTCCAAGGAAACAACATCACAGAGCACTAATGTCAAAAAAATCTAGGGATTTCCTCTTTTGTTAGCTCTGTTCACCTGAAAACGAATGAAACAGTAGTGCAGGCAGGCTGAGCAGACAAGGACTGGACAAGCTCCTCCTGGGCAGCAGTGTCACTTTTTCCCAGCCCTCTTACAGTGCAAGGCCTGTCTCACACAGTTAGCAATTATGCAGTGATGCATTCTGTTGAATGTGCTCTTAATAAGGTCTCATTCAGTTACTGAGCAGAGCATAAAGTGTAGTGTCTTCATTAAAAAGCGCACGTCTTCATTAGCCTGGCATTCCTCTCTGCAGACCAGTTTCAGCCTAGGCTTTGCTGCTGGGAGTTTTGCCCCAGGGGGAGCAGGTTTAAGCTGTTCCCACCCCCCCTTTCACACCAGCACAGCTGTGTGTGGTGAAAGGGTGTTGCAGCTCAGCCAGGGAAAGGCAGGTTTTAGCCATTTAGGCTTTCATCTAGGGTGTTAGGTGGTGGCTGCACAGAGGTTTGCACCGTGGAGGAGGGAAAAACCACAGTGAGCAACAAATTTGTGGCTACTGCGAGTTAATTCAAGCAGCGCAGCGGCTAGGTGTCCTTGCAGGACTGCCAGGGAGGCCGTGGAAATATGCTCCCAGAGACAGAAGGGATAGACCCTTTATCAGCAGTGGAATCAGTGCCATTAAGATTGTTTTTAAGGCTTTGGAGCTGTTTGCTGGAGATCTTTGCTGTGAGATGTGTTATCCAGGGGACACCCTGGTTGCCAGTCCTTACTTGGGGAAGGAAATGTGTGGCAGCTCGCGTTAGGGACCGGTATGAACTTATTCAGGAAGTTCTGTGGAAAACTGAGAATTGCTGCTGCTGAAGGTGCTCCTAGAGAGTTTTAAGTAATGAAGGTAGCAAGAGCCTTCTCCCATTGGGTAGGAAGGGGCAGCTGGGGGTAACCTTAACCTGGCTCTCTGCCCTCTGTTGGGGCAGGGCAGGGGAGCCCGAAGGATGGGGAGCAGCTCTCTCCCAGCCACACACAGGCACCCTGCTGGAGCTGGAGTGGCTGCCACAGGGCCAGCCTGATCTTTATCTGCACAGTCCCGCAGGGGGTTGCTGCTGCCTTTAAAGATCTGCTTTCAGGGGATTCATTTAACTTGTGCAGTTGCTTATGTGTAAGACTGTTGGAAAGAAGAGTGAACTCGAGAAAGGGAGAAATTGGAACATCCTTTTACGTGTGCAGCTTTTGTTTGGTTGCCTCAGTGACTTGATCTGTAACTGCGTACGTGAAATCCACTTTTCTGAACACTTTATCCCTATCTCAGTCTGGGCTGTCAGTTTGGAGGCCCAACGGGCAGATTCTTTCAAGGCGCCACTTGCAAAGGTTAATGTTACTTGTACATTCCACAGATAGAGCGCGGTATCTACGTAAGAGATTTTTATTTTGCCAGCAGCCCCACGGATGCCTGCAGCCCTGCTTTTACTTCTTCTGGGGAGCACTCGGCCTCTGTTTGTGTTGGCAGCTTAGATTAGTACAGGCTTGTCGCATCAAGGGCAAGGTTTTTGGGCCTTATTTGTCAGGGACCCTTATTAGCTCTTAAATGCCATCCCTTCCCATTGTCGTAACAGCAGGTGCTTAAGTGTGTGATCAGCCCTTGGCAGCAGAGAGGACTTCTCTGCTCAAGGTTGCTGGATTTCCTACTGAAATGATGTCATGGTGTGCACTGAGCAGCTCATTAAAATTGTGAACAAAGACTACTCAGTAATGACAAAGTTCTGGTGGAAAAGATGTGGTTTGGGGTCAGGCGAGGTGCGTGCTTGGACAGTCATTAGCCAGCTGATTAGGGACTTCAGACCTGCAAAAGAACTTGGACCTTGGCTTTGATTTGCCAGAATTGTTTGTGAGCTGTGCTCTTCCCCGCTTTGCTGGGTGGAGGAGTGAAGTGCAGACACCTTCGCCTTCTGCAGCCTGTGTTTATCTGAAACCTTTGGCAGGGCAATGTGCTGGACCCTGCAAATTGTGGGTGGGTGGGCATCGGCTCCTTCTCTCTGGGGCTCTGCTGCCCTGCAGTGCTGGTGTCTGTGTTGCCAGCGTGCTTTTCTGTTGGGCAGAGTAGAAGACGTCATTTCAGGGTCGGATTTTCCTGAATCTTGAAACGCATTCAGACTTTTGTTAAACTGAGGTTTAGCAAGCTGTTTTGGTTTTGGTTTTTTTTTTTTAAACTTTTGGTTTAAAATTTTGCAAGCAAGTTCCCCATGTTCTATTTTTGGTTTCCTTTATTTCCTTTCTGGGGGTGAAGTGCTACACATGCCGTACTCTTGGTTCTGTGCAGCTGAAGCAAGTTCTCCTATAACTACTTGGAGTTTAGGTTCAACATGCACCATTGGCCACTAACAAATCCCAAGAAATTGGGCAAGGCTTTCAGTGCAGGTGTGTGGCGTCCCCCACTTGGCAGCGTGCTGGGAAAGGCACAGGAGTTTAACCCATCCTCTCCGATTTATGCTGAAATTTCTTCATCTGGAGTCCATATTTCTTCTCTAGTTTTGAAGGTTAGCTGCACTAACAAGGCAGGTTTTGTAAAGGGTTTGTGTTCTGCTTAAGGGGCCGAGTCCCCTCATCTGGGACCCAATATTCAACCATTTCTGAAGATTTGAAAACACTTGGATGATAGGCAAGGTATTGTAGGTGATTTGCATGCTGAGAGAGAAGAAATTGCCCTTGCAGAGGCAGAGACAGAAACTTTGACTGGTTCTTTTTAATTTGTCTGTTATCTGTGGTTATATCAGCAAACACACAACCACTGTCGGTGGAGCCCTAGGAGCCATCAGGAGGAGTTGATGGGGCACATACTTTCTGATTACTATCCAAAAAACCACCAAAAAGGTGAATTCTGTCCATTTACTAACTCTTATTTCAAGGAGAGAAAAATGGTTGTTAAAAAATTAATTTCTTTTGCAAAAAAAATAAATATTTTATGTTCTGAATATAGAAAGCATCACGATTGAACTCCCTGTGAACCTTTGTGCTCATTACCTCTATATTTCCAAAAGTATGGGAAATCTTTGTGTACTTTATGCCTGGTTTCCCCCAGCCTTAACTTGCTGATGGTGTGTTACCGGTGTATGCGTAATGACTAGCTCTTTCTCATCTTCCAGAGATCTATCGTATTGTTTCCCAGAAGCAAATGTCCGACAGACGTGAAAATGATATGTCTCCAAGCAACAACGTGGTTCCCATTCACGTCCCTCCAACCACTGAAAACAAACCAAAGATGCAGTGCTGTCAGAATATATAGAATTGTTCATTCTTTCCTGAAAGGCTGTGTATATTCCCCAGGTCCAAGATTTAAATATATTTGTAATTCTCGTGGTTACTTTTTCGTGTTTAGTTACTGCTTATTCCTTCTGAATTTCTCCATGTCTTAAACACTTTGATTTCAGTGTTTATAAATCTATTGCTTCTATGTGGCTGCAGTATTTTCCCAAACACCGACTTGTCGGTTTTGGTTCGGTAAATTGTTTGGAACTTGAACTGATCTCTTTCCAACATGATGCCCGCTAGTCAGAGCACAGACACCTTTAGTGAGCGCTTGAAGTCGTTATTCTGCTCCTCACGAAACAATTACTGTGAGGTTAACTAGGAAGATATCTCCGGGCAGGATTTCCTTGTCTTAAGGTGTTGTATATTGCATCTAAAGCTTGACAAAATGCCCGTTGCTCTGAAGTGCAATTTTAATGTAAGTTAAATGTTTTTGGCTACATCTTCAGATTGTCAAGTTAAGGGTTTTTTTAATAGGATATTATGGGGGAGAAAAGAGAATTTCTCATGAACAAGCAGCGGGGTTCCTGCTACTTGTGAATGAGCTTTTGTGGTTTGGCCCCTGCTGCAGAGAAGGTTGTGATGTGAGGCCGAGCTGCTGGGAGGCTGCCTGGGGACGCTGGTGGGACTCTGTCTGAGGTGCCTCTAGTGAAGAAAGCAAAAGCACAAGCTGTGAAAACTGATGAAGGGTCACTCTAAGACTGGAACTTGCGGCATGTTTTTGTGCTGCCCGAGGCTTGGCCTCCACAGTGCTGGTGGTATCAGGATTTGAGGATGCCTTGTATCCTTCATGGTTACACAGACCTGAAGGGTGTTGCCACGTATTGCATATCACATTTATTAATACTTGCCACATATATTAATATATATCCAAGTGCTTGAGTTGATGAATCAACAACTTCTGCCACCTGGTCTTAGTTTTCAACTCCGTTTCATCTGGCGTTTTTAAATTATTCCAGTGGTTTGTTATATGTTCTTTAACAAAAACATCTGGAGTAGTTTTCTTACTGGATGCCTTCCTTCTGTGGCCTGTTGCTCAGTACGAATCATTGCTCGATTAGCTCGTTCAGGGATACATGAACCGTGCCTTCTGTCACCGCGCTCATGCGTGTCACTCAGTATGTGCTATTCCCAACACGTCATTAATACTGAGGTTTGGAGGCTTAGAGGCACTGAGCTTCTGCAGTATTTAAAAGAACTGTTCGTTGTGTAAATGCCTGCAGTTATTTATACAGTTAGAGGGAAGTAATTGGTTCTAGGGGACGTTTCTCAAACTCTGATATGACCCACTGGGAATATCCAGATCGGGGGTAGGCACTACCAGCTGCGTTCGTACCCAACCTTTCTGTCTCGCGGTGCTCATGATGTGTAAGGCACACGGAAGGCATTGCTGTAGTCGGTCATTTGGTTTTTTTGTTGTGGTTTTTTTTTTAAAAAAAAAATCCATTTCTCCTCCTGGTATTAGTTCTGAAGATGCTATTTTGATCTGTTTGTAAATTACTTTGTATTTTATGCATGTACTGTACTTTGATTCATTATTTTTTTAGATTGATTTAAAATATAATCATCCATGATTCTAATAAAGAATTACAGGGGACGACTCAGTGTGGTGTTGGGTGGACTTCTTGGGAGATCTGGGATTTGACCTGAAGGTTTTTTTTCACTTACTGGAAGCCAGTGAGCTTCTTGGAACAGGTTGTGAGAAGGTGCTGAAGTGGAAGTGCCCCCCAGAAGGGGAACTGAAAGGGGCGTGTAAGGCAGTGGCTGCCTCTGCTCAGACCAGGCTTAGGGCTGCTTGGGGCAGCTCGTAGCCGTGGCATTTTGGCAACTTCAGGAAGCTCTTACGCTCTGGAAATTCTGTGGGTTTGCTCTAGTCAAAACCCCTCAATGGCTTTTACAAACATGGGGTGTTTTTTTTTTTGTTTTTTTTTTTCCCCCCATTGACAACAGTAAGAAAATCCAATGGGACAGCAAACTGCTGCCTTCTACAGCAAATGATTTAAGGTTTTTTGATCCCATGTTGGTGCTCTGCAGAAGAAGTGGTGCGCAGGAGCCAGTGTGTGTTGTGTGCGGTGTCCCTGCAGGCAGCAGTCACCCCCAGAGCACATGGGGCAGCGCTGGGGGCTCTGGGGACGAGGACAATTCAGGACCTTTTAGCAGTGCAGGAGAGGCTGAGGTGTAGGGCTGGGGCCGTGGGAGCTGTTCTCTCCACTCTTTCTCCACCCAGACTGGAGCATGTTTTGGAATTCACCAAATTACCCGGGCAGCCATGTTCTAAATTCGTCAACTGGAAAGGCAGGATGAGTTTCACTTCGCTTCCTTTCCTGATTCACGTCAGCAGGTTTGGATTTCGCACGGTTTTACACAAGATGCTTCCTTCTGCAGCAAACACAAGCCTGTGAGGGCACAGACCCCTCTCTGCGTGTGTGCACGGGGCTCTTCCCTCGCCTCCCAACAACCAGAGCTGGGTTTAAGTCCTGGGCAGCCTGGAGGTGGCTGCGTGTGCTGGTAAACAAAGTAAAAAAACTCTGATATTTCCCGCCCTCCCCCCCACCCCAGAACTTTAATAATAATAAAACAGGCCTTAGAAATGCTTTGCAAAAACTGATTTTGTACTTCTGCTGCAATTTGGAACATAAAATTTTCACACAATAGTTCGTAAAGTCTTCATGAGTTATCAGCTTCTAAAGAAAGATCCAATGGTGTATATGGAGATGTCACTTCTTACCTATTAAAGCCCTTGCCTCCTGTCCTGTGGCTTTCATGCTGCTTTTTCCTGCTGCTTTTTCCTGCCTTAGCCCTGTGGTGCCGTGGCACAAAGTGCTTTGGGAGACACAATGCAGGATGTTATTCCATCTGAATTCCCCAGCCACGCGTTGTTCTCTTTCGGCTGCCGATTAATCATGATCTTCTGTAGCTGGCATTACCTCTGCACTGGAGTCTCTCTTCTCTGATTATTAACAGATGCTGCTTTTGGGCTCCGAAATGAGCTTTCTGAGTTTCTAGGAACTCTGTATAAGGCTGCAAAATTGGCTTTACTCGCCTAAAGCTTTTGCTTTCATTTACATATTTGAAAGTTCCAATCTTAACAATTAGGGAGCTGTTTGGTGAGCACCAGTGGTTCTTGTGTTTGACGAGAGTTGAGCTTCTGACTCTTGAGCAGAAAGGACGTGGAATTGTTATGGTTTAAAGACATTTTTATTAAGCTAGAATTACTTATTCTATCAGTTCAAACCTGATGAATTTCCAGCCTTAAGTAGCTTATTGAGTGTGGCTTGTTAAATAAGGAGATTACATGCTGGCCTTTAGTTAACAAGATTTTTAGAAATAGGAAGCACAAATAGTGAAAAGGCTTCAAGGTGTAGCAGTCTGCTGCCTTGCCTGGGCGTCACTCATTCTGAAGGTGTTTCTGCTGCAAATCTCTGCTCCTGCTTCATTGCTGAAGCTGCCTGGGACCGCTGTGGAACCTGCCACGTGTCCTGCCTCATGGCTGCCGGGTGCAGCAGGGTGACGGTGGTGGCCCATGTCCTCCAGTGCCCAAGGAAAGGCACAACCACGACATGGACTGAACAGCACTCGCCCCAGGTTGAACTGCTGGTGGACAGGAGCTACCGGAGGAGTTGTGAGAAAGATCTGTACAGAGCCAGGTACGTTTGGTTTTAAAGCTGGGCCTTGCTCAAAATTAACTCAGACTGCAAGTTGGAGTTACAGATTTGTGTTTTCTGAGAAATTCTGCGACCTCTGGCTCGTAAGCCTGATGCCTGTGTGGATTTTTCGTTGCGGGGGACAGCCCCTTTCTGACCAGCCCCATCGCCTGGAGAACTCAGACCTGAACACAGGCTGCAACTTTTTAGGGTGCAAATGAGGACGTTTGAGAAATACACACTGAGAGAAATTCAATTTATTTTGTACAAGGTAGAATACCTTTGCACAGTGAACAAATATATTACAAATCTGTCTTGCCTTAAAAAAGTATTGCCATTTTGGTGCCTATTTCCCAAGCTAATGCTAATATACAAGAAGGTACTTTTTTGTTGGTTTTCTTTCTTTTTTTTTTTGTGGGTTTTTTTTCCTTTTTTTTTCTGTTAAGCTCTATGCACATCCTTGCATTTGGTTTGAAAATTCAGCTTGGAAAAAAAAAAACCAAAACCAACTGAGCACATCTCTGCTCTCTGGAGTCTCATTGCAAACTTTACAGCGACGCTCACACCACCATCGGTCAGGCTTCAGCTGAGAATGCTTGTGCTGGACGTCAAGGTAGGTCTGTAACAAGAGGATTCCTTATCCAGCTGCCTTTCTCTTGGTGTTTTTAAGCTAAGTCTTTCACATACATAAAATATATTTGTACTGGCCCTACAAAATAGTTGCCTACTTGCATCTCAGGTAAGGCTTTCCTGGAAAATGGAATTGCTATTGCTGATGGGTCAGTGCCCCATGCAGACATGCAGCATTCATGGAACTATGTAGGCTTCATCCTGCAACATGAGCATCTGGAGGCCTGGGGGGTGTGTGTGTGTGTGTCTGTCTCTGGGCTCAGCTGTCTCACCCCAAAATGCTTGGTTTGCACAGAGGGGTTCAGAGCCCACCAGACATCCGCCCACCCCCAGCAGGGTCCCGGCTCCTCCAGCAGCACGTCACTGGGGCTCCCCACACCATGATGCGAGCCTGAGGTGCCACACGGGCTGTCAGCGGCTTGGTACCACCCTGCCAGGGGCTTCCATCCCAGGGTGAGGGTTGAGCCCATCTGTGGGGGACGCAGGCTGAGCCCCACCAGGCTGCCCCAAGTGATCCGACACCTGCTGTGACTGGGAGCAGGGATTGAGCTGCTGCCACCCAGCTGGAAGGCTCCTCTTACCAGCCCCCGTGACCAGCAGGTTACGGGAGGGATCGTGCTTTGAGCAAACTGATTGGTGCTGGTTTTGGTCTCTTCTACTTCCATCAGACTGGTGAATGTGCAATAGAATTTTTTTTTTTTTTTTATATTTAAGAGGCAATCAACTTGCTACTTCCATGTTTGCCTAATAAAATTACATACTTAGAATCAATACTAGTTCATGCTCAAAATCTACAAGGAACTGCTTAACAGCAAGTATTCTACTTTCTAGATCAATAAGGATTACAAAAAAAAAAAAAGAAAGTAATCATGGTGGCTTAGTCCAAAACTTTACCATGGGCCAACCCCTTGGCAATTACTTCACAAACAGCTGCTGAAAAAGAAAAACCCAGTTTCAGCTCAATTTAATGACATTTCAGGTAGAA
The DNA here is from genome assembly GCA_025769975.1 of Gallinago jamesoni. NCBI lineage: Eukaryota > Metazoa > Chordata > Aves > Charadriiformes > Scolopacidae > Gallinago > Gallinago jamesoni. The sequence goes on from JAOQGH010000069.1 coordinate 39,309,535, forward strand.
TCATCAATGGATAAAGCTGCACTACATGGTAATGCACGTCAAATTAAAGGGTGTCCTAAATGGCATGCTGTTCCGTGGAGCACGATGATACAGTTTGTAAAGATGCTCTAGAGAAGCCGACATGTCTCAGCTGTAGGAAAGGAAACCAAACCAGGGTTAGTCTCTGCAAACCTGGCCCAGGGAGGGGGGGATAAATCAAGGTGCATCAGTTTATTCCGCCTGACAAACCTGGTGGGTGTATCTAATAAAATAGAAGCCGTATAAGGAAAATCAAAGCCCATCTGTGCCAATCCAAGTATTTTATAGCTTGTTAAAAGTGTGGTAAGCTGGGAGTGAGACTCTTTGTTGAATCTCAAGTCCCTAGCAAAGATCAATGGAGATTTGCCAAGGTGTTACATTTTTAAAAACTGCACAGAATGTGTCTGTGTTAATATTCCTCAATTCAAATACCCTGGTACTGAATGTAAAGATGAACAATTCGGTGCTAGTTACCAAGCGTGATCTGCACAGGTTGCACATGGTGATGGCAGTAAATGAGGTTTCCAGACAGTGAAATGACAAGTTTCCCTGCTTTCGGTCAGAAAAACGTCCATTTCCATGACAAAGATGTAAAATATATTCCAGGGTATTCCTAGTCACCTTGTTCCTAACAGTAAAAGGTTTCTTGATGCAGTTGGTAGGAATGTACATCTATTAGTCCTTCTACTTAGCATGTTTTTCTGTTTTGTTTTACAGCAAAGCCAGGGTTAGAACACACGCCATGGAGAGTTTTTGCCTGGAGCAAGCAGCCACCTTCCTGGGGTGATGTACTCCAGTTACGTGTGGAGACAGTTCTCCTTAGTTCCTGTTACCCATATAAAAATGTCTTTATAAATAACATCATGCAGCAGCAGTTGGCCCAAGCTGATGTGTTACGTTAGGTCCTTGCATAAGACAGCCTGAAGTCCCGTCAGCGTCCTTCAGCAGCCCAGAAAAGGATTGTCTTCTCTTTTGCTTCCTCAGAGTCCGTGTTTGCAGCACCGGGCAGCAGTGAAGCTCATCCCTTTAAGACTGCTTGTCCCAAGAGGGCCCGTGCGTCGGGCTGTGCCTTACGGGGAGGAGGTCATAGTGACTAGGAATGTGACTGTTCCTAGGCAGGTCGTATGGATTTTGGAGGTAACTGGCACTCCGACCGCGGGCGTCTTGGACCACGCTGACAGTGGGCTCTGGGGAAGCAAGGAAAAGCAGGTTATGGTAAGTAGCAGTGCTCCCAGAGAGAGTTACTCTGCTCGTGTATTTTGTCACAAGCACAGAACATCAGCTTCCCAAAGCATCTCTTCCCCTCGCAGCTTTACCGGCAGCACATGGGGCAGACTGGGGAGCAAACCACCAAACAGATCCAAGGACAGGTAGTGCCCAAAGCTCTCCAGGTAATTGTCTTCAAATGATCGACACCTCCACGCTGTCAAAACCTTGCAGCTGGACCTCGCAGTAGTTTGAAACAAAACCGTAGTGAACCACAGCTCTCCTCCACCGGGGCTGGAGGAGCAGTTTGGTGCTCTACCAGGCTCACATCCACCACCACCTGGGACTTAGCTCCCCAAATCCACACACTAATGCTGAGCTTCTCCCAGGCAGCACCTCCCTGCACCCTGCCAAGTCCACGCTACTGGTCTCAGGAAAAGAAGGAAAATCAGCATCTACAATAAAAACACCCCCAGGGTCGGAATCAACCTTCTGCCACCACTTACCAACTTCGTAGATGTTTTTATTGGCTGTGGATGAAGTTGGCATTTCTGAATATGGGGACTCTCTGTGACCAGGCGATTTCATTTCCACGTAGCTGCTCTCGGAGTGTTTGCATGTTAAAATGGGGGGGTCTTTAATGGTGGCGTATGGGTTTTCACTGCTGTTCAGGGAACAAGTGCTGGAGCTGCACACAGATTCTTTCATATAATCTGCAAAACAAGAAGGGAGTGGGTGTGTTAGAGTTGTTAGCGTGCTTAGGTTAATTACAATTGAACCTCTGCAGGAAGGGGGGGGAGGAGGGGGGGATGACAAGGGGGCAAGGAAGATCCTTGACGCATCCAGCACAGACACCCGACGCTTGTGCTCTGGGTGTGTCCAGACCATTGCATCCACAACTCACTACCAGGAAAGAAAGAAAAACCTGCTCGATACCGAAGGTTTTCCTGTGAAAGGTTCTAGTTGTCATTTACTGCGATATTTCATTGGAGGTGGCAGTCCTTTCCCTCCCTCCCCCCTAAGTCCTAAGGAGCTACGTTTGAATCCTGCCCCACTGCAGACCCATGGACGCAGCGGTGGCAGGGCGGCTCTGCAGGCAGGACCTTCTGCTGGTACTTGTCCTGCTGGGCCAGCTACAGGGCTAGTGTCCTGGGGGCTTTGGTCAACATCAAATGCCATATGTTTGAAAGCAAAACATTTCCAGCAGGCAAAGAACTGCAACAGTGCAGCGTGTGTCCCCTGAGAGCTCCCGTTTCTGGGGCCATCCAGCACCGGGAGAAGCCCACTTCTTCACGTTCCCTCTGCCGTTAAGACTGGGAGGAGGCTGCTCCTGCTGGTGGGGAACACTTGGGTTTCCACAGGGGGGGGACAAGCCTCCATCTGAGCCTCACTTTTGCTCTGCTTTGTTATTTTTCCCCATTGCTGTAGAAATCTACTGCTCCTCTCCTCCAGGCTGGAGAAAACTGGAGACGGTGACGGAGGAGGCGCTACGTGGGGAGAACAAGGTTGGCATCAGAGCTGTAACCACCGGTCTCCCCTCTTGGTCACCCTGGCTGGGGTACGCCAGCCTGCTGCAAGGTACAGTGCCAGTCTTGCTTTAAAAATAAATAAAATAATAAAAAAATAGAGAATAAATAGGTCTTAACATTGACATTCAAGAACGTGCCATTGCTGCTGTGTGCATCCTGCTGGGCAGTGCCATTAATTTAGAATTAGAGCGATGCAATGAAAGATGAGGCATTTTCTTGTGCTGGGTTACAGTACAAAGGCAGATCCTGGTATATATGAAATACTCCCGGTGAAATAGCGGGACTTGCAAAATAGCTGCAATCCCAGCTGCCCCCGCTGTCTAGTATGGGAGACAAAAAGAGAAATTCAGGTTAAGAAATAGACAGACAACAAGATATCGCTTCTCCGTTACAACCCTCGCCTCTCTGCCTGTCCGTCCGCCCCGTCCTGCCATCTCCCTTGTCGGGTCTGCTCTGCGCTGCCACGCTCCCTCCGTCAGCTCGGGGGCTGCATCTCCGTGTGTGTCCCCATCTGTCCCCGACCCTGGTGCCCTTCCTTTTGGCTCAGCTGGGGGGGGTGGCATCCCAGGCAAGGTGTGGAGTCCTGCCCCGCAGCTTTCAGTGAGCTATTGCCTCTCTGTGCTCCAATTCCAGTGGTACCAGCAAAACCCTAGAGGCTTCAGCTCTCAGGGTGGGTGAAACCGGCTCGGTGGGAAGCTCTACTGCAAAGCAAACCAGCTGGACCGTGCCGGGACCACCAGGGATGGGAGGGCTGGCAGAGGCCCCAGTACCAGTGCAACCTTTTGTTTAGTAATAAAATTAAGAAACTCCTGGTCTGACTTCAGCCTTTGCTTCAAAGTGAAACGTGTCTGGTTTGGTACATCACAGGAGACAGGAACCAAAGGAACACAAATAGTCCCCCGATGCAGAGTTTGGCCTCCACCTTTGCCAGCCCCAGCCCAGCCAGTGAAAAGCTGTCCCCTCCCGTCCTTCTAACCAGCGATGGAGCAACCCCGTGAGACCAGAGGCTTTTGTATGTAAGTGAGCCCAATATTATTAACTTTTGCTGTGTATCTGACTTACTTAAGGTTCCATGCAGTGTAGGCTCTGTTAGTGCATGAAGGAGAGGAGACAATAGACAGAGACTAACAAATCCTGTAATAAAATGAAAAAATCTTTAGGCTAAAAATACCTGTGCTGTATGGACTGGGCCCCGCTCTTCAGTCACTGGGAAGGTGTGAACTGGCTCACCCGGGCAAGGAGCTGGAAGCTCCTGGTGCTGCCTAAGCTGGTGCTGGTGCAGGAGCACTCGCCACTCCAGGGACATGGCCCAAATGAGGGGCAGAGACTCAGCCCTGAGGCTTTTATTTCATTCTTAGCCAAAAAAAAAAAAACAACCACAACAGCTCAGCTCCACCTGTTGCAGCTTCTGGTGGCTACTGGGGGTGTGCAGTGCTCGTTAGGAGAGCCCGGGCAGCCTTTAATAAGCCAGCTCTAAATTTTGGGGCAAGAGGACAGGAAGACTGTTGCAAACTTCTGCTTCAAGCTGTGCTGCTGGGCAGATGCTGATGGCTGAGAGGTAGGAGGTCACCGACACGGGCAGCGTGAAGAGGTGCCTGTGGCTTTCGGACCCTGTGAGGGGCACAAAGGGAGCTCCAGGTGCCAGCGTGGGGCTGCTGGTGCCCCGAGAGCCCACCGCCAAGCACTCCCTGTCCGAGGCTGGGAGGGAACAAATCAAACCGCAGCTGGGTTTAGGTTCATAAAAAAATGTAGATTATAAAAGATTGAAAAGGGTGAAGAGTGAGAAGTCCTGTTCCTGTGGAGCTGCAGCACCCAGGTAAGTAGCTCAGTGCCGGGTTGTTTATGGAAGTGGGCACACTGGAGCTGGCATAGGCAAAAATCCCAGCACATTTCATTAAGTCCAGCTCGGCTACTTTTATCCTCCCAAGCTAAAATTCACCTGTACAGCTGCTGGTGCTGACAGTGCCCCCCAGGCTGGTGTCCCTCAGGCTGTGGCTGCAGCACCAGCCCTTCCCTTCCCAGGCCCATCGCAGAAAGGACCAGCGAAAGGTGATCTGGGCTCAGCTGGCCTCTCCCAGGAACTGCCTTTTCCCAGAAGATCTTGAGAAGCAGCATGCCCAAGAGCCGATTCCCGCTGACGTCAATGGGAACTCTGTGTCCAGCGAGGGATTAGACCCTTCGCTCCGGATCCGGTATAAATTAGGGACCAGCAGTGCCCGTTGGGTACCGTGCCGTTCACCAGGGAGCCATTAGCCCACAAGACACGTTACGCGCAAGATCGCAGAGAATTTAACTCTAGAGGATGCGGAAGCATCTGAGTTACCCTGTTATTAAGGTAATTTGGGGATAATAAAAAAGCCTGGCATCGATTGTCAAATCTCATTTCGTGAATTAGTTTCACCCGGAACAAACCTATTTAGGGATTCTCAGCCCATTCTCCCTACCTCCCCCCCCCCACGCCACGTGTGAGCTCTGGCGGTGCCACCTCGGTGTCCTCCCCTGGTACCCACGGGGTCGGGCTCTCCCGGAGGGGCAGAGCCCAGCCCGGCCGGCAGCACTGCCGCTGTAAGCACCCCATCAGCTGGACACGCTGGAGAAATATGGAGAATATGCTCTAATTTTGAAGCCCCTGTCTTCTGTGTTGCCTGGATACCAATCACCAGACCTTTGAAGGAGGTTTTATTTTTGTTCCCAGGGACTGGAAATGTACTTGTCCCTCCCACGGACCAGGTTCCTCTCTTTCGCCCTAAATATCCTCTGGCATACTAATGACAAGCCTCGCTGCCTTACTGCCACGTTTGAAGTGCTAAGGAAATATGATGTACACAGGTAAAACATGCTCTCCTACTATTTAATCACATTTATGGGTGATGTTCAGCTTAGCGTGCCTTTCTGGCTGCTTTCATTAACCTGGCTAACCTTCGCTGCTGCCGGGACGGTAATCCAGCCATCGCTTATTGCTGCTCCTCAGAGTGTGACACACCTGTGGGGACACGTTCCTGTACAACAAATAAAGGACCCACGCTAAGCCAAGCCCCGCGTCCCTCAGGTAAGTGCCTCGGTGTTTCTAACTGCTGGGCTTTTGGTCGGGATTTTTGCCTTCAACTATTAGTGCCTGCAGTCGCATCATTCCACCAGTACATCACCAGTCAGCCAATTCAACCCCCTAAAAAAAATAATAGAAAAGGACTTAGCTGCAAGGAAAAGCTTGGAAATGGTGTCGCTGACCGCCCTGCTCAGGAGAGAAACTGCTCTGGACACCTTGGGACTGTTCAACCACTGTCACCGCGTGCCACGGGGCTCAGAGGTGGCAACATGGCCTCCAGGCCTTCACTGCCCTCAGGGTTCCTGCTTCCTCTCCAGCGCAAGGAGCTGCCAGACACCTTGGTGTGAGCTGGTCTGGTCTGGTTTGGGGGTGACCCTGGCAAACACAAACGGGCCATGCCTAGCCCCCTGGGCCTCCACTGGCAGCACGGCCACCGCATTTCTAGCGGCAGATTGCAAAAGGGACATCCCTCTCCTGGCTGCCCTGCTCTGGGGACAGCCTCCGGCCAGGCCAGTGGGGAGCTGGGGGCTCTGGTCTCCTCAGAGGAGAACTGGGGGAAGCGGGTGGTGGACCAGATCCACCACAGCCTGAACTCAGCCTCAATGGGAGGCAACCCCAGCCATGGGACCCCCGTGTCCCCTTCCAGCAGTGCATCCCGTGCAGCGCTCTAGGCTGGGGTC
>JAOQGH010000069.1:39321167-39331500 GCA_025769975.1 Gallinago jamesoni
TGGAATAACTCCAGCTTTGAGCCACTCAAGAGGTGTTGCAAATCACAGTTCAGTCTTTGCATTGAGGACTGCTGTTAAAAAAAAATTACAGATCAAACCATTTCTGTCTGCAGCCTGCTGTGCCCAGCACTCAACCTAATGAGCATAGCAACCTTCCCTGAACCCAGTAGGTGGTTTAGGACTTTTGGCTCACTCGGAACAGGAGCTGGAAGCTGGACTCCCCAATTGCTTAATGCAGACTGGACCAGAGCGAGTGAGATTAGTCACAGGGCAACCAATTCCAGTTCTGCAACAAGAGACAGCAAATAGAAAATGCAAAGACAAGCCATTCCTTGAGAATAGGAGGAGTAGGCTGCATTGAACAGGGAGTGACACACAATGAAGGTGACAAAGCCACCTGATCTTGGCACCACAGAGTCCCCAAACCTTGATGTCTCAACCAGACGTCCATGATAATGTCTTGTGCACGGTTAGAGCCTGAAACGTGCCCATCACTGGGCTCCAACTCCATTTAACAGACACGATGACCTCCCTGACAAACTGGTATTTGCAGCCCATAAGCAAACGTGGCAACAGCAAAGTTACAGGCTTTGTTCTGCTCCTCCCATTTCCCAGCTGGGAACAAAACAAACCTGGCAACTGAAGTCCTGCAAAACTGAGGCAAAACTCCTGCAGTCTGGTAAGATCCACTGTGTATCTAAGTACAGTGGATACATATATACATACTTAGGTATATCCTCTATATGCATAGACATGCATTCACATACATAAGACCCATGTTTTTCTACACAACTCCTTCCTGCTAGGCTCAAGGAGAGCCCGTTTGGTATCAGAGGGAGAGCATCGCTTCTGCTGGTAAAATAAAATGCTTGAATGCAGGACAAATGTGGCACACAGGGAGTCCAGGACACCGCAAGATGATAAAAACAAATAAAGCTAGTGAGCAAAGCAGTAAAATGGTAAAAGGAAAATTAACTTGATTTGAGGAGCATTTGGAAACCCTCATCGCCCCCAGCTCCCCACGTGAGGCACAGATAAACACAACAGCGGTTCCGCAGCTTATTATTCAGAAGAAAACATTAATGGCTGATAATGATGGAAAAGGTTTTGCATTGAAGCTTGACAGGTTTGTGATTTTCCTGATGCAGGGAAGACCAAAAGAGCAGTGACAAGATGTGATGCCTGGTGGTGTCCTAGATTAATTCCTTTGCCATGTGAGCGCTGAGATAGTTGACCCTAAAACCCCTGTAATACCACTTAATACTGCACTTTACCCCATACTGCAAATTTTCAGTAAGATATTAGTTATCCCAGTAAAGGAAAGGGCAAATGCTTTCTGCCACTGACAAGATAGGAAAAAAAATGGCATCCAAAGCAGTAAATCTGGATGGGGTTTTGAGATAAGAGCTGCTAAAAACCCCGTTAAAATGGAAGCCAGGGAGAATAAACTCGGAAAGGGCAATTAAACTTCACTCTTGGCTTGTTTGCACTGGCTAGTTGTTCAAAATTGCCTGAAAAACGTCCACTGTGTGATTAACTGGGAGATAACAGGGTGTATCACACACTCAGGCTCCTGCCAGAGTTTTATCAATATGCCAGTATTTAGTGCTAAACTTTATAAGGCATGAAAGAGAAACAAAAATCCCAAATTTGAATTTTTAATGTTCTAAGTTAGTCCTTAAAAAAACATTTATAGAGCAGATGACAGTCATTCAACTGAGCAACCTGGGAAGGGGGACTAGGACAAACACTGACTCTGCTTTCCCAGTCTGCGGTTTGTGGTAAAGGAAGCAATTTTCAGTTTTCCATCTTTCACCACTGGCAATTCTGACTGTGAAATAAAGACAACACCGATATTCTTCATTATTGTTAATGCCTTTATGAAAGGCTGATTTGGAATTGCTCTAAAGTCTACTAAAGTGATTAAATTGTTTGAAAATTACTGACCTAGTTCATTCAGATAGCTGTAGGGTCTCCAGTCTGCAGTTTCTCTGTCAAGGATTTTGTTACTGAGCTGTTCAAAAAGTATGATAATGGGTTAATGCTGAAATAAACAGACAGTTCCCACCCAAGACTTCAGCCCAATGATGTCACCAATAAAAATGGGAGATGACTATTACCTTGGCCTCACCATTTCGGTTCTTTATCTGTCTGACAAAGATACAGTTGTTGACTGGCATTAGGGAAAATCACAAAGGAGAGCCACTTCACCAAGCAAATGAACACAAGCATGCTGGAAAATACTGGAATGCCCTCAGTGACCACGACTGGAGCACCCGTGTACAGGGAGCGACATGCTGGCGGTTGCAAATTAACTCACGAAGATGGATGGATCAAAGCCATCGACACAAGCATGCAGAGGGGACCTGCTGGGGACAAAGGGGGTTTGCTGGCAATTCTATGTGTTTAGTGAAAAGAGATGTGACGACTACGGGATTTCTCTCAATTCAAGGAAAAGAACGTTGGCAATAAGGAAGCGTAAAGCCCCGTCCAGGGCTGCCATCCAGATGCTGCTGTTGGGAAAACACCTCTTGCAGGGAGGTGGCAGGGTGGCAGCTGGGACCCTCCATGCCCAGTGAAGCCGGAGAGGGGTGGTACCAGCTGGGGAAGGGGCTACGGCATTAAGTGTCAATGTGTTCCTCGTTCTTCTGCTCTTTGTAGCAGCATCACTCGAGCGAGGTAATGCCTCAAGCACAACGCCACGGGGCAAGCACAGCGTCTGCCTGAGGGACGGGCATTTTGGGGACCTGCGGTGAGCTTGCTGGAGCATCTCTTATGGTGGCAGTGACAAGAGAGGGGCTGCTGTTTTGAGGGTGCGTGGTTCCACCAGACTTGGACACCACAGCCAAAGCAGCGGGTGATCTTGTGAGTGTGGTGAAACGCTGGCCCAGGTTGCCCAGAGAAGCTGTGGGTGCCCCATCCTTGGAAACATTCAACATCAGGTTGGACGGGGCTCTGAGCAACCTGATCCAGTTGAAGATGGGGGTTGGACTAGGTGACCTTTAAAGGTCCCTTCCCACCCAAACTATTATTTTATTTTTAAATTATTTTAAATTTTATATTGAAATTATTATAATAATTTATATTTAAATTATTTTAATTTTTAATTAGGTGAGTCCCAGCAAGGAGGGTCTGTGAATGACCGTAGTTGCTAAAGCTGCTGAGCTTTCCACCTGGACATTTTTCCCTTGAAAGCCACACCTGCTGAAAGTACCACTGGTCCTGACAAAAGGGGCAGTTCAAGAGCAAATCCCAACCCTGTTTCTTAAAAATTAAAGTTATGGTGCCATCATTGCTCTCCTGTGTCTGCTTCCGAACTGGAAAGCCTCCTGCCTTTGCATCAGAGGATTCAGCTCTCCTATTTTACTGTATTTACAAGAAAATGCTTAACAATAAAAAAAGGTTAAAATTAAAATAAAGTACTCAAAATTCTTAAAACATTTAATTTTTCCTGATCTCTCGTTAATTTTTGCTTAGCTTTCATAATGGTTTTTAAGACCTGGAACCAATAAAAAAGCCCCACTGATGTGTTGAAGTCTGTTGGGATACAAAATCCCAGCTGGCACCCAGCACCTACAGCCAGACTCCAAATTGTCACCTACCTTCATAGTCCTATTGAAGAGTCACTGGTGCCACAGCCACCCCACTTTCGGGGTGCAGAAGCCCCACATTGTCCCTGTGTCTGCAGAGCAGCTGCTGTCCCCAGACACTGCGGGTGGCTTTCCAGGAAACCCAGAATCTGGGTTTCGTCCTGCAAATAGGACTTCCTTGGTGTCCCACAGAGCTCCTGGTAAGAGCTGGTGGTGCATGGCCACCTCAAGGAAGGAGGACATTGCCCTCTGCTCTCAGGACATGTAGTCCCACATGTCTGCTGAGCCAGTGGTCACAAATATCTTTAGGTTTTGCTGCCAGCTCAGGAGCCCAGTGAAGGGTGAGGTGCCCTTGGCAGGATGCTGGGCAAGGAGACACCATGGCCCAAACCCTGTTTTGGAGAGATTTCCTTAAAGGAAACAGTCAGATGGGGAGGGACAGAAGGGCTGTCCCAAGTAGCAGTCAGGGACACTGCCCTGTGCTGTGTCACCTGGACACAATCTCAGGGGCAGGGCAGTCACCAAGCTAAAAGGTTTAGCCGGTTGGGTCTGCTCACCGTGACCTGCAAGGAATAACCATGTCACGGGAGGTGGAGAAATACAGAGGAAGGAGAAATGCTGGACCAAGAGGAGGAGATGGGGCTGGGAAGCCAAGCAGCTCCTCTGCCCCTTGGTTTAGGCAGTGACCACACTGGGGAGGGCTTAGAATCATAGAATTGTCCAGGTTGGAAGGGATCTTCAAGATCATCTAGTCCAACCATCAACCTAACCCTGACAAAAATCACTAAACCATATTCCTGAGGACCACGTCAAACCATCTTTTGAACACCTCCAGGGATGGTGCCTCAACCCCTTCCCTGGGCAGCCCATTCCAATGCCTGATAACCCTCTCTGTGAAGAAATGTTTCTTAATATCCAATCTAAACCTCCCCTGAGGTCAGGTTAGGAGGGTCAGGAAATCTCCCCTGGCAAAAATTCCTCTATAAATAAGGGCAACAGGGAGGAGCAGAACCCTCCCAGCCAGCCAGAGGCTCCTCTGCGAGTGTCTCCAGAGCTGGATCACGGAGGAGAAAGCTGCAGAGCTCTGCAGCCTCTCCCTTATCTCCAGGGAAAGCATCTGCAGATGCTCCTCTCTCCCCGAAGCACCACATTTAGCACAACTACACTATATATTACAAACTGCACATTGACATGTAAAAGCTTTTATCTGCTCACAGCAACTGGGCTTCATTTGGAGGAAGATTTGTAACAGCCAGAGGTGAAGCCTTGCCCCCATTGACTGGATCCTGCTGATTGAATCCCATTGACTCAGGATGCAGAAAGTCGCCTGATGTGTTTTAACACCAAATGTAACCTCCCCTGGCTTAAACAGAGGAGAAACCACAGCGCAAGCACTGGAGAGGGACAGGAGGCAGCACAGACAGAGAAGGCTCTGCACACACAAACACACACACAGAACATTAGGTTTCTCTACGAGCACAGATATTTTTAGATATTCGGTGTAAAAGCTGAAGTTTTTACACAAATAGGTTTCATCATTTGCAAAGCACATAACTGTGCTCCAAATGGGCTGACCTCCAGCCTGGAAGAAAGATTCAGGGCACGCAATGGAGTGAATCCATCAACCACACACACACAGAGGGATATGCATATGTGTGTGTATATATATATATGTAAAATATATATGTAAGTATACTCACAGACACACACACAGACAGATTAATACACACTGGGATGGAAAGCAGCCCATTCCAAATCCACCTGAAAGCCGGGCTCTGGATGAAAGAGACCCTGCTGCTGAGCCACCAGCGCTGACCTTGAAAGAGGCATTAATTGAGGGCAGTTCTGTGCCCTGGACCGTGTGGGAAGCAAAGCCAGATGATCACAAGGGTCCCTTGTGGCCCTAGAGCCCATGAATCTCACGTCAGACAGCACCAGCAGCGCAGTGATAGCTCTATCTAGTGCCCTGTCCCCTTCCTTCTCATTTTCTGTCTCTGTACATTCCCACTAAGGGAACACGTGTCATCAGCTCATCAGGCACCTTTGCACCAGCCACTCTCCTCAGGGACATGCCGAGAGCAGGGAGAAAGTTGATAAAGCTGGTTGCCTGCAATATTTCTGGAGCAATCATTGCCCAGGAGCAGCGTCTGCCACTGCACAATCTTGCTCCTGGCACGGGCTGGGCATCTGACGTCTCCCAGGTGACAACACAGGAGTCATCCCTTTATCGTCCAGCAGCTCCTGGTTCTTCCTCAGAACTGGGAACAGAAGCCCTGACAGCGGGGACACGGTATGGACGGCTGGATGGGGCAGTCAGAGCACACAAGCAACGAAAAGCAGATGGGTTTTTCGTGTGGTCCCAGGGGAAGGCAGCTGATGCTGATGGCCGTGTAAATCAGCGCAGCCCAACTACGGGCACCGGCAGCTTTCATCAGCGGAGCCCGCAGCTTGTTTCTTCATTTCAAAACTTGCAGTAATAACAGGAATTGCTGATTTTTTTCAATCCAGCTGTACCACTTAGATCACACTTATTAAAGCCTTTGAGTTGCTATTAAAAGCTGTGTTTCTGCAGGATTTATAAATCAGCTCACAAACCTAAAACTTGGCATGAAGAGCTATGGGCTAGAATTGAATTTTTTTTTTTTTTAAATTAAATGATTTGGGGACATTTCTCAGTTTTTCAGAATGCAGTAATTACAAAGAAATGTGATTATAGCCCTCTCTTTGTGCTACTATCATTTCTTAACACACTATAATTTGTTAACTTTTTTTTTTTTTTTTAAGATAGACGATACTTCAATTTTTAGTGTGAAACAAAATTGCTTTTCTGGAGGAAAAAAATACTTCATAGTAAATGCGTCCACTGAAATTCCTAACGTGTAATTGTAGCCAATGAGGTTAAAAATACCTCATATCTGGCAACTTTTCCTTTAAGATCAAGGAGATACAGGCAAAAAGCAAAGTAATTACCTGCCCACCTGAAACAGGGGGGTAGATCAGGGCAAGCTGATCACCAAGGTGCCATTTGTCAATGCTCAGGTTTCCTAAGGAGCCCATGGTGATCAGGGAAGTCAGTGCTGGCAGGAATTCCATCATACCTCTGTCCTCCAAGACAGCAATTACTAAGAGTTTTGCCATTACCTTCTCTGACTACTCACTTTTCAGGTTTCCACGGTCCACGCGGGTGCTTCTCAGGTTTAGGTGGCCACCCTGAGTGCTCTGCAGTGATTCTGTATTTGCAGTATTCCTTTTTCTTAGGCAAGTTTTAGTCAAAGGTACTTTAGTGATGCTTTCTGTGGTTGAATTCCTTTTTATTACTTGGGTGACATCCAGTCAGACCATTTCCAGCAACCTCTGTTTCGCAGGTTCTAATTTTATGTGAAGTCTTTGGTAGAATTTAGAACTTCCTTTAATAGCTGTGAAGCTGCTGGCTTTAAAAATTCAGCACAGCTAATAGCAATTGATTTTTATGATGTCTGTAGAAACCAGCAACACCTGGGCTCTAGCTGTGATGCTGCTCTCCTTTGGTAGGGAGCGAGGGTGGAATTAAGAGCTTTGCAAAAGAGCAAGGTGAGAACCTTCCCTTTCCTCGTGGCGTACAAGCGCAGCAGCCTCGGGCGTTATAAAGAGTATTTTTCACACGCTTTTGGAGACTTTTGTAAAAGGGAGATGTATTCCTACACAACTCAAATCCTCAAATATGGAGCTGGCATTGAAGCACGGAGAGTGGTTCTGCGAATGGTCCCACTGAACTCCCTCTGAGCAAATTAAGACTTCAGCGTCTGAAAATCTGGTCTCTAACGGGAGCGATGAGAGCTTTGGTGAGGGCACAGGTGTGGAGGTAAGTGTGCAGCTCTAGTTATCTGCTTCCGAAAATTGTGCAGTAATTCTGTGGCAGTTTCACCTGAGTTCACGTACAAGACTCCTTGATAACTTGCAGCATCATCATCATTTGCTGCTGCACATGTCATAAGAGAAAAGGCAAAACCTACTTGCAGGAACTAATATGGAAAAGTCAAATTTTGGCTTTCTGCCTCCTCCTGACCCCTGGGAGAGCAATTCTCCTGGCCCTTACACAGAGACACAGCTCGTCCCTTCCACCTCCTGCTGGCTTTAGGGACATGGACTGGAAGGGCTTAGATCGCTGAGTCCCTGAGTCCAGCCGCCTTTTACTGCAAACACCCAGCCATATAATCACTTAGATAGCTGATCAGGCTCCATTTTAACAGTAATCAGATTTCTTTGTCCCATTAGGCTTACTGGGAAGCTATTCCAAAATCTCGCTGATCTGATGTTAGAAATCTAATTTCCAGCTTCGATGCATTCATGGCCAGTTCATCCTCATTTGTTATTGTGCCAGCTCTGTCATCTAACTTAAATAGCTCTTCTCCTTCCTAGTGTTTACCTCGTTGTATTTATAGATGGCAATCATACTCCCTCTCAGCATTCATTTTGCTAGATAAAAGAAGCCAAGCCTTTTTTTAGTCTTTTCTCATATGTTCCCCCTTATCCTCCCACTTGCTTTTTGGCTGCGTGTGTTCCACTCTGAGCACTCCCATCGCACAACTAACCAGTCCTGTGTACACCAGGAGGATTTTAATGCCTTCACTCCTACTTGTCTTTTTTTTTTTCTTTTTTTTTTTTACCTTCAGGACATGTGTAGGGTCCTGAGACGTGGCCAAATGTCTATCTGGCAGAGGGGAAACGAGGTGAGCCTGGTCCTAGAAGAGATGCAGGAGGGCTTGGCAGACAGACCTGTCTCACTAACTATGGTCCTCGGTGCCACGCTGGACCTTCTGGCTTCTGCCTCAGCCATCCCTGCCCACCTGGCTTTCCTGGTGAAGGAGTAGGAAAATGGATATGGGAGGAAATAGGGAAGCTAATATAGAGTGAAGAGAACACCAAGGGAAGAGGAGAGAAAAGGCAAAATAGGACACAGAAAGAGAAGACGAGATGGGCAGGGGGAGCACACGAGAGAGAAAGCCTCAAACCAGAGCAGGGCTGCATCTCCCCCTTGCCCTGGCTTTGTACCTTTGCCCAAGCTGTCTCTCTGAGAGAAGTGATGGAGGAATGGCTCCAGTCCATCGCCTCGAGGCAGGATCTCCTCTGAGCACAGGGAGGAAAGCAGCCAGGGCTCTGGCTCAGCAGCTCAGAGATGCCTCTGCTGGGTTTTTTTTTTTTTTTTTCATTCTGCATCTGCACTGGTTCCTTTGTGACCCGAGCTGGCACTATAAAGAAATGAATCCTCCAAGTACAACTTGTGCACATTTCCCTGCAGAAGGAGGGAATGGCACCAGACAAACTGATTTGGAAATGAAACTCGTTAAGGCAGCCATTAGGGGCTTTATATGCTCTTTTGTCTTACTTGGCTGGAGAACTGCATAGACAGAAGCAGCATATTTTTGGCCATCCTCAGCTATTCAGCACTGCAAAGCATTCTCATGAATAAGTAAGACAGTGGGAGATCTAAAGGACAAGTCAGGCCATATATTCTAGTAAGTGCCCCGAAAATACCAGATCCATTGTTTTTTCTCTTTCGAGCCCCAGGACACCCTGCTGACCGACTACTGATAGCCAGGACTGCAGCAAGGCAAGCACCTTTCAGACTAGTCCCAATGCATCTCTTGGATTTTAAGCATTTTTGGCAGCTTCGTGTTTGAAGTAGCTTTGTGACAAGATGGCACTGCAGGGTAGGAAAGCAAGATAGGTGCTTGCTTTGACCTTTTCTGAATTCATTTACATTACTGCAACAGGATTAGTGGTCCAGACCCATACTCATGCTTCTCATCCTGAATTTGACATTATGAGCATTTGCACTTTCAATTTGGGGAGCAAAAATGCATGGTGCAAGGGGACCATCTACATCAGAAAATGTATTTACACAACTGTCTAAACTTTTGTTTGAGAAATCTCTGGAGCTGGCCCTTTTATTACATTATAATGAGATTTTCTTTTAATAGCCAAGAAATTACTTACAGCAGCACATGTAGAAATATTTTTGCATACCCTGTCCCGTAGAATAGGCTCTTTTTTTGCATCAATCTTATTCTCATGGCTTTCCAGTTAGCAGAGCTATGTTTGGCTTAAGACGACCCAGCCTGCAAGTACCATCATTTTTAAAGCTGACAGCCTTGATGACATCAACTGCATTTCCTTTTGCCTCTGCTCCCTACCCTCTGCCCCACCTTGGCTGATCAAGGCTCTAAAGGAAGAGCTGCCTCACCATTTACCATTTCTAGATCTATTGCTAAAGTGGTGAATTGAGTAATAGTGTAGTCCTAGGGAGTCACTGGCAGCGTGTGATAAGTAAGATACTCCTGGATGCTCGAGCAAACCATCTGAATAGCTCTCCTGGAGAGCCATACGTAACAGGACAGTGCTCAGAAGTACCCTAGATACCTGCTTGCATCTATTTGCTCATCTGTGTCAGCAGGAAATTTGTGTTTCTCCTGAGCTGGGAAACAATGATATAGCAAAGTTAGATTACTGACTTAATGCTTCATTGATTTATTTCTGTTATATTAATGGATAATTACAATTATCTAGTTATTTATCTTTTCTGGGAAGCAAACATACCTTATGGTGGCTAAGGCACCAAGGCTTATTGACCCAGACAGGCATGTGCTGAAACTCCAGTTACCCCACACAGATTATGAAGACACACAGAGGGAAAAGCAGACCTTTTTGTGTCTGTCAGAGCTACGATGCCAGGAACTGCTATGCTGGACTTTAAATAATGCTGG
>JAOQGH010000069.1:39331600-39363046 GCA_025769975.1 Gallinago jamesoni
AGGGAAAAGCAGACCTTTTTGTGTCTGTCAGAGCTACGATGCCAGGAACTGCTATGCTGGACTTTAAATAATGCTGGCAGACAACGGGATCCAACAGGCATTGCTTTGGTTGATTTCCTTGAACTGATAAGAACATCGCTACGATGCGGCAGGGAAATATCTACCTTACTGGAGCTGTTTCCATCCAGATTACTGGTAAAGAAGCGTGAAGTCACACCACATGAGAGAGTGTGGTAGCTTGGATTGGAAAAGCAATGTACACTGCCGCTACCTTGAGATATATCTGGGAAGAAAACAAGTCATCACAAAATACTTTGGAAGCCATAGTGATTCTTAAGATACTGAAAACATGCCACAGACAATCTAATTTAGAAAACTTCATTAAAGTGCCGGGTGTTACAAAACATCTCCAGATAAAATCTATCCTGCATTATCATAGCGTGAAGCTCTTGACTATTAGCATTAAGATAAAAAAGGAAAATATTTAATTAGTACAATGTTATCTTTTCAAAGATCTTAAAAAAAGTAATTCCTGACAGTCTGGCTGCTTCACAGATAAGGGAAGAAATGCAAAATTCAGGAGATGGATGGTCTGTAGCAGTTTCTTCCTTAAACATGTGTAAGAGCTACTGATGAGAACAACCCTTGTAGTTATCAAACAATTATTAAAATTATTTTTGTTACAAAGAAGGTAGTTGATGTTAGAAATCAAGATGCTGTAACTGTACCAAGGAGTCCAGAACATTTTACATAACTTTTTGTGCAAAGGCTTAGGAAAAAAGAAAGCTGCAGCACTGAAAGGCAAACTTGGGCCGTCACATTGTTACTCTTAGAGACGCTTTATCTGTTTCCTTGCTTTAACTTATGAACACATTTACCAAACAAAATAATTTACCGAGGCAGGCATCATATTTATACTGGCAGTTCTAATGAAAACATCAATCCCAATCTGGTTCCAGCTTAATAACAAATTGATAAATATTTCAAAGAACCACCAGAAGAAAGGATGAAAAATTTAAACTGAAGCAGCATCATTTAAACCGCCAAGCCCTGTAAGAAGTAAAGGCATGGGTTAGTTTTAATAAACCACAGGCTTAAATTCTAGGCAGAAAGGTTAGTTTTAGGAAACACCTTCACGTGGAAAGAGTAATGAAGTGCTGTGGTGGCTGCTTGTCCCCATCACCGGAGATCTTTGATGAAGGGTGGCAGCAGATGGGTGAGGAGGGACAGGGCCCCGGCTGGTGCTGGCTGTGGGAGAGGGTCCCCTGCCCTGTTACCATCGGCCACGTCTCCTTGCCCTCTGCATTCCTGTGAACATGCACTTTGCTTTGCTGACATCTTGTGGAGATCTAGATTTAGCTTAATTTACTGCTAAATATCCTGTTTCAACGAAGTGGCTTTACCTGCAGGGTGTCTGTGAGCGAAGCGTGGTGGCACACAGCTGAGGAGATGGCACAGGCACACGCCTGTCTGACCCAGCCTTTATTTCTGCTGAAACGGGCAGAGCAATATCGAAGGTCAGCTGGATTTTGTGGCGAGGGCAGAGTCTTTTAGCCCTAGTTTTTTTCAGAGGTTTTTGCTAACACAGTGCTTCAGGTCAGCACGTGATTCCAGAATGATAAAGTCTTTGCATTTAACATCCTTCGGCTGGCCACCGCTCAGCTCAGCAGCCAGGCTGCCGGGACTTCCCCATCTCCCCTAACTGTAAATTGGTGATATTTGCAATGGAATTAACAAGAAACAGGTACCTCTCGAGGGCTGCAAACGAGAACTGAGGCTGCAACCCAAACACAGCCATCAGCGTGCGCCCATCGCAAACACAGCTGCTCTCACGCAGCCCCCGACCTGCTCAGGAGGGACTGGCAGCTCCCCCGGGGCACGGAGCTCGCCCACCCTTCTCACAACCCGCCGTCCCAGTTAACTATAGCTGCCTGCATCCACATCTTTCCACCTTGTAGGTGAGTGTTGATGGCTGAGTCACACCAGCTCTTGGCTCTGCCTTCCCCCTTCCTTTATCTCAGCTGTGGGCGAGAAGGACCAGTTTGGAGGAGAAGAGCCACGGTCCCCTGCCTCTGCTGCCCGATAAGAGGGTTCACACCGACCTTACTGCCAGCCAGCTGTCACATTACAGCTTCACACCCGGCTTATCTGGCCGTAGCTTGTTTCGTGCACCCGAAATGAGCTTGCAGGAAAAGTCTAACAGGCTGCCCCACTACTTAGCACAGTGCTGCCTTAATGGATCTGAGCTCACACACAAGCCTGCATCACCAAAAAAATCTTTTCTTCCTTCATCGCAGGCAGCACCGTACACTCAGAATTCCTCCTTCTACACGGTTCCATTGGGTCGATATTTAAGTACCCACCCTGGCTGATTTACCTTGATAGCACAGTCCATTTTCTACACATTTATTCATGGAGCTCTTACAACTGCTGGCTGGAAATACATCAAATTCAAATCTAATGCTATCCCAGCTGAAAAAAAATAAATATAAAACACAACCCACAAAACCCCCTCTCTTCCCAAAGGTGAGAATTTAATTCTGCTCTGAACAGTAAGCGAAGACTTAAATGCCTAAAAGAAAAGGAATTATTTAAATAAAGACAAAATAGAAGAAAACCCCAAAGGTTATGTTAATGTTGACACGGGGAGATCAGTCCTGTGAAGGGATCCATAAGGGCAGAGTCCTGCCGTGAGCCCCTCAGGCCTGAGGCTGTGCTCCAGGGGAAGACGCGTGAGGTCTGGATGAAGGCCAGGACGCTCTACCACTTGAAAGACCGAGCTGCTGTGCCGAGCCAGGGCTGCGAGGGGACACAAAGAGCACGGGTCCCCATCCTGCAGCACCAGCAGGACAGTGTAGTGTGGAAAGTGGGCACGCAGCCAACCGGGAAAAAAAGGGAAAAAAGCAAGCACTCTGCAGTGAATACAGACCCAGATATTGCAAGCTGCAAAATGGAACCACTTTCTTCTTCTTTTTGTGTGGCTCTTCTCCACCCACGCAGAAGTGTCAGTGGGGTGGCTGAAGACTCCGAGCAAGAGGGTTCACTCTGTCACCTCCCACTACACATCATCTGCAGATCATTTCTGTAAATGTCACCTCTAGGCTGCAGGATCCATGATGCTGTATTTGTATCCAGCTTTACTTAGGTTTTGGCTCTCAGCACAGGATTCACCCGTAGCAGAAAGTTTGTTAAGACCTTGATAAGACCTCAAGCTTCACGTCAGCCCAAGTCTTTGGGAAAGTCCTGAAAAGAAATCTCTGCTGCTCCCCAGTGCTACCGCATAGTTCTCCCTTCTCTCCCCAACAACCTGCACTTCAAACTCTTTTGTTGGATGCAACACACCGTTCTCATGCTGGGGAGCACAATTTTTATTTCAAGCTTATTTAGTAAAGTCTGCTCTCAGATCCATGTGCTGTGGTTAAGCTCTCCCAGCATGGCTGGTTTTCTTTCCCACTGGCTGCTGGGCAAAGTGTGTGTTTTGCTGCCACATCCTTCATCCACAAACGCAAAAAGAGTCTAAGTGCTGCCCAGGGGGTTCCCCTGCTTTATAATCTCTCTCACACATATGCACAGATTATCAGCATCACAAGAGCTGAAGACGTAAAGCCCAAAAACATCCTCCAGAAATAAATTAATGTGCTGGAAGAATTTACTGCCTCCAGGAGCATATGTGACTCTGTTCAGCAACAACGACAACACCACCCTAACAAGAGTAAACAAGCAAAGTAGCAACAGTGGTGACTCAGGTTAGGCGTAATAGGGCTGGATACTGCAGTCACGGTGCAGGTGGAATTCCTGCTGAAGTCCACGGGTTTACATCAGATTATATTAATTAGACAAGTACATCAGCATAGTATTCTGTCCCTAATACGCCAACAAGACTCCAGGTGAAAGCTGAAATCCCTGTTACCTCTATGTAATATTGCTGCTGTCCTTCAGCATCTGCTGCAACGCACAAATGCACACAGGCAGTAATACACACACATGTTGTTCCTGCCATCCAGCCACGCTGAGTCCCTGTTCCTTATCTGTGATCTTGTCTCAGTACCCATCTCCCCATTTTCTGCTGGGGAAGATGCACTTCAGCACCTTTTGCTGTCTCTCTGCTCTATGGAAGAGAAAGGATGAAAACAGCATCAGTAAGGTCAAGCCTGGGAAGGCTACTGGTGGGTGGAAAGTTTCAGTGGGAGAACAGACTGGAGGACAGTCAGAATCTGGAAAGGAGCTTTCAAAAGCCCTTGTCTAGAATTTGTAAATGCCTTTTTAAAACAAAGACCAAAACTTGAAACAATGCTGATACCTGCAGACAATTTAAAATGAGATGAAGATGGAGCAGCATGATTTCTAATTCCTTGGTCTTCCTCCGCAAGCTCAGACAGCAGAGCTTTTCAAGGCAGGAGAAGGAAACCAGAAAGAGATGGCTGACCCCACTCAGCAGCAGCTTCCTGAGTCATAAAATTTATATTACTACAAGGACTGCACAAATGAAAGAAAAAAGAAAGAAAAGGCCCAGTGTCTGCATCCCCATCACTGATTGAGATGAATGGGAAGGAAATATCTAGTTTCTTTCTAGAGAAGCCCATACAGCATCACTGACCTGGTGCTGTGTGGGACTGTAAGGACCTGATGCTCCAGGTTTTTTACAAACAGAGCTGACACAGAGCAGTGACACCACAGGGGCAAGAATTGAATTCACTGTCATTGCCCAAGGACCAGAGGAGGTCCCAGTTTCAATGCAGCTGAAGGACGTATCCAGGAACTCAGCCATACCCCAAATAGTTTTTTTCCTCAAGTACTTAACACCGTGTGGTGTCAGGAGCTCTGGGATAGGCTGCACCTGAAAGGAAAGGGAGGAATGTTGTGTAAGGAGATGCAATACCCCCAGAGACATAACCTGCATTACAGTCCTGCACTACCAATGTCCTCAGACACAAGAGCTTTCTCTCTGTGGCTGAGGAGGAAAGTCATCTGTCTCTGTTAACTTTGAAGGATCAGAGTATCCTTTCTCAGCATTAGCCTTTTTTTGGACTTCTTGCAGAGGGTCAGACTGGGATACCATCAGGTTGATCGGGAAGTCTCCGTACACGGTAAAATATGAAGAAAAAACAGCCAGGGGATTTTTGTTCCCTTATCAGAAAGGAGAAGCTCAATTACTCCTGTCAGGAACTCCCAACCTCAGCAATATTCCTCTCCTTATTTTCAAATTTGCAAGTTTATTTGCAAATTTGCAAGCCTCTTAAGCAGGCTGGGTTACACATACATTAGCTAGAAAAGCACAGAAGTAAATGAGGTGTAGCAGGCTTTGTAAATAAATGGATAAAGTGCCAGCATGAAAGAAATGGATCGCTGAAAAGTTCAGAACATTTTTCCCTGCCAGCAGCTGTGATCTGCTCTCTTAGAACTCGGAGCCTTGCTGCTGCTGAGATGGGCCACAGTTGTCTTCTCCATGTTCATGGTCTGGCACTTCAAATGATGTCGAAGTGACAAATTTCAGGCCAAACTGTGCTGGCAACCAGCCAAGGACCTGAGGAGCCCTCTCTGGCAACAGTTTCATACAGTTCTTACCCAAATGGGCAGCTTAAGCAAGAGCTCGTGCAAAGCTAAAACTCAAAAATAAGAAGCAATGGGAGGAGGTCCAAGGCTGATTTTTTTTCCCCTTATCGTGTAGCTCTCAGAAGAAAGAATGCTCCAGGATAGGCCTGAGTGGTCTAAATATGAGTTTAGTCAATGGTGTTCAGCAGAAGTCAATTTAAAGAGACGTGAAGAAGCAAAGTGCAATCAGAGGGTGGCAACCCTGGGGGAGATTGCTACTGGAGATAGATAGAAACAAGAAGGAATTAAAGCCATCTCCTGTCTGGCATCCTATCTGAGACTGGCCACAGAGGAACGGAGAAGAATGACAGCATTAAAAGGTGATCACATCCTCCAAAATTTAGTCAATCTGTCAAGAAAAGCTGTCCTCCATAGCAGCAGCAGAAGACAGAAAGAAGCAAGAAATGTGATCTCAGTATGACTTTTTCTTGATCTTAAAGAGTCTTCCTCTTCCTCTGTCCTGCTTTCATCAGCTCCTGTGAAGAAAACTCACACCAGCTGCTGGGTGATGGGGATTGGTCTGCACACAAAAGAAAGTGGCAACAAATAGGATGCCCCAAATCACAAACTGCAATATAGACCAAAATAAAACCTTATGACTGACCCAGTCAATCCCATTCCTCAAACAAAAAAAAAATCTTCTTCTCTGCACTGCAAGAAGGATGCGGCCGTTCCAAAACAAACGGACCTGATGTATTCCACACAGCGTATTTCTTACCTAGGGATAGCCTGTATACTGTTATGTAAACTTTCATATATAAAGCAGCCTAAACCAGTTTTAAGTTATATTCACTTTCCTGTCCCTGTTAAGTGTTAAAAGATCATGGTATTCAGAGGAAGGACAGAAGTGTCATTATTTTTGAGGCTCAATAACACGTTATACATCACAGACGCTTATATTTCCCCAACATACAGGAATATGAGTCTATATTTGATTAACATGAAAAGACCCTTACCAGAAAGTGAGTAATCTGTATTAGTCATCCTCATGGCTGGAGTATAAGATACACTTGGCATGTCATGGCCCTTCTCCTTCTGTTTCCGTCGATACCACACAAACAGTGCCAGCAAGACCATAATAATTAGAAGGAGAATAATAATTCCAATGATTGCTCCCACTGAGTGCCTCTCTGATCCAAGAGCAGGGCTAATTTTAGTATAGGGGTTTAATTCTTCCATCATAAGAGCCGCTGTTAAAAGTAATTCATAACACACTGTAAATTGAATCGTGCATTTCATTTTTGAAACACTATTATTTTTTTTTAAATCAAGTACATCATTGGAGGGGGAGAGAGAGAAAAAGAGAGAGAGAAAGAGAGAGAGAGATTTTTACAGATAGACTTTCACTGTACCTTGATCACATCGGATTCCTTTGAAGCCTGGACTGCAGTAGCAAGTCCCTGTGACATGGTCACAGGTAGCATTATTCATGCATTCACACAGTTGTTTGCAACCATAACCAAATGTTCCTGGTGAGCACTCTGGGAAGCCAAAGAAAAAGATTGGAAAGAATTCTACTTTGTTTTCAGGAATGGGTGAAATGCTTACCATGGAAAATCCAGTAGAAAAGTCTCCCCGGTTTCTGTGTCTCTAAGATAACACCCTAGTGTTAGATTATTATTATGTTAAAGCAGGAGATAAATGTATTTAATGTACAATTTGGGATATTACTTATTATGCTGTAACTTTCTGGAGAAGTCCCAAAAGGCTTCACAAGGATAAAATCAATAACAGGTACAGGGACTTTAAAAGGCTTGGTATATATTACAAGTGTATAGAATTTAACAGAGCATGAGCCCAGAAGCTGTAGACAAGAGCATGCTCCACCAACTCCGCATATTTTCTTTCATGGGAATAGTTGCAAAGAAAAGTTTTAATGTACCTTTATATGAACAAAATACCAATACAGACTTTTACAAAACAAATCCCACGTGTTCTCATACTCATCCCTACTAGTGCTAGAAAATGGACATACCATTGTAGCTGGAACTACAGAAATAAGTATTTGAATGGTTTGATTTGCTCTGCTTCTGTATTAGGATTCCTAATGTAGAAGGAATTTCTATCCTGTCTTTGTATTTCTGTCAAAGACAAAATGATTGAATGTCCAGCTGAGAAATTTATTCATACAATTACCATGATGGGCTATTACAATAAATCTGGAGGCAGCTTACTAGACTTCTTGAGGCACTATCAATAATCAATTGAAAGAAACAACGTCTGTCACATCCTACTTATTTCTGTGGAGGAGATGCATTACTGAATCCACGCACACATGTTATGATTCTTAGGATATATACTGTTTGCTTTAAGATGTGACTTCTGTTGTGTCACTGGGAATGTTTTGCATAGCACGATGAGACCTTCCCAGCGTCAGTCTCGAAGTAA
Source organism: Gallinago jamesoni (assembly GCA_025769975.1). Classification (NCBI taxonomy): domain Eukaryota; kingdom Metazoa; phylum Chordata; class Aves; order Charadriiformes; family Scolopacidae; genus Gallinago; species Gallinago jamesoni. The sequence continues at coordinate 39,339,581 of JAOQGH010000069.1, forward strand.
CTTCCAGAAGCCAAAATTTAAAATAAAGCATCTTTATAATGATTTTCAGTTCATTATTATTACAATGAATGGTCATTCTGATATTAACCTGGCGCCTACTTAAAACGAATAGGGCCCAAATTTTTTGACTGCCCCACAGAAATGCTGTTTCCATTTAGGCACTTCATCTGCAATGTGGTGTGACTGCCCAATCAGCAGGATTTTGAGAAGGAAAGAGTCTTAATGAAGAGATACTTTTAGATTAAATAGTAGAAAAACAAATAAATAAATACATTTGTAGTTTGGACAGAAAAGAAAGCCCCAGGCTTTCTACAGAGGTCAAATTAGAAATGGAGCTTCTTGCATAAAATCTGCTATGATGCAATTCTCCTATGGAACTTTTTAGTTTCCTATGTTATTTATGGTTGCAGTAAAGGTGTACACAATTTCACAGTAAATTGGCCACTTACAGAGTTACAGTGGTGCCACATGTAATCCCTACATGAGTGTGCAAATTTGGTCCTGAGATACGTGCTTTGCTGAATGCAAGGATGTGCAAAATGAAAAGATGTTCATGAATTCATTTATATGTCCAAATACTTTCATAAAGATCCATGTAGTAAGCTGCGGTTAAGAAGCTTTGAGGCCGGCCTTTCACTTGCTAATTTACTGTATTTCCTTACTGCCAAAAGAAAAAAAAAAAAAGGCAAGAAACTCTTTGGAATTAATATTTTGGTAAGGTGAGAGAGATTTCACCCTGCATTCAGAATCCAAGTAAGTGTGGGGGAATTTTCTTTTGATTTACTGTGCTGGACAAACAAGTAATTATTTAACTACAGCACATACAGTTTCCACTACCCTCATTCTTTGTTCTTAAAAGAAGCCATTTGGCACGGTGTGCTCGATATGCCAGCAAGACATTGACAAGAATTACAGTAAGATATGCCGGTACCCTTCCAAGGTAATTGAAGTTCATTGTTAAACACTTGCTCACTATTCAAGATAAACACAGACCCTTCCAAAAATGGCAAGCAACATTTATTTTTCCTTGATCTGTACTCATTGTAAAGACGTATCTTTTTTTGATCTGTATATATAGCATCACAATTTCTGCAAGAAAGCCCCAATCCCAGAATCTTCATGGTTGCAAGGGACCTTTGAGATCATCGAGTCCAACCATAATTCCTTGGAAGCCAGAGAGGAGAAAGAACTTCTTTCTCTTAACCCTTCTGTCTTCCTTGGTGCCAGGGAAACCTGGTGCTGCTGCTCTCAACAACATTAGCGAGGCAGAATGAGGCTCGTGTTCTATTAATTAGGTACAAGTTGCTCAGGAAGGCTGTGTCCAGTCAGCTCTGAGCAGTGACTTGCTTTTATCTCCCCTAACTTCAGGCTGGGAGTGAAAAGGCCTAATTTGCAGAGGATTCACTGTATTTTTTAATGCTTAAACAGACTGTCTGGCTTTCCAGAGATGCCGCCTTCTCCCTACGGATTCTATACGGTGCCCGGGGTTACCTTCTTGCTGACATCAACAATTCATTTAAGAGCCTATTTCTGCAAAGAATTGTGAAATACCACCCACCCCAATCCCCCTCCTCGCAGAAAGAGAAAAATAAAGTCATGTTGCTACTCACTTTGCTCACACTGTTTGCCTGTAAATCCAGTCCTGCAGGTGCACTGGCCAGTGATGTGGTCACAGTCCGCCCCGTTCTGACACTGACAAACATTGGCACAGTTTTTTCCATAAAAAGCAGCTGGGCAACCTTTCAGGAATCAGAATAAGGAAAGACTCAGAAATAAGCTGAAACACGAACTCCGATGGGTTATCAGCACAAAATAGGCAGGCCTATAAATCTCTGGATTTTCAGCCTCTGTATATTTAATAACATTTATTTGATCATCTAAATGCAGAGCTACTACGACAGCCAATTTTCTTGAAGTAGTGTTTCTCATATCTTATAGAATTGCATCTTAAGTGTTTCAGAAGAATGAAAACTTGAACCCATCCATACAAACTACATTTTTGAGAAGTGAGAGAAGATGGCTAAACAGCAACTCTCTCAAAGGCCAGAGATCAATCAATCACTTGCAAGTGGAAGAGCCTTCTTAAAAGGCTCACCAGAATTTGATCTCCTCTTTCGTACAGTGCTGCTGATTTGGCACTAGTAGGATGAGAAATCTCATTTTCCTACATCAGGAAATCCTACATCCTATGAATCCCGGGGCTTTAATAAGCAGGGACACACACTGTGCAAATTCCGACAAGGAATCAATAATCTAAATGATTGGTCCCTCCTTTATCGTGTGCCAAAAGCATCAAAAGCCTGGAAAAGCTTCAGGGCTATTTTCTTCGGGATGATGGGGAGTTATCCCAAGTAAGGAGCAGGTGGTTTTAGAGGGAAGAGTGCAATACTTGGAAGAGACACGAGGTAGCAGCACATACTTTGAGAGATTTCCCTGGCACAAGAGTGTCTCGGAAAGGCTTACGCTGAGTGCAGTAGAGCCCCGTCCAACCATGAGTACATCTACATTCTCCATCGTAAGGGCTGCACAGTGCTCCGTTGTGGCAGTTGCATGAATGAAAGCAATCAGGGCCCCAAAAACCAGTGGGACAAGCTATGAAAATAAAAAAGATTTGTCAGCTGACAAAAAATTTAAAAAAAGGCAAATAATAATAATAATAATAAAAAAGCAACGATGATATTGCGTTAGTTCTGCGGAGGAGTGACAATAAAGGGAGAACCCATGGGGACACCAGCAAAGGCAGAACTTCACACTGCAGAGCCTGGCATGGCTGCAGCAAGGACTGGACAATCACCGGTTCTTCCAAACAGGATTCCCAGCTGCCAACCTGCAGCATCACCCACACCGTCAAGCCCTGGCACAAGGGACTTCTTCCCCGTGTAGGTCAGGAGGCAGGAGCAGGTCTTTGCTGCGCAGAAGAACCCCTGAGACAGCGAACCTCAACACTACATTACTCTAAGTGCTCTAACCACTCTCCCTGCCTTACCGGCATTATCTGTGAAGACAATTTAGACAGGGTTTTAAGATCTGGAGGTAATTTAATTTTCTTTTTGATATTCCGGAATTCTTGCATAATAAAGCACAGCTATTCATGGTTTACTTTTGCTATGCAATCAACTACTAAAATTACCACATTCATTTGAAGCAGAGAGCGCTGCTCAAATTAGGTAAAAATGTAAAGAAAACTTCTTATAGTATGAATTCCCATCCACAAAATCAAATTGCTTTTGTTGATGGGGCTAATATTAAATTAAAGTCTCCAGGTCTATTATACATTTCAACAAGTACTATATTAATACATTTTCAAAAGTTATTTTAAGCCTCCCTCCAAAAATGAATGCAGTAAGTTACAGTTATTAGTGCCAGACTAAAAGATCCAAAATGATGATAACCCTTCAATATAACAACTATATTTTTGCTTCAGAAAGCACTTTCCATTGCTTCCTATTAAAGACTTGAATTAATAAGGCATGGTTCCCAGGAAACCTGAAAGTACAGAAATTGTGCCTATTTCCATGGATGCCATTGGCTCCAATTCTGACGATAAATGCAAGTTTCTGGAACATTACAGGCTTCTCTAAAGCCAGGATGAATAGAAAAAAACCGCCCTGCCATGATGTAAATCAAACAAAAGGTCACTGAACTCACGCAACGTAAAGCTGAACGAGACTTGGCCTAAAGTATTCCTGCTATAAGGAACCTGAAGTACTTTTACAACATCTTTGTGAGCCAGAGCTGCAGGGTGTGTTAGTGGCTCCAGAACTGGCTCTGGAGCTAAAATTATCTCCATTGCAGCTCCGTCTCCTGGTCATTCCAGGTTAACTGGTGCGGAGGGAGGTCTGACTGAAATAGCTCAGCACCGGAGCTGGGTGTGCGGGGCCAGGTTCTGCCAGGAGCCTGGTGTCAGGCCAGGTTCCCCCTGGGAGGTTTATGCTTTTTCTCTACTGAGGAAACAGGCAGGTTCCCACCGTGTTCCCCCAAAACACTAAGTGGCTATCGCCAGGTCCTTCTGCATGCTAAACTGGGAATCGGTGCAGTGGAACTGGCCTGCCTCACTCTGTAAGAAAAAAAACATCTTTTTTTCAAGGTTAACAGAAACTAACATTCATTTCCCAATTACATGGCTGAATATAATGAGGAATCTGTGGTGCTTTCTGTCTTTTTTTCTTCCCCCCCCCCCCTATTTTTGAGTGACAGCAATATTCTGTCTGTGGGAGATACACAATAAAAGCAAAATTACAGCCGTCTGTTTTTATCCAATTCCTACTTTATCACTTGAAGTTTAATATATTTTCCTCTGGAATGCTGTCTAATATGCTAGTTGTATCCTGAATATGAAGTAACATTTCTGAATGATAGGATATTGCTTCCCTCTGTGATCTATCTACAATTAAGGGATGCTCTCAGGAAATGACACTTTGGGATCAGCAAATGCCAATCTTCTACCTGGGCAATTTTCAAGAAGAAATCCTCCATCCCTCCAAGCCCACATTGACTTTTACAATTAAATTACATTTAATAGAAATATTTCAGCTGCCTAATTTCTCAATTCTAGGGGCTTGGTACATGAAAACATTTACTGGTTAATAATTTCTAATGTAATCACAGAAAGGAAATGATTTCAAAAAATAAATAAAAGGGAATTCAGCTAGAAATTAAAAGGGAGCATGGAGCTTTCATTTCTGATAAGAGCTTGTGACCTCCCTTTCCAGTAATAGAAGCTAGTAACAGCCTCTGCAAATTCCAAATGCAGAAACTAATTCAAGCCAAAGCTAGCTTAGATTAATTAAAAGAAATCAGCTATAAAGAGAGTAAGGCAGTGCCTGCTGTAATACTTCAGGGATTTCCCCAGAATCTGTCTTTAACTTTTAGAAAACACTAAACAGGAAAATACGTTATTTTAATGAGAAGGTAGAAGAAGAACCCTTTGCTTACTCTGAGAGCAGTCGGTCCCTATCCAGCCTGGGAAACACTGACAGGATCCGTCGATGGGGTTGCAGGTCCCGTTCTCCGTGCACTGACAGACCTCGGCACAGTTCTTCCCGTATTTTCCACTGGGACAGACTGTGAAAATGTAAGGCAGTTTACTGAAGGCTCTTTATAATGAAGAAGTGAAAGTCACAGGACTTAACATTTAGCCATTAGAGATAAAAGTAATTACAACATTTTTCTTTGCTGAAGCCAAATGGGCAAAATTCTTCCGGAAAGAAGGAAAAGGTAAAAAGTATTCCAAGTACATTTTGTTTGCTTACATCCCAGGCATAAAAACAAGAGGAGAATGTCTTCTAGGAATCAATTTTTCTGCTGGAAAATGAATCTCATATAGTTAGAAGATTATTATTATTGAAGGGTGTTATGGAAAGATAAAAAGAGGAGAGACAAAACTGAGAAAAGGGGTTATTGGGAGAGGAAGAGAACAGTAAAGCTGAGGAAAATTCAAAGAGTAGTAGCAAACACAAGTGGCTGGAAGGGATTGAACCGGGGACTTGGCCAAGGGGGAACTTGCAAGTCCCACAACAGGGTTCTGCGCTGGCTCAGAGGATACGACCTCAACAATAACAACAAAAGTAGGAAAGGAACATTTTAGGCTAAATATCAACCTAGCGAAGAAGTCTGTCACGGTTTTGGCTGGGCTGGCCACCAAACAAATGACAGAGGCTCACTTTAACCTCTCTCCCTTCAGAGGAGAGGAGAGAAAATGAGAGAAAGCGAGAACTTAGGGGTTGAAGAAGAAACTAAACTAATGAAATATTAATGTTATTATATTTTATTTTTATTGTTTTATTATTAATATTTAATTTAAAAAGATGGAGAGCAATGGGGACTCTTACTTTCAGGTCTGTCACTAGAATCTAACTCCCTTGTTCCGTACGACTGACAATGACAGTAAGAACGGACCAAAGGCTGCAAACCTTACCAGCTGGTAGGACGGCCTGACATATGAGCCATGGGTACTGTACTGGGAGCCCGGGGCCCCTGAAGGGCTGATGGCAGAAGAGCTTGCAAGGAGAGGCTGAAAGACCTGTAGTCCTTTCCCTGCTGTCCCACAAAATGCATCATACTGGGGCTGCAATATTGGGTATGCTGGAGTACCTACCTCACCACTGTCCCCATCCCTTCTGCATCAAACTGGTGAGACAGGAAGGTGCCTTTGCTACTAACCAGGCTGGGCTTGGCTGAAGATCAGCTGCCAGCAGTTCTGCTGGGAGGAAGGCTCCCGGCACCTCACAGACTCAAACCATGCAAGCAGAGAGGAAACCAGGAGCAAGACTGCCACTTCCACAAGTATTTTGACCCTTCAAGTCCGGCAGAAGACTGCTCTCACAAATAAAGCACGTATCCAATCACTGAAATGTCATGCTTGTCTTTTGGCATCCATCCACCTATTCCTCTCCGGTGTCCATGCTGCAGCAAGCGTTCGATTAGGTTAAAAATGTAGTTTCCAAGGACTATATATATATGTTTGACTGAGAGCTGTTAAACAGATGTGCTGCATCCTGACAAAATCAGCATCTATTCCCGACCGTCTGCCCGGCTTACTCCTGGACTTGGAAAAAAAGAAACTCTACATTTTTTTCAGTCATCTTATAACAGCCTAAGCACAGTGACATAAAACTAATAGACACATAGATCTTCAACCTCCCACCAAATTATTGGAAATCTTTAACGTTAAAGTTGATGGAAAGCTCTGCTCAGTAATGAATGAAGTGTTTAATTTCTGTGCTCTTATTGGCTGTGTTCCCTGACAAAAACAGATGTATTTTCAAAACAAGATAAAACATACAGTCCATCTTTGCAAAGAATGTAACAAATGGAACCGGACTTGTATCCTGTTAAATAATAGTGATGTCAAAAAAGTGATTAAGGCACTTCCCTGAATTATGCAACTCTTTTACCACTTCAGCCACTTTCTCATATGTAATCTCTGCAGGTGACCTCAATCTACCCTGATTGTGAATCAGCCACAGACTGAAATCCTGAGCTGTGATTCATTTGCTTCTCTACAATCTGCCATCCTCTACTCTTACTATGGCAGAAACTTAAGAATGGGCACGCTATTGTTTTCCATATACTACATTTCTATATACTACAAACTTATCTATAAGAGTGGATAAAGTTGGTTTTGGCTTTCAAATTATCCGCTAAACGGAATAGTTCTCTAACTGAAAAAAAGATAAAACTAAATACAATATACACACACAATGAAAAGAACAATACACAGGCACAAAGAGAAAGAGAGAGAAGGAAAGAAAAGCCCCCATATCCCAGAAAGAGCAAAAACTAAAATGATCTGTCAGCCCAGGTTCTCATAGATGTTACACCATTATTCAGTTCCAATGCTCTATATAGAGCCATTCAATGCAATATTTTTATTGCATCTTTAAGATGGAGATAGCTAACATCACTTAAATGAAGGCTGGATTTTTTGTATGTACAAAAAATAGTTCTCAAAAGACTTACTTAAAATAGGAGCTGATTTGCACTGCAACGTGGAATACTAATGAATCGGGAAAAGATCTGTGATCCAAACACCGATGCTGGCAAAGGCAACAGGTCATGCTTTATAAAAGAACCGCTTCGGTTCCACACAGTGAGAGGTAGCAGAGGGGTTCCTGCCGTCTGAGCACCTCTTGTCTCAGTGAGATAGTGTGATGCCCTCCAGAATGTCAGCACAGAAGGATTACAGAACCCATCCTGCCAAAATGGTTGTTCTCATTAATGTGAGTAGCCTGGTTGCGGATTGACACAGAGACTCTCTTGTAGAGATGTGAGACTTAAAACCAAGCACTTTTCCAAATGTCTCAAACATTTTTAAACAAAGCTGGGAAGAAAGGACTAAAACAGCTTTCTTCAGGAGCAGTCTGATTGTACAATGCAGGTAGTGATATTAATTAGCTAGAAAAGCCCTGGAGTGGGACTCTGAAAGTCCCCAGGTGTGTTCTAGCAGCAATAACAAGTTGTTATCAATCTGTCTTGCTACATGATTGTGAAAGGTATTCATAAAACAGCTGCTTGGTTGTTTGCTGCTCAGAATCCTCAGCACAACCATGTCAAAACCTGTGTGATCTCGGAGGTTACCCAGCTCCTCACACACACGTGCTGCTGAGGGAAGAACGTTCCCGCTGCCAGAAAGGAGACGGCACAAGGAAATCTTGATTTCACTTTTTTTTTCTTCCAATGGAAAACATTAATTAGCATTTTTCTTTCTACAAAATAAAGTTACATGCTAACTCATTATGACAAACTGCAGCACAAATTGATTTTAATTAGGACATGAATATTTTAAAATTAATTTGCTGGATAGATCAACATTTCAAAGTAAAACCAGAAGTGCTGAACATCTGAGCAAAAATAAAATAGTTTTCTTAAGAGGATAATTATCCCTGCTTACTCTTTGAAATCTGGCTAACTTTTCACATAAAGTGGACAAATTCACTGAAATATGTTCATTTTAATAAATTAATTAGTATAATGTTTAGTTGACTATACGGCACAGGAAAAAGAAAACATGGTTATACTTAATCTATGTTTAATGATTTTGCATAAGTGCTGTCTGCAATTTCTAACTTCCTGAAAAACAGGTCATTAAAAAGTGTCAGTTCAGTTTTTACAGGTGACTTCACAAGGGCAGTAGCCATTAAGAATCATCTCTTTTATATCTGTATGTAGAAAGTACCCACAATAGTGTGCAATAACTGACACTCTGCAGAATACTGTCATGATTTTGTGGGCATTTTAAGGATAAAACCCAAAACGAACCATATGGTTAAAAGTGGACTAAATTTCAAAGGTGCAGAAAGGGGATGGACATTAGGGGGAGTTGAAGATACTCTTCACCTGTGAAAATTAACTCACTCATTGCAATTTCTGTTATCTCCTGCACTTGTGTTTGGGTGTACATGATTTTAGCTATTCCCAGACAGTGTAAATAAGGTTCCATGCATTAACTGGCCATTTGAGCCTGTGTACCTGAGCTTTACCTTAACTAGTATCTACAGCTCCTGCTGAAAAAGGGTGCACGAAGGTGCCACCGACGTTGGGGGTATGGGAGGCTGAGGAGGAAGGAAAAGGAAAGCATTGGGCGGCTGATACATTTACAGCAGGTGTCTCATTCCATATTCATTCCAATACAGAGCAGCAGACCTGGTTTATTTATGAAAGCAGGAGCACATGGTATTAACAAAAGGGTGACTATTTGCATTTTCCCTCCGAAGTAAAGATTTTCTTGTGATCCGAACGGCCGAAACAAGGTAGAAAGGCAGGGACCTTGTGATCGGTCCTGCTGCGAAGCCACAGAGGCAGGAAGGTGGGAAAGGAGGTGGGATTCGGGGGTCTCGGGCTCAGTACCTTGGTTGCAGAGGGCACCAAAGAATCCGGGCAGGCAATCGCAGTGTCCCGACACGTGGTGACAGGGCCCGCTGCTGTGCACGCACTGGGGGCACGGCTGGCTGCAGTGGTGTCCGTAAAAGCCAGGGGGACAGACTGGAGACAAAACAAAACAAGCCGTCGCAGGTTTTCAGAAGATTTCTCATTGCTGAGAGCCTGGGAATTCTCACTCTGTCTTAATCCCAAGCCTATATTTCTTAATTTATAAAACCACAATTTTGTGAGCAGCTGAAAGGATGAAGTCTGTTGCTTTATTTCTTGTCTCATAAAGTGTGAGCTCTGAGTAAAACTGCTCCTGTGGTTCAAACACTCCCACCATCCTACCTCATGTAAGTCCTCGGCTATTTAATAATAGAGCAGAGCTCTCTCAGCAGCCTCTCTCTCTCCAGACACTAATTTGAGGCTGTCCTGCCTGTTCCAGCTAAACTCTTCTACAAAACATGGGAGTTTAGGATGTTCAAGACCTCATAGCCCCCAGCAGATATCGTTAATAACAGGTATTCCAAGGCTTTTAAGCTGGCTAGGAGGGAAACGCTCACACACGTGTACAGACAATAGAAGCTCAGAATGCCATTTCCTTTGGAAATTAAGCTAAGGAATAAGAGAAGGTATATTAGGAAACTCTCAATATTTTATATCTAGACAACTATTTCAAAAGCTGGTTTCTAAACATATCGGGGGCAATACTCGTGTTGGATGGGGACAGCCAGTTTATACATGCCATTGCAGGAGCAGCATCCATCAGCGATCAACAGAATCTAAAAATGGTAATTATGGTAACAGCATACAAAATCACCTAATTTGCATCAGTAATCACATCGGATAGCTGAGTAAACTTGTCAGGAACTGTGTGCCTAATTTGCTTAAAACCTGGATTGAAATTATTATAGAATTTGTACATAAGGTATAGTGCCAAGATTATGGCTCGGTATCTCTTACAAATGCGTATTGTCACTTCTAAGCACGTGTAGAACGAAAATCCACCCGCTGTCCAAACACTCGCTGCCATAGATAAGCACAAAGAAACATTAAATTACAGTAAGTAACTGTAAAAATGACTTTATATGTTTTTATTTTTACTCCTGCAATTCTCTGTTCTATAGTTCTGGCTCACTGGTTACTTTATCATGCCCATTCTATTTTTTCACTGAATGAGAATTTTTCTTTTGGTTCTTACACTCACAGAGGGTGTCAGGTTCTTACACCACTGCAGATTTCCAGCTGAAACTTAGCTGACAGGTTTGTTGATGATGCATTAGCTATAAAACAACCTGGATCATTCCTGAAGACAGTTCTGCAGGTCTGAGAGTAATAAACTCCCCCGGTGTCTCATGTAATCCTGATTACACAGACAGACCAAGCTGGCTGAGTATCATCTTCACTACTCCCCTTTACAGGCTAAATTACGTTTCTAAATGAATTTTCAAGAGAAAAACAGGAATGATTCTGAGAGCAAACTCATCAGGCTGAAGCTACCTTCAGCTACAGGGGTGTCTTCTTCACGAGGGAGTCTTGAGCTTGAATCTCACAGAAGAGGTGGGAGCCTCCAGAATCCCCCGGCCATAATTCAGGAGAGGCATTTCAGCGACACAAGGCAATAGCAGCAGCATCCACAGAATCCCTCTGCTGTTCCCTCCGTGGGGAGGAAAATTTCTCCCCATTAGGTCCTCAGCAGATGTCCTCAGGGAGCAGCCTGATTGCTGCAGTTGCCTCTTGTAGCCTACATGCTATCAGCTGATAAAACTAAGCTGGGTTTGTTTTGGGTTTTTTTTTGGGTTTTTTTTTTTTTTTGGTCTCAGCAAGGTCAGAAACTATTAACTTCTGGAAGTTTTGCACTCCTAGGGTTTCAAATTTGTAAAACAATTTCTTCCCCAATTCCCTGAAGCTCTGAGCACCACATTTTAGCCTTGGAGAGGGGTTTTACAGCTATATAGATATGCTGAAGCACCTGGAAATAGGGGTTTATAATGGAAATGCTTATAGGCCATTAACTACAGCAGTGCTAGAGGTCATTGTTATAATGGCTTTAAATAAAAACTGTCAGCTACAAATTATTTTTAGAGATGAGTGTGTTCTAGTGTCAAGTGAAACTGGTGAAATCAAAGGGGATATATGAACTGGGCCTGCAGAATGTCTTGCGGGAAGAACAAGAGCTGCTGCAGAAAAGACAGAGAAAACCATTTCTTGTTTACAGAGGGAGAGGGTTGTGTGTAGTTTGGATCAGTGAGTGGGGGTCCCCGGGGGCACACGCAGCTTCCCCGATAAAGCAAATGAGAGGATTTTTATCTGCTCGGAACATTTTAATATGTAACAGCAGAGCATCAGACAGGAGCTATTTCAGGCTGCTGTGTTTCTTTTTCTGGCATATAAGAAAGCATTGCCTTGTTATTTTGATAGCCAATGCTCATCCACCTGTTATTATGGGATGGGTCGTAGCTGACTGTTTAATAGGTAGCCTACAGTTTACATCTACTTAACTGTAGATCTATTTTTGCCCAGATCCTGCCAAGTTTTGTATGTAAAGGTGTTGCTTCTGCTTTCAGGTCACCTGCGACCTCCAGGTGCTGTGGAAGACCAGAAGAAGAAACACAGGGCACGACTCAATGCAGTAGAGTCTTGACTTCTTGATCAAGAAGCATTTTTCAGGCTGGCTTTTGCCCTTAGGAAGTCATGAGCTAAAGCAGCTCGGAAACGTGTGGCTCTGTCTGTCTGGTGTCATAAATGAGCATTTCTAGCTTCTGCCACCACATCTATGGAAAATCTTACTTCTCTGGCACAAGGGTCCTCTGTATCCTGGTGCGCAGTCACAGGTGCCATCCTCTGGGGAGCAGGATCCCCCGTTCTCACAGTTGCAGGAGATGGAGCAGTTTGGTCCCCAGCGGCCCTGGGTGCATGTATTGTCACAGTGGATGCCTAGAGACAGAAAGACACCCGTTAGGTTTCACATGGCTTACTCAAAGCTCATGGATCAAAGAAGTGTTTGGCTGGACTGATACCTCACAGTACATCACACAGCAAACAAGGGAGCCCGGAGAGGAAATAGCTCTCCTTTTATCTGCTTAATAAAGTGAAAATTAAGAAAACGCCACAGAGGTGAATTCCGTAGGTGTGAGTGGGCTCCTGTTCAGTCCTTAGTACCATTAAAGAATCTCTGCATGTCATCTGAGAAATGAAGGTCAGGAATTGCTTTAAAGTCAGAAAATATCTCAAATAACTGGGCTGGAAATATGCAGTTGATTGAAGCCTGATTACTTAACTGTCGTGAATTGGGAGACCAAAAAAAAAAAGAGAAAAATCAGGGTTCTGCAAAAAAACGTCAAGAATTTGGATTCCTGACCAAATGTAAATTCAGTTCTATGCTGTGTATTTCCTGGGCTAAAGTATATTTAGGAAAGTATACTTCCTGGGCTAAAAAACTGTGCTCTGGAGTATTATGCACAGACCCCACATCCACCCAGAGCTCCCCGAGTTCTGTGTTAATGAACCAAGTTCTGATGTAGCAAGTGGCCATATGTGGGCACAGGCTGATCATTTGCATGTTAAATGGAGACTGAGACCTGCCAATCCAGCTCCCAGTGATTCCCAGGGTCGTTGTTTGATATTTATTATTATGAAAAGCAAAGCCTGGAAACGCTGAAGGAAGTTCACAGCCAGAAAGCTTAACATGAGGCTTCTGGCATTGTTTCAACTGGTTTTTGGTTTTTAACTGGCGACTTTTAAAAACAACCTTGTACCACAGCTTGTCACATATAAATATAATCTAAGGATTTGATCGCGCACACCGTTACTTGTCCGAGATGCTCTTACTCCACTGGGATAAGACAGTATGGATACCTGCAATTAGCAGGGCTATTTGCATGATCAAGGGCTCCTTGGATTGAAAAAGGTTTGCAGGATCATGAACTAAGGGAGACATTAAGCACTGCCAGCTGCAGGGAGCGGCATTAGCAGCAGCACACTGTAGACACTGATAGCAACAGGAAAAAAAAAATTGAATCACAGGCTGGCCCGAAAATTTTCCTAACAACATTGTCACACCGGGTGCCTTACAACCACGCCACCAAGATTTGATGGTATCCCCATGCCCCAGCCAGACTTTGAACATGAAGATGTTCTTTATCGTCCATGCACATGTCCCCACTGCATAATGGGATAAATGCAGACGAGGGCCCTGAGAGCCCCAGCCTCAGCCAGCGGTTGGATTAGTGCCTCGCTAAGGAGAAATACAATCCCAAGTAATTTCCTCCACCTCTGATAACTTCATCTGGATGCTACAGGTAATGGACTGTATTTGTGAGGCTGTGATCTGTACAGTCACCAAACTTTGAGGATTACGAAATCAGCTAAAAGTCATTATAAACACACTTACAGTGCAGTTTCAAGTTGGTTTTATAAATCTCTGAAGTTAATACGGTAAGAAATACTGCAGAGCCAAAATTTCCCTTTTCTGAAGATTAATCACACAATTATAATGTCCCTTCCTAGGAAATCTTAACTGAGACTGGCAAAAGTACAGTTTGAAATGGGGTTTCTAGTAATACATGATCATAGCTTTATTTATAAAGAGGCATGGTCCATGCAGTAGAGCTTAATAAAAAACACATTAAAATACAGTAAAAACATAATATAAGATCAATCCTTTAATATCTACGTAAATAAATCTGAAAAAAAAAAAGGAATGCATAAAGGAACAAGGAACATTTGTATTAGTAAAATCAAGAAAAACAATAATTTTAATACAGTCTTCCCTACTCCATTTGAAATCAAATATATCCTTGGATTACTTAAACAGTAAATGCTTTGTGAGTGCATTTATGTAATACATCTACAGGAGCCTGTAATTAAAGTCATGCAATAAATCGTAAATAAATAAATACATTTCATATTTATACATAAATATATATGATCATTTATAGCTTTGAGAGTCTCAGCACGAGCTCCCAGAAATGAAATTCTGACACAAATGTAGAAAAATACGTGTTTTTTCCTCCTGACTGCAGTATTAAAAATACAATTCTCTCATTGTGAACAGGCTATTTATAAATGGAGACAATTAAACAGCATTATTTCTTGTCTCTTTTGGCAAAATTTGGGGAAGAATGACATTGACTCCCTTCTGTTGAAAGGTAGCTGCATTAGAATGCCAGGGCTGTTCTTTGCAGCAGCAAAGTCCTTCCTTTAGTAATGAATAATGAGGGATGTCTTCCCGCTCCTAACGAAGGCAATGAGTCATTGTGAAGCCAATTGTTGTAACAAAATGTAAAGGGGGGGGACAGGAAACCTTCTAGAAGAGACTGACGCCCATTACAGCAGTTATTTATTTATAGCTTTTCAAGACAACCGAGAAGGTGCCGCAATCAATTTTTATTACTTTATATTACTCTCAGTTAATTCTCGTGGAAGACTTCATTTTTGGAGGCTCCTCCACACATTGAATTGCAAATGTAAATGAGAAGTTAAAATTGCATCTGGACATGCACGTCTTATGGAATTGTGCTAAAAAAACCCCACCTTAATTTTACAATTCCCTAACTCAACAGCATATGGAGGGGGAGTCCAGCCCTCCCAGCTACTTTACAACCAGAGGCAGTGAACCAGCAAGCTCCTTTAACATAAAACTTATTTACTTAGGAACTTGCTGATGAACATTTTTGATAAGCAATTAGTTTTCAATTTCCAGAAACATAAAAAATGCTGAAGTCGACACATCTCTGTATTATCTCCTGTTACAACCACGGATTCCTAATTTATGAACAAATTCCTTGTTTCACAAGCACGATGTAGAAATTAGAAAGACAACTATCAGAAGAATAAGTCCTTGAAGCTGCAGGGAGCAGTTCTATACATAAACTCTATTGCCTACATACCAGGAAATTATCTTCCTGCCTGAGGCTGTGGTTCACAATTGCAGATACTAGGATGAAATTACACATCGAAGACCTTCTTAAACAATGTTCTGGGGGTGAATTGTAAATGAAATTCACATGACTTACATAAAATTATAGTTATCCCCTGTACGTGGGCACCGGACATCGGTAAGTCAGAGCCAAGGTAAGAGCAGAGTCTGCTGTGGCTTTTAATTCAGACTGGAAAAATTAATCACAAAACCTCCTTGTCCTGGAGTGGATTTGGGGTACTGGATTCCTGCAAACACTCTCTGCTCTCTAGTAGGATTTTCACTGCTGTTCCTTTGGAATTTTGCTGTACATGGAATTTCGCTGACTGTCCCAGGGGTGTCTTCACATCCTCTTCCCACCCTGTCTCCCTTTCCACACACAGTGGGTAAGAAAAATAGTACTAAGTGCCTGAATTGCTGTTGTGTCTGCTGTGAAAAACACGATCTGGAAGGAACTTAACCCACCAGAGAATCATGACTGCACTCTTTTAAGGGACACCTACACAGGGATCTCCTTAAGGGCCCTTCCAGGATATTTTACTACCAAGTGGCAAAGCAAGTGCTGTGTGGGACATCGGGGGTATCTGGCGTACCACGAGCACAGATTTGCTGAGGGTGAAGCAGTCGGGTTGTGCAGGGATCCTCCAATGCAGAGGTGAAGAGTGTATCTTGATAAAGGAAAGTGGCAAGGACAGAGGTAGAAGAGGAAGCATGTCCACCAAGAGCTCTGGCTGATAGAAACTCATCAAGTCACATATGCCGTAGGTTAATAATATAGATCATATATTCTAGCCTCGCTCTGCTGCATAGTGACTAGAAAAATGTGTATCTGGTGACTTGATATCATATAAACTTATATCATATGATATGTGATAGGATATAAGCCTTCAGCACCTAAAGGGGGCTTACAGGAGAGATGGGGAGGGAGGGACTCTACCAGGGAATGTAGTGATAAGATGAGGGGTAATGGTTTTAAACTGAAAGAGGGGAGATATAGATTAGATATTAGGAAGAAATTCTTTGCTGTGAGGGTGGTGAAACACTGGAACAGGCTGCCCCATCCCTGAAGGGGTTCAAGGCCAGGCTGGATGGGGCTTGGAGCAACCTGGTCTGGTGGGAGGTGTCCCTGCCCAGGGCAGGGGGGTTGGAACTGGATGATCTTTAAGGTCCCTTCCAACGCAAACCATTCCATGATTCTGATTTGTATTTGTTGGAGAGTCACTAAAAGCCACAGCAGAGCCCTGCATAGCCACATCCAGACCTTCTGACCTATAATATAAAAATCTGTGACTTCTCCCATCATTTGACAGGCACATGTCCCTCTGCTCTTCCTGCAGGATGTATCATTACTCACCATTCGGATCTTCCCAGTCTTTGTATCGCTTCTTGTACTGGGCTAACCTGTCTTCTGTTTGAGCTCCCATGGGCTTGGCCAGGTTTCTAAATGTCTTGGGATTCGTAAGATCCAGTTCCTTTAAAAGTAAAACAGACAGCGATTTTATAGAAAAAAATCCTCCAAAACCAAACAAAACCTTTCAGCACTGCTGATTACCGTATTTAACACCAAGTTCCTCCTGAGGATGTCACCTTCCTACACACACAGCAGGTGCAACGTTGGATCCACTTACAACAGTCATTCAGTCTGATCTGGGAGAGTCAGTGTTTTTTAAGTCCTATCTGGGCTCCAGATTTGACTATATAGAGAGTTTTTGCCCTGCTCCCCTCATTCTGTTCTCCAATTTCCCCTAATTCTATTCTTGAGCACTTGACATGCACCCTAACAATATATTTTTACGGTCTGGCTGGTAGCAACAGCTTCCCACAGAAGCATTAATAGGATGTTTCATCTTTTTCAAAAGCAAATTCTTCACCGTGGGCTCAGATTTTGCAGTAGTCTCTACCACAGTCTTCTGGACGAGCATGTTTTCTCTGTGGGCATCATGTCATAGAATAATAGAATCATTTGGGTTGGAAAGGGATCTTAAAGAAATGCAAAGACTTACAGGAACTGCTGCAACACAAACAGGCAACTATCTCAGAAGAAGCTATGTATCCCAGCCCTCATCTGTGCACGCTCCAGGAACGGCCCCAAAATCAGCCCAGGCAAGGACCTTGCCCAGGTGCCAGGAATCTCCAACACCCAACCCGCTTGTAAGTGGGAGGAATATCACAAAAACAGCTGAGAACAAACAACTCACGATAAAGGTAAGCCTGGTTTTTACCAAGGCAACACGTGCCAGCTGTAAATATTTGCAAAACCCCCAACATAAAAAAAAAAAAAATTACTGACAATTTGATTTACCTCCGAATCATAGTCTGCGAGGATCCAGGGAAAGACAGGGTACTGCATGAGATCGTTATAGGATCTGCCCGCCAGGGTGTTTAAATGCATCAGGTACTGGAAGTTACTGATTTCTCCTCTCTTAAGGAAGACAGATAACAGCACTGTAAAACCTTCACTTCACAACAATCCAACGTCTACGTTGCCAGACTGCCAAAGTGTTCAGCCCTCCCCAAACATCTGCAACTCGCTTCAATATCACAGCGCTTGCACTGCTCCCACTACAGTCCCTCCCCTTGCCTTTTCAATACTGGAATCATTTTCTACTGGACGAGGGTACCACGAAACAGTACAAACTAAAATGCTGGAATACACTTTCTAGTGCAGTATATTCCACAGGATACAACTTGTGTACACTGATTAATTACGTATCACTGCAAAATGTGGAATTTAATACAAAAAAAATAAAAAAACAAAACCCAAACAAAATTCTCATACTTACTTCCCATCTTTGAGTGACAGATTTTTCTCCCACTAAAGTGCTGAGCAAGCCAGACCTGGTGGGGAGAAGGAAGTGCATTTTCTAACTTAGCAGCAAGATCTGGGTTACACCTTCCCAAGACAATCCAAAGTTTTAAGATTAAATTTTGGTGACTGCCACAGTTGGAAAAACAGAGCTTTGTTCCTTTTTGCTTTGTTTAGCAGTGGCTTTTTTTTGGGGGGGTTTATAAACACAGTTTATAAATTCAGTGAAAGTACAAACATAACTAACAGGCTGCCGATGAGTAAAATACCTCTAACTTGGACAAATCTGATAGCTTTGGCTCTCCAATTCCTTTCAGGACATATCTGTATACTGATAAAGTTAATCCTGAGAGTGTATATTAATTAGTAAGAAGACACACCAATTCCACCACCAATGATACCAGTAGATTTCCAATAACCGGAGCACCACATCACTATTTATTCTGGTGATGCCCAATTTTGAATGGAGGTTGCAGTACTCTTCAGTGACTCCTGACCTTAACGCACGCGTCGTTTATCTGAGATGGATGAGCTGTGGAGCTCGCGAGGAAGAGCATCACTTACCCTTGCTCTACGCTGGTGTTTGGTCTCTGCCCAGACACCGACTCCGAACTGTCAGTTAGAGATGGCACCACAGCCAAAAACCTGCACCACCGGTTCAAAAGGAGATTCAGATTAGCATTTTTGTCCTCGGTATGTCTTCCTTAGAAACAGAGCGCGTTTAGTTACGGTTAAAGACTTCGTTTTGAGCAGCTACGTGACATCTTCAAGAAAATTTGGGATGAGCCTTTTCTCACTGAATGAATACCCCAATTTTCACACCCAGTGCTTCCTAGCGGTTCTTTCGGGCAGCACGAAGTTATCCACGGCCCTACACCCATCACTTGCAACCCTCCTCCTGGCTGTTAGGTCACCGAAGGCTCAAATATGGCTCAACACAGATATCTGCAAACATTCAAATGAAATGCCGTAAACTTATTTTACGATACCTTTGATAAACTTTGTTTCTAACTCCTTTTTGGAAAGCTAGGAGATAGTTCCGTCCGTCTCCAGAGAAAACTTCAATTGCAATTGGCTGAAAGCAAAGAGGACAAAGCCATGTCAACACTAACGACTTCATCTCCTCTGAAGGTCAGATGCAGACCAGCTTGGCCGTACTGTGCTATATCTAACACCAAGTTATGGTGAAGCAGCCTCTGCTTCGTGTGGCCAGATGTTTTCTTTTTGGAAGACTAAAATTCACTTAAACACCCAATAAACTGACCCATGGTAAGCCAAATGTTCAAAAAAGGATGCCCAACTTAAGCACTTCAATTTCAACACCGCGAATAGCTTCACTTTCCAAATGCTGATCGGTTATGTACTCATTTTACTTCTTAAAAACGGTAACATCGTCAAAAAAATCCCAAAGTTGGCTCCTCAATAAAATTACGGTGTCCAAGTTACCTGCAAAAGGTATCTCCTTTTATGTACTTCCTTGATATCTTCATATGCAAAAATGCTGCATGTTCTTTTGAGTTGACTTGGACCCTGCCTTGCACCCCTAGGGATGATGGGCTCATGCATCCTGTGAACAAGCATAAACCGGCAAGAAAGAAGATAAATTAAAACGTCTTGATTCATATCAGAGTCCACTTACAGAAAGAGGTGATTTTCACAACATGCCACACCTCATCGAGCAATTTGTGAGCACAGAGAGAACCGCTCTCGAGGTCTTTCTGCACCTGACGTTATTTTGGAGCTGACTCCTCAAAAACCTCGTTAAATACTTCTTGTTCAGCTATTAAAAGATTGAGGGAACTCTCTATTAACCTACTCACTTTGGAGGCAGTGTCTCAATATCCCGTATCTCTCTGGTGGCCGTCATGGTGAACCCATCGATGACGTAGAAGTGCTCTTTCCCAAAGAGCAGCAGCCCTTCGCTGGTGTCCAGTCCCTGAACCCGAGCGCAGCGGTACATATGCTGAATCTGTCATAAAAAGCAGAAGTTTAGGAAACGCCAGTTAAGGAGCTCAGGCTCAGACTGTTGCTCTGTTAGAACAAGCTTTATGACTTCTAGATACAGCAAAAAAATCTGCTATTTTCCCCCTTAATCAAAGAGATACCCAACACCTGCAATTCGCAATCAGGAAGGGAGTTAAGTAAAGCCTCCTCTGCATGATATATATTTTTATATTTACTAACTTTTTCACTCACACCACGCTTCTTGAGCTTATTTTAGAGCCTGTAGCCCACTTGACTATGATCACAAATGTATTTACTAGTGTATTTCATGTGCACAGAGTTTGAAATATCAAATATGCAGCATGGTCATTCAACACTGTTCTTAGGAACAAAAATACTAGTTATCAGGAGTTCCCTTCTAATGAAGAAAACAATTAATTTAAGACAGTTTGCCAAGTTCAGTATTTATATTTTCAACGTATTTTTTCTGGCTGGATTCATTAAGCCAAGAGGATAATAATCCAAGCATGAGAGAGCTCACAGCTTTCATTTCAGGCCAAGTTCTTTTTCTCCCCAGCAGGCAGAAGGAAAGAAAAAGAGTGTTTCCAGGGTTTTCAGCTCCGGATCTCTTTTGAGCCAGAGCACACATTTGGTTGCAAGGAAGAAGCTGATGAAATATTAATAAAATTCAGCTGTGTATCAGGGAAGGTATTTAGGACATTTGTTCCTGCTCGTGACTCGTAGAAATTCCAATACAGCAAGGGCTTGGTGTGTTTGAAGCAGACAGTACCTTCTCTCCTTCTTCGAGAAGTCGAAGCAAAGTTGTATTGTCGGTCTTCTCCTCCTCATCTATCGAGCTCCCCTCAACGATTTGATCCTGTGATTGGTCCTGGTTCTCATCATCTCCTCCATCAGGAGCAGAGCGAGACCGTTTCAGGGGAGGCTTCACCAGGCCTGGAAAAGAAGAACGGAGACTGATAAATATAAGCCTGACACATAAAAAAATTCACTTTGCAAACCTACTGAACTTTGAAATTACTGATCTGATGCCAAGACAGAAAAAGGAGAGTCCTACAGGAATCCTTATGCTTATCTTAATGCAAACGCGTGAGATGATATCAAGGCGGATAAGTTTAAAGAAAACCGTTCCGGATAGAACAAATAATCTAACCTTTGACTCTTGCAATCGTGTCCTCCCCGTGTTCTGGCTCCTGCTGGGTTGTTTCACCAACTGTATTCTCTTCTATAGCATCCTGAAAGACCGCAGGGTTTCCAGAAGCCAGGCGCATGTAGTACTCCTTACTGTCGTAACTTATAGCTCTTCGGTAACGAGCGGGTTTCTTAGAAATAATTGAAGAAATGGCTCGGTCAGTCAACTCCTCGCTCAACCCTTGTGAAGGTGTTTCAGGAACAGTGTGTGTGCAGCACAGGGCATGCCCACCAGGTGTTTTGTGCGTGCTCAGTCATACCCCGACACATACAGACACACGGACTCTTCAGTAGGATCTACTCCGCCAGCTAATCTGCGAAGGAGCTACTCAACCACCCAAGTAGTAACTGGTTTGCAGAAATACCTGCAGATAAACCTACAACACTGGGGGAGGAAAAAGAAAAAAAAAAAAAGTGTGGCCAGTATGTTATGAACTGCCATAAAGGCTGGGATACTTCTGCTTCAGTTTGATGGATCAGGTGGCCATTCTATCATCTTTCCTAACTCCATACAACGTACGCGGCTTATTCGTTGGCCAACTGACTTATTTGCTGGGCAGTGGTTTGCATAAAAAATTGCCTCAAGGAAAGAAACAGACCTGTGGAAAATGATACGAACTAAAAGCAGCCAGTGACTGGCCTTAAGGCTCAGAAATCCTTATTTAATTCAACTGTTTCTTTTTTTGTTTGTTAGTAAAGATTCTGATGGTTTGTGCTGGTCTCCTGTCCTCAAGAGTATCCATTTAATCAAAATAATTCTTTGAACAACATTTCTACTTCTGGGTGACAACATTTTGATATATTTAATTATGGTGGTGGTGTGTTGTTTTTTTTGGATTTGGGTTCTTTTTGGTTGGTTTGGGGTTGGTTTTCTTGAGTGCCTTTTATTTTTTTTTGATGTTTTTTGTTTTCCTTTTGTCCATCCCGTCTCCCACCTCAGTCTAATTCTTATGTTCCTCACTTGATTATGGAAGTAATATTTGAAATGGAGGAACTAAATGAGGACAATAAATACATCAGAGCGATCACAGGGGATACAGGTGAAGATAAAAGAAGTATTAAAGAACCAAGAACCTTTCCAAAATTAAAACACACTGATGCACCTGGGTGGATGAAAACCCATTGATTTCACACTGCAGTTGAAAATTTTCTTTTACGACTACTGTTTGACTCCACCCTCAAATGTGTTCAGTTCTCCATAACATATATTTTTTTTTTGTTTTATAGCCTTATTTCCCAAGAATTACAAATTATTATTATTATAAGAATTAATCCAATAAATCCAGTTCAATGCTTTACATTATGTAGAACTGTAGAACACCACTGCCATTTCAGTCAAGATTTTCCCTTGTTCAGTTCTGCAGTAATAACTGGAAATATATAATTATTTATTATTTTTTTTGTTCATCTGTATGATAATATAGTGGGAAACTAAAAGATCCACAAAATCAAACTTTATTACAAGCAGATGCTCGAGATGACAGAGATTAAGATGAGCAACATGGGGATTTGTTATTTCTGGTCAAATTGGCTGTCCCCAAAATTAAGACTTGAAGGCACTGTCATCTAATTTGCTCACTTATGTTCAACCACATCTTCGCTCCTTACCACCACAAAAATGCCACTTAAATGACGCTTAAAACCACTGTGGAAACAATTTATCTAACACCCCACAAAGAGAAATCCTAACTAGCGTTGCTAACATGAAGAAAGGCAAAAAATAAAAATTTATATTAGGTATTCTGTATAATAGAATGACTTTTATTTCTATGTATTAGTTTATTCCTGAATGTAATGCAACACGAGTGAACGCACGTTACACGTCGTACTTAGTGATGGGCAAGACTGTGAGTGTAATTAAGAGAGAAGCAGCGTAATACTGAAATGCCTGCAGAACAGCCACTTCCAAACAAGGCTGTCATTCTCAAGGCAGACTTTGTATGTTAAAAACAAATATTAATACTTCATTAATTGAAAAAATGGGGAGAAGCGTGAACTGAGACAAAAATAATCTGGGCTCTAACAAAAAAGAACCTGGAGCGTCTTTCTTATGAGGATTGGGACTGTTTAGTCTGGAGAAGAGAAGGCTGAGGGGGGATCTGATCAAGGCTTAGAAATACTTCAAGGGAGGGTGTCAACAGGATGGAGCTGGTCTTTTTTCAGTGGTGCCCAGGGACAGGACAAGAGGAAATGGGCACAAACTTGACTAGAAGAAGTTCCACCT
>JAOQGH010000069.1:39363146-39456203 GCA_025769975.1 Gallinago jamesoni
GTGTCCCTGCCCAGGGCAGGGGGGTTGGAACTGGATGATCTTTAAGGTCCCTTCCAACTCTAACTGCTCTATGATTCTATGATGAGCTTGTGTCCGGTTTATCTGGAGCAGCATTTTTACCAGATGAAGTTGTTTCTTTGTATTAAAATTTACAAATTGGGCTGTGAAAGACCAGCTAACATCCACACAACCATTCTGGAAGAGCAACAAGGAAAAGAAAAAGCAAAAAAAACCAGCCAAGGCATACAACTGGGATGTAAGGCACCTACTGAAGAGCTCCTTCATATACTGCTTCCATTAATAATCTTCAATGGCTCCAATGAAAAGTTTGTTGAAGTAACTGTATCACACTGAAGGACTTTGGAGAGTGAAATTCCTGAAAGGCAGACATAAGTAGAATTCCCTTTTTTCCCTTTCCAGCTTACTTGTGCAATTGCACTTGTGCTTGGGGATTAGGTCTCTAGCTCTTATTAAAGCCTGCCATTGTTTTTCTGCCTTGTGT
The DNA here is from genome assembly GCA_025769975.1 of Gallinago jamesoni. Lineage (NCBI taxonomy): Eukaryota > Metazoa > Chordata > Aves > Charadriiformes > Scolopacidae > Gallinago > Gallinago jamesoni. The sequence continues at coordinate 39,363,649 of JAOQGH010000069.1, forward strand.
CTAGATAGCTGGAAACTAATACTCCAAATGCAACAGAAGAGCAAAACTGGATGGAATAAATGAGAACCAGTGGCCTATTTTTGACTGCTGCTATCCCCTTGACAGTAGCCTCCTCAGCAGGGCCTGCATGCTGCCCAGCATCTAATTATTTTTCAGGGATGTGGGAATTTGATAAATTATAGGATGTAGCTCCCTTCCCCCCATGTACTTTAATTTTATATCTACCAGTGTACAACTGTAATTATTTCTCTGAATAAGATCTTCAGCTTTTTTTTTCCCCCAATAGTCACAATCTAAAGACAGATGCAACATCAATTAGCAATGACAGGAATGATTTCAGCAGACATTTGAATCCAACACAAACATTGTGCTCTCCTCCACCTGTCTTTCAACATGACATGAAGTCATAATAATCTCTTATTTCTGGCATTTGAATAGCTTTGGAAAGAACGGCTTTTTATGCATAAATAGGAACTGGATTTATGCAGGCGATACAGGGGAGGCCTGAGGTTTGGTGAGTCATGACTGGCTTTGAGCTGGGACGCCTGGTAGCTTTTGTCTCTGGCACAACTCATTCTTAAGGGTGGTTTGTCTACCTGTTGACACGGTACATATGGGCAAAACCACAGCGGCAGCAGTAGTGCTTCAATAGCAGAAAAGAGCCTGATGATTACAGCTGCAAGGCTATTTTAGATACGTAATTGCAAGAGGTGGGCCTGCAAACCCTTGATTGTACTGAAAAGAGGTATGGGGATGTGTCACTGCATGGGATCTCTAGAATGGACTGCTCCTGCGTGCGGTACCGTCCCTCCGGTCTCCGTCACGCAGAGCTGTCCCACCTGCAGTCATCCCTTCGGCAGCTGTAGGACATCTCCCACCAAGCCGTCAGCCCTGGCGTGGGGTTGTCCTGCCAGGATCGGGGCCAGAATCTTGCCTTGGCCTCCTAATTCATACATTGATTTCCTATAACGATTTCTATAATCATATGTTCATGTTTTCTTTAACCTTATTCTCTTTCCTCAGTGCTCATATTGCTGTTACACTTACGTTTTCCCTATAAATTCCATTTAAATCAGCTTTGTATTTGAAACTAGATCAGCGTGCTTTCCTAAGCAGTGAATATTTTACTGCTTCAGTCTATAAAATGTAAAAGAAAATTCAATAAGAACATAAGAAACAACTGTCCGATGAGCTCTGGATCAGCTGTTCAGAAGGTGTTATGACAGCGTATGAACTCGAGTTCATAAAGAATACTTGATGCTTTTCTATCACCTTTTGCATCTTCATATTTATTCCTTCAGGCAAAGCCTGAAGTGTTTGACTCAGATCCAGCCTGAAACACCACAGCACAATTCGTGACAGCTCAGCATTTAAGGATGCTGAAGAACGAGAAAATCTGCTCGTGGAGGGCAGCAGATAGAAGAAAACATAAAGGGATCGCTCATGAAATTAAATGGAAACATTAAGAATTGATGGCTGCTCATCCAGTTTGCAAATAAGCTATTTTTGTTTTTATATAGTGAAACTAATCAACAGAGATAACAGCAGCCACATTCACATTATCTATGAACTTTTGTGGTGTTCTCAAAATACTTCCCCAACTCTGAACTTTTTCTCGAACAGATGTGGTGGAGCCCTTGCCTACCTTGCTGAGCGATGCTCGCTGGGGGGCTTTGGAGGGACGACCCCTGTGGGTAACAAACCATCACTCTAAATGATAAGGTCCTAAATAATGAAGAATAAGCCTTTCCCTGTAGCCAGTGAAAAATTCTAAATTGTCTCTTCTCTCATCATTGCGTGTGCGATTTATGCACCCATTAATGTAAGTGTTTTTCTGAAAGTAATATACTTACAGGCTAATGCACCTCTGTGGAGCACTAATCGTACCCCTATTTTTAATTATCTAGAGAAAACTCCAGATATGAATCATCCAACTCGGGGAATTTGTGCAATAAAAGCTTTTGAGGCAGGAGACCTACCTCACAAGAAATTGAGTAAGTCAAAATGTTTGCTAAAATTAGGGATCATCTGGTTCCCTTTGCTGCAGGATATTCCCCTGGGTGCAGTGCATCAGGGAGAAAAGTTGCCACTAAAAGGAAGGGCAGATCTTGCAGAAAATAGTACTAAAAGGAGTCAAGCCCTGTGCAGTCCTCCTTCCCCTTTGGGACCCTTCTTTCCTCCTACCTCTCAAGCTCTGGACGTGGTTTCAGGACAAGAAGGAAGAGAAACCTGGGAAAGATCCAAGCAGACTTTTAGCAGATAAAGAGGAGGGAGGAACTTGTAAGTGGGAAAAATTGTATTTCTTTATTGCTGTCCTGGCATCAGCGTTCAAGCCCCCAAGCAAAGCCATGAGCTGTTGTACAACCAAACGTGCACAAGCCTTTGCGTGCTCAATAACGCTGACCGAAATTCAGTAGAATGGGAAGGAAGATATTTACACCGTTTGTCACTGCAAACGTTACACCACTAACACATATATACAGCATTTTAGTTTGCTGGCTGTTTACTGAATGATCTTTCCTTTTCCTTCTTTCCCACATAGCGTGCCAGCATCCAGTGTTTAGTCTGCTGAAACGTTCACAAATAATATTTCACCGCTTCTCGCCCAGATTTATTTATAGGTGAAGGTATTGTACACACAGCCAGGCTTATATATAGAATGCCTCCATATTGAAATGGAGAATGGCTGAGTGTCTCTACCATCAAGTTTCATTTTTCAGAACCCATTAAATTAGCGTAACCCAGGATACCATCCAAGCTATGTCTTTTCGCAGAAATTTAAAAGCTGTCCTTTAATAAGTGAAAATAAAACCAAAAATAAATACAAAGATAAACGGACTTGTATCTCTTCTGTGTTTACAAGAGTGATGCTGCAGTCATGTGCACGCACGCTTAAGTTTAGCTGTAGGCTTGCTGCAGGTTCTAATTATAGGCTGAGGGTCTGATCCAACTCCCACTAAATGAGTGGCAAAAATCCAACTGATTTCACAAAAGGTGAAATATGTACTAAATCTGGCACAGGACAAACACAACTAAACCTCACTTAGATGAAAATCTGGAGCCCCCTAGATATCTGCCAAGGAATGCCCAGACATAATTAATGTCAGGACATCAATGAAGTCTTTGATATAACTTCATAATTCATATTTTTGAAAATTAGCCCTATATCAGCAGGAACCATACTTAAAGGTTCTTGTCAAAGAGAGAATTTTTAAGCACAGCCTGACATTAAAATCTTATCAACTCACTTGAAATTAAGTCAATGAAAAATTAAAGCTAATTTCTAATAAGCTTATGCTACATTCATAGACTAAAGGGCGCTTGTCGGATCCGGAGAGTAACCATACCTTTTCATATGGAAAAGATTTTCACATTTGAAAGGCAGAGGCGAGAAGAGAGGCTAACATGCACCATTTTAGACTGACTCTAAAGATGTCTAGTTTTTCTGTCTGTTTAAAGCTAATGTAAGGATACAGAATAATCACAGAAATAAATTATTAATTTAAAAATCTGGGATAAGACTGCCAAAAGTGATAAGTGCAAAATATGGTTTTGATAATGGGATTAGACATCTAGAAAATGCATGTTTAATAGGAACTTACTATTGCTCCATTCTGATATTCTAGGCTTTGTATTAGAAACCACGAGAGTATGAAACAGTCTGATGTAAAAAAAAAAAAAAGCCAACCCACAACATTATAAATTCTAAAACACTGTCGATCTCTTCAGGTAAAAACCTGTAGGTGTATAAAACAAGACCTAGACTTTTTATGGTTTTAAAGATGTGTGGAGAAGTCAGCTACTGATTATAGTAGTATGTTCTTGGGGTTGATCTATTAATGACAATAGAATTACTTTGGCTTCAACTTAGTAGAGCCGAGGACAGGATCTGCCCCTAACTTATAAACTGGATACTGACGTAATGGAAGAAAAGTCATATTAATACAAATAAAATGCATTTGATGGAAAGGTTCATTTTTTTAAAATTCAAAGATATACCACCTTTTTGCAAAGAAGTCAAAAAACCTGAAGTTAAAAATACCTTAGAGCTCACCGTCAAAGTGGTCACTGTTTCTTTAAAATTCAAAAAGGCCTTCCCTTGAGTAACAGGCTTATCGCTTTTACTGAATTAATGTGTCCACAGGAGGGGAAAAACATGGTTCTGTGTTTGAGTGACAGTGCAGATGTCACTCGCAGCCTGCAAATTCTCACAAACGTGGAGTCTCATTCCTCAAAGCTCACCTGATCTGTGCCCAGCGACGATTCCTGACCCCATTAACTCGCTTCCACAGTCACACGTGGAAATCCCTGCAACTCGAGTCCACTACAACTAGTGGACAATGCTTCTGGACATCATAAGAGACAATTAGGGTTTATGTTGCTGGCAACGTATGGAAATTATTGAGGTTGTAAAGGACAGTGAAATATATATTTTGATTTCCTGTATGTAACAGCAAAGAGGGAGGCTGGTCTTATGAGACAAGAGTGAAGCCTGAAGGTGAAAAGTATTAATGCAATTACAAGATATTTCTTCCTTACCACCACGTATCATCTGCATACCTGTGTTTGCCATCCCGATTAATTATGGAAAATCTGTGAGGAGTTCTTTTAAAATTAACTATGGGATGGACACATCCATATTTTCCATCTTACATCTGCAGAGCATTCCATTTTCCCCATACCTTTTTGGGATGCTAAAATGCACTGACTGAACTTCAGATATTCAGAAAAGCTACCGAGTAGACAAGTTCAGGGGATAATTGAGATAACATCGCAACTGCAGCGTTCTATAAAAACCTGAGTGTGATACAAAATAAAAGGAAAGACAGAACCAAGATTCGGGTAAGACAGCATTTCAGATTAAAGGAATTCAGATAAACAGGATTTTAACTGACCTTAACATTTACAGAAATGGAATATATCCCCCTGTGGATCGCTTCCTATTTAATCCCACTGTAATATCTGAAAGGTTAACAAAATACACACTGCCACAATTAACTTGGAGCGCATCGACTCGTTACAGGGAGGAAATGAGCTTGCTGTGAGTCTCAGCCAGGCCTGCGGCTTTCCCTTCTGTAATCTCTTTGCGAGGGGGATGTCTGACTGTGACAATGGCCGGACTCGGGCCCTGGAGACGGGATGAGCGATGGCTGCGCCTGGCTCCCCAGGGAGCCCTGCTCATCTGGCTCTGGCCACGCACACAGGGAGCACCTCCAGGAATCACAGGCCAGGCCAGAGGCTGTGGGCAGTTTAATTACTGAGGGTTGTACGGAGTGAAGCGGCTAAAGGCTGTGCGGTAATAACCAGCTGGTACCGTGAGGAAGCCATTTCTGGTAAGAAACATGCTGCCAGCGGCCACCTTGAGGAGAGAGGACCAGGCTGATGGGGCCTGCAGTTCAGTTTGCCAAACCCAAAAGGCTTAGCAGGAGCTGTGCCATGAGCATTCCACCTAACAGAGGAACATTGTCTCCCCATGTTCTCCCCAGCTCCTGACCCACCCAGTGAGGCTGCCAGGGCAGCCTGTCCTTTTCTGTCTGGTTTCAGGTTATTTCTTAAGAGGAGCCTAGAATCATAGAATCATATGGGATTGGAAGGGACCTGTGGAGATCATCTAGTCCAACCCCCCGCTTCATTTATATTTGTCAGGTTATGCATATGCAGCTCTGGTGCAAGCTGGAGAACTCCATCCATCTCAAGTCTGAGCCCTTGTTGTTATTGCATCTGACATTTCCTTCACGTGGAGGAAAATTCAGCAGGTCACAGATCCCATTTTGGCCAACATTTGACCAAGTATCACTTGGCTTGTATCACATGAGAGCCTTTTGCCATAGTGGTTTTGGTCTTTTATGGACAAATATGACGTTTGCCATGCTATTTACAAAGCCATTGGTGATACGATGTGCCTGGGTACCTGCGTGGGTAATTTTCAGCACAAACGACAGGGTGCAATCAACTTGAGATCTCATCTAACTTCTGCCTTTGGCCTCACACGTGCAGTTCCCCACTGAACTTAATTGAGACCGTATATGCATGTCTCTAAGCAACTTCTTGCCAGTGTGCTTATTTATGCATGCAGCTGGTTTGCACAGCTTTGTGATCTCCTGGCTGATATGTGGGAATCTCTTCATCATCTTCCCCTCTACCAGGTACACTCAGCTCCTGAAAACTATCTTCCCCCAGCTGGTACACAAGGAAGGGCATGGTCCTGAATAAATCTTGATGGGTGGCAGTCATAACATAATTAAAGGATGGTAGACTGCTATTGACTTACATTGTGTGCTACTCCTTACATGCCTTTTTTCTTCTTTTCCCGGTCTTCCATCATGCTCCTACCACCTATGAGTCTCTGAAGGTTTATATCGGTAACAACTTGAAAACTACTTTAAAGAAATTGGGTTCAGTCTTCCCCTTGATCTTTACATAGAACATTGACATCAAGAGGGAGTCCCACATGTGGGCTGAACATACAGAATAAGCTGTTTCTGATGAAGTTTTGTGGCTATTACGATCAGAAAGCCACGCGAATTCTCTGTCTGGTGTGAGTGGGAAGGAAAACCTTCAGATGTTCCACGATCCTGAACTTTTCTGATCTTTTTCAGGCCATGCCTAATTAGTACCAAATTCAGAAAGCAAAAATTTAAGCCTGAATTATTTATCACGTCATATTTATAAAATGCACTGCAATACACACCATGGCCCAGTTCACAACAACTACAGATAAGATTAATCTTTCACCGATGCCATACAACTTAATATGAAAATATAATTATCTAGCTGAGGAGTTTCTTAAATTACATACTTTCAAACTAGTATGAGCAGAATTTATCCTTGTGTCTGGTGCTAAGCCAAGTGGAAAAAACATTGGAAGCAGAATTGACAAAACACATGTTGGCTCTGTCTGTCTATCAGCATCTCCAGTGCACACCTTACATGGTCCTGTCAACGTCTCAACTCCAACCTGGCCTCGAATACTAACGTAGGATTTTCCTCCCTGCAGAAGGGAGTTCCAGAACCGCAGGAGCACAGTGAAGGATGAAGTGCTTAGTTTGCAGTAAGTCCCCTGCAAGTTAATATGCATTTATCCTGCCCAACATGGAAATTAAAAAAAAAGAAGGCTATCACAGGAATTATTCTTACCTTGGCTTGAGCAATTTGTATCTGCATTTGATGTACACTTACAGATGTGCATGGGAGTAAGTACAGAGTATTTCTTGCAAATTATTTTGAGAAAAAGCCACACCCTTAGGCTGCATTGTCTGCAAAGTACATTTTCTGCAGCTTCTTATGGAATGCTATAACCACACATGCAATAAACTTTTAAAGTAAGTGTGTATAAATATATCTCTTTAATTTACTGTACTTTTAAAAACCATTTACTCCCTTGAAGAAACTCACAATATCTACAGGAAAGCCTACCGTTTCTTTGATGATCAGCAATAATGCACAGTAGAGGTTTAAAGGCTGAGAGATGGATATATTGATGGTAAAGAGGCTCATAAGAAAAATGAATGCAGTCCAGTGAGTGAAGAACTCAAGCTGGAGGAGGGGCTATTAGTGGGCTTATAAAATGGATTTTCTTGCAGGAAAAATGCCCTTTTCAGAGGTGCACGCCCACTATCTTTGAAAAGTAGCTTTGTTGTAAGCAGTGTGCAGAACCTCCTATTTTTGCATTTTAGTACACTCTAAAAAGATTTTTTCCATTGTTCATTCTAGGTATAATTTCATTGCTTTTGCTTCATGCTTCCAGGAGCTGAGCGGCTGTGGTGGTGTTCTCTCCATTAGAAGTGGAGGGCATGCACTGGTTTAGAGCACAGATGAAGGGGTAAAGTGACAGTATCCCAAATGTCGGCTGCCCAATCAGCCTGCCTTGCTCCATGCATTCTTCCAACTTGTGCTTGTTTGAAAAACAATTACATTTCCCAAAGGAGTCAATACAAATGCATTTTGATTGTCAGTGCTACTGGTGGTTCTGCAGTTATGGGTAAAAATATAAGTTTATTTCCCTCCAGGGCCTCTACAGAGAGCTGAGGGAGATTAACCAGTATTTTTAGGCAGCTAAGTGTGAAATACTGGTTGGGTCAATAACGTGCTCCCTGCTGCTGTTATGCAGGTTGTCAAAAGCTGGCAAAGAGACAGATCAGTATGGAGTCAAGTGTAGGTCTGATTGTACCGAGATCTCCAGCCTGGACTCTTTGACTTCACTGAATATTCCTCTCTGCCTCCGTGTAATCACAAGAACTCTTTGTCAAACCAGCATTAACCTGCCCTCTGTAACTAGCCTTCTGTGTGACAAGAAGGTTGGGAAAATAGGAAAAGCCTAAATGGAGCAGCTGTAATGACTCTTAGGATTGAGGAAACACCTCCCTGCATCCCCAGGCGTGATGGTCCCGGGATTTACTGCTCCACAACTGAACCCCCGTGGAAAGGGCTATTCAAGGAGAAAAACTCCACAGGATTTCCAGATGAACTGCATCCCTCACGAGGATTCTTTTTACAGAAGGCTAACATCTGCCTCCAGGTTTGGAGCCATCTTCATCTAATCTGAATACAAATTTAATGAATGCCAATTATTGTCATCATCATGAGTGATTTAAATATGGGTAAGTTCAGCTGATCTTGTCTCAAGCTATTATTCGAAAGTTTGCGGTCACAAGTCCAGTGCTGTACCTGATGCAACAGCAAAGCAAAACAACCCACCACACACACTCCCCAAACCCTAAAACAACAAAACCCCCAAGATTCACAAAGGTAATTGCTAATTTTACCTGTCCAGCCCGCAAGACAGCAGCAGTAGCCGGTGACAGGATCACACCCATCTGCGTGGTTACAGTCACAACGTTCACTGCAATTAAGACCATATGTTCCATCCTTCAAAAAAAATAAATAAAAGAGTCTCTCAGTAATCAGTTTTTTGTTCCAGAATGTGCAAAATCATCTATCATGTTCCTCTTAATGCTGAGTCGCATTTTTTTAAATTAACATACAGAGAAGATAGGAAAAACTCAGTGCTTAACATTTCTATACAGAACTAAATGAGGAATCACTTGAAAAAGCGATGTTCAAGAAAATGTGGATAACGTGGCAATCGCTTTGTTAAAATATAATGCAAAGTCTAATACAACTACTTGACTGCTAGAACCCCCATCTGTTATTTACACACGATTTCCTTCAGATGTCCACAGACAAAGTGAGGTACTGACCTACTGTACGGTTAGAAGAGCAACGTGGACTCTGGTTTTAAAGGGGATGCAAGACCATCCCAGTTGTACTTACAGGACACGGCTGGTCACAGTAGTCCCCTTGCCACCCAGGTGAGCAGAGACAAAAGCCATCAGCTGGCCTGCAGGCTGCTCCGTTTGTGCAGTAGCACGTCTGGTTACAGTTAAGACCCCAACTGCCACTTGAACACGGAATAGAGCAATCCACTCCTTGCCAGCCTAAAGAAGCAAGAGAGAAACAGCATTTGAGATGTTTTCACAAAAAAATAATAATAATGCAACATAGAGACAGCAAGAAAGGCAGCTTGCAAACTGCAGCTCTCTGATGTTAGGGTCAATTTCCTCCTGATCTTGGGATAAATTAAAACTGTCTTGGGGTCTAAACCAAATCCTTTAATTATGACCTCTCAACTTCATCTACCAGCATCTGGACATACAGAAAGGAGATATAGGTATCCCCTTGTTGGCTGTTACCAGATCAAGGTGTCTGGTGCCTCTCTGGGAACTGCCTGGGCAGCAAGACAGAGTGAAGTAAAGCCTGGCAGGCTGGAGACCTGCTGAGCAGTGAGAATGCAAGAAACTTGCTATTCAGTGCTGCCTGTTTCTTACCTCTTTTTTTCTTTTTTTTTTTTTTGTTGAGAATGCTCTTTAATATAAAGAAGCTATTACACCTAAAAGAAGACCAAGGCCATCATTTCTAACCATTAAGGCTCAAATCTTAACTACCAGCCACACAATGCCTTTCATTACACTGCAGCTGTATGTAATGGAGTTGAGCAGTAACTCATGGTTTATACACCCTCATTAAATGGGGTTCTACAGTGATCCATTAATTCATGTTTGAAATGCCAGATTTTATCGTTATTTGCCGCACTTCTGTTTTAGGGCTTATGTATGCCATACAGGCATAGCTCATGTTGGTATTCCGGGGGAAGGCACTGCTACATGGGGAACATAAGAGATGTTGTGCTGTGGAGTGGTACAAGACTTCTCAAGTGACAACTGGACTCATGAGTTATGGTCACTCCCAGGCACATAAGGGAATCATGGACAAATGTATGGGAAGGAAAGAGGTTCGTCTTGCAGACAGCTTCTGGAGCAGGCAAAACCTCTTGTTTTCCCAGACAAAGGACCCCATGCCAGCTCAGAAGACAGAGGATCCCTGTGCATGGCTGGGGTGTCACAGCAAGGACGGGGAGCTGAGGAGGTAACAAGGGCCAACAGCTCACAGTCCCCAAGTGTAGGGTTGGCAGCAGGGACAGGCTGGGACCCAGAGCACCAGCAAAGCCTGTGGGAATGATGGATGAGTCCAAGGTTGAGATGAGCAGGCAGTCTGCAAGTCAGGGTCAAGTCTGATGAGGAAAGCCAGGGCTGGGCACATCCCAGTGCAAGGGGCTAAAGAAAAGATGGGCAGGAGGTTTCCCCTGCTCCCTTTCCCCTGCTCCCTTGCCCAGTTGTGTCACTCCAGGCATGGAGGGGAGAACAGGGGCTTTTGAGTCCTGGAGAAACGGGGCAGCAAAGTGATAGAGAAAAAAACCCCAACAGTCCGGGGATTGCTTTGCATTTGATTTAGAGAGGAGCTGTGGCTCTGCCAGCACACTTAGTTCTGTGACCTGTTCTTGCAGCAGAGCAGTTAAGTCTGGCCCCTGCTCAGGGCAGAGACAAAACATACAGTCAAGCCCCTGTTGAGTTCTGATACTCGGACAGACTGTTGAATTACCGCAGGCACAAGAAAATAGCGGAGTTAGTGACTGCACAGCTGTGCCACTTTAAAGGGAGAGAAGCATTGATGCCAAATTGCAGACAATTGTTAAATCTGAATTTTGTTTACCTTCTTTGCAATAGCACAGACCATCCACGGGGGAACACGCACCATCGTTTTTGCAATTACAAACGGATGAGCAATTGGTTCCGTAGGTCCCTGCCATGCAGGTAAAGGTGCAGTCGTCTCCCTGCAAACCAAAAAAAAGTCAAGAGTCAGCTAAAGAAATCTGAATTGCAGGAAATTCCCCTCTCTGCACAGGGAGGCTTTCTTTTTCCAAACAGTGAACAGAGCGTTATGAGTTGATTGCTGAGTCTTCGGCACTTGAGCAGTCACTGCTGCTTCCCATGATTATGATGCAATTAGTGCTTTGATTGACTTGGAGGAAAGGGACAAGTTTCTGGCATTCATTCAGCAGGAGGTGGGGAAGTTACAAAAACAAACCTCCTAGAACAGATGTTAGATCATTAAGCAAAACATCACTTAGGAAACACTAATCACAAAATATACAGTCTGAAACCATGCAAAGATTGCTCTGCGTTTCTTGGAAAATATATTCTAAGAATAGGGCTGTTAAAAGGCTAAGGGATCGCGTACGTGCTCATCTTCCACAGGCTGGCAGAGAGGAAAACTACATGGCAGGTGCATTAGACCTTTTTGATGTGTAACTGGTACCTGCATTTGTTTCCAATTAATTTTCATGAGGATGTGGCTTCAGGAAGGATGCTGAACAAGAAGTGATGCGTGTGTCAGCGAGGAGGAACACAGAGCAGAACAGAGAAACAGACAGTCTCTGTCCTAGTTCTGCTTTAGGTGTGGGAAAAGTGAGGGAAAGGAGAGTAAATACTTATAAGTTACAGAAATACAGTATATTTCAATAGTAAACTATGGTACGCTGTATGCACTGATTACCTTATGTGACTGAAAGGAGAGACACACTTCTTAAAATGTGGTTTATCTGATGCAACAAGTCAGTTAAAATGAAAGCATAATCCCTTTAAACCTATTTACTAAGTCTCAAGGTCTGGTCAATATATGTTAGCATATATGAGGTATTTTTCCTTCTTTTTCTTCTATGCGTAGTCCCAACTTTCACATCACAAATTAGCTCTGAAATTTAATTCCTCAGTGAGTCAAACTTCAATAATTTAGTTCTGTGTCAGAGGAAGCTATACTACTTCAAAGTTAAACGGTAACTACATTGCACGGTGTGACCTACACCATAGCTCAGGGGAAAAGATACTGGTCAAAACGTATTTTTGCAGGTGAGAGGCTTCGCTGTTTGACAGGGGGATCCATTTATCAGGACATAAATGCACAAAATGTCAGCTTCCCTATGCCACGCAAAGTACCTCCAGCAGCCTGTATATCACAGCATCAGACACTGAGACAGTAAAAGGAAATATGAACAGATTTCTGAGCACCATAAACCCCCATATGCTTGCTGTAGCAGTTCTGCCTAGCACCAATGTGACTCATCCTATTTTATACCCAAAACTTTGTCTTAGGGGGAAGTAAAAGAAACGGTTAAAATACATACCATTCGGAAGTAAATCCTACGAGTCTCTCTGCTTTGTGAGTGAGAGCAGCGTTTGTAAAAGATGCTGTCTTTGACCTTGGTGGAGTAAAACAAGCTCCCCCTGAAAAGGCCTGGCAGGGAAAGGTGCTGTTGTGGCAGCCAGAAAATCCAAAGCGTGCTGCCCCTCATTACCCTGCCAGCACGGGCACGGAAGGAGCTACGGCAACCCGGAGCCCAGCCGGCCGGCAGAGGGGCATTCAGTCTCCACGCCTAATCACTCCTCTGCCTTTCTCCCGCGTGGGACAATTAGACAGCCAATTAGTGCCACTTAGAAAGCCGTATCTCGTGTGAATGAAAACTTCCAACTCATTTCATGTACAACACAGAACTGCTGGTACCGCTAATAATTTCTATGACAACTGACCTTATCTGGATTTGAACTAGTGATCCAGAAGTAAAAGAAAATTCCTTTGAAAAGGAAAAGTAGAACAGAGCGACGTGGAGCTAAAATATCCCCCTGGGAACCAGATGAACTAAACCAGCATCTGGGCCATGGGTGGAAGCAGGATGCGGACCCCCCCAGTTGTGATGGCAGATCAGCTCGGGCGATGCGGTAAGTTCTCCCTGGCCGTGGGCACCACAGGCTGCTGAGGATTCTCCGGTTTTCTATAGATTTGCTCTGCGGGGAGGGCAGTCAGGCACAGACACCCTGGGTATCCCAAAGAAAAGGGACTGTGTGAAGGTGAACACCAGTCTGTTTCATCTATATTCAACATTCCTTTCAGTTTTGGCATATAATTTAATGTACTATACTTTATGGACTAACAAAGGTTGGTCATTCTGGCTGTCCACCTTATATACGCTTACTTTGCAAACAAACCTTAGCTGGAAAAATAACTGGCTTAATGAGATTTCTATCCCTGGGTTTGACAAGCGAGACCTTCGGAGCTCTCTGAGTGACAACTGCCAAATGCACTTAACTTCTTAATTACATAAGAGGAAAATGCACTTGAACTATAGCACCGGCTCTAAGATTTTATTAATTATAAATGCACAACCCGTTATTAACATTTTGAACTTGATTTGGGAGAATGACCTATGAAATTAAATGCATTCAGGTACTGTTAAAGTTATGTAAATTCCACCTCCCTCTCACCACCTGCCCGAGTGAATAATGCCGCGGTATGCATCTATCCAGTTGTTAATGAGTTATATATTCTATTAAACTGATTTCAAATGTTGTGTATTGAATCTTTGCTCTTGCAATATGGTACTTTATAATTCTATCCTATTTAGTAAAATTAATCAACAGCTGTGCTCCTTATGTTGATTATTCTTTTTTCTATTAAGATCGGGAGGTTAATGAGAGTAGTGAAATGCCTGGATGTGGTATACATGATAGGAAGCAGTAACTAATTCAATCAAACATATACCCCTGAAAATGTTAAAGCTATATTAAGAAATCCAGCTATAAATAACTTGGTATTTTACATCTCTATTTTCCAAGTCAGAGTGATTCATATGGACATCACAAAACTTTCACAAGTGCTTGATTTTCTTCATCAAGGCCCAGCTTACCAAAATATACTCCTGAAGCCTATCCAGTGTATTATTTCCTAATTTCAGGGATCAAATCTGACTCATAATCAATGGAAAAACTCTCCAGTAAACATCCCACTCCGTGTGTCCCTGCCCCCTGCTCTGCACAGCACCTGCCCCAGGACAACCACGGACCGGGGGTCCCACATCTTCACAAGCTGCTCAGAACCTCACACGAGTGAGCCTTTTTTATTTTCAATTCCAAATCTGATGGGAGTATCCCAACATAGCAAAGATACAGGTGGGGAATCTGCGATCCCCGGGACCCTCAAAAGTCAGTTTTAAATCAAAATGAACGGTGACAATATGTAACTAACACCACCTGTATGACCTTCCATACCTTTAGGTACTTCAGAAATACTCACTAATTGTTGCTGAGACTAAATGACAGACCTTTCTAGCACCATGAGAGGTTTGGGAATAGAATTCTTGTTATTGTTAATTCTCCCCTATGTATTGAGGGTTAGGTCCAAGGAACCAAACTCCATTAATAACTCAGGCTGCCAGCTCACATCCATCAGCATCAAATATTAATAGACTCAGGAGGACCAGAGCATACATCTTTCCGGATGGCAGTCAATAATACGTCTTGTTTCTGTTCAGGGAGAGGGGAAGAATTTCTTCCGCAAAAAATATGATTGTACAATATTAGTAGAGCTGAAAGACACACTGCTGCCTCCGGTGTTGGCTCCATTAACAAACTCTGGACACTTCAGGAAGTGTTTTCCCTGGATTAATGTTGCCCTAACAGATTAGATTTCTTGTTTCTGTTAAAAATACATTCCTGCTGTAAACAATGACCTTTTAAAATCCTTCTCTGCTGTTCAATAGAAAGATTTGCATTTATTCTCGTACATTTTGGATCAGGCCTTTAAATCCATGAAATGCATTTTCAAAGGGAAAAAAAGGGCAACCCAGACCATACGAGGAGTTAATAACCCAGCAATGGTCCACAACACCCAGCAAAGTCTAGACCCATACCTGGTCTGCCTCAAAGTTTGGCTATTAAAGGATATGAAATCAAGAATTTCAGAAGTTGCTATAACCTACGGGAATAAATTTGCCTTGGAGAGCTAAAGCCTGGTTCCACTGAAGGCAGTGACAAAACAGAAAATCAATTTGTCAAGGCCTCTGCAATGCAGAAGACAAACAGGGCTGTTATTGAACTTGGCCTCAAGTTTGCATGATAAGGACCTATGTGACAGCTTTGTTTGAGGATTCTTAAGCTTTAATCTGTCAAGGTGCTGAAAACCCTCAACTCCTGTGCAGATTAGGGGCGACCGACAATACCGAAAGGCAACATCTTTGAGCCTTTGGTCATCTGCAGCCTGACTCCCCCTGATGGGAGATTTTTAACATGGTATCTGATTTCCTCCCTCTCTCCCTCCTCGCCTGTTTTTTTGTGTGCCAAAGGAATTAGAGGCGCAGCCCCTGTCACCAGCAGCGGGGAAACCCAGCGCCAGGCTTTCTACAGAAAAAGGGGAGGGTGCAGTGCCATACCTGGGTAACGATAAACAGATCACAAAGACAAAACGAGGTGCTGTTTGGACCTGATGTCTGCTGTCCAGATAAGCTGCTTGGTATGGGTTTAGCATGTAACAGTATATATTTAAACGTAGACACATTCCGTGGCACACCAGCGTGCCGGTACACGGTGCCCATGCACTGATGCAGACCGCAGATACAGTTCTGTATATTTACTTATTTAATTGTGACATTTACAATTAACCCAGAGTGGTTCTCCACAAACATTCCCTCAAGGTAAACATATGGTATCCAGCAACACAAATCGTCAGAACAAACTAATTTCCCTAATGGTGTTCCAGTGGAAATTAATGTGCTCTTCATAAGCTTATTAGCAGCAGGAGGAAACTTTGTACTTTTACTGGTCTTCTCCTCCACCCTAGACTCAAACAATTTATTCATGACCTTACTGTATGGCATCTTTACTTTTCCAGACATAATGATGTCCTCTGGCAGAATTCCTTTCCCCTCTGGGTGCTACTAATTACTCCCTGCAGATGCTATTATTGGTGCTAATGACAAAAAGCAGAAAAAAGGTTGGGGAAGGATCTTGTGCCCCGAACGAGCCAAGTGTTCAGTTTGCAGGTAATCGCTGTTACTAAGAACTGACAAGTGTTCCTTTACCCACTCTGAAACGTTACACGATGTAGCTGCGCTAGGGTTTGATACACATCGAAAAGGGCACAAGGAAACCCCCCCATGACCTTACTCAGTCTCCTTCTCCCTTTGCCCTTTTTATGGGAAAGGATGGGTAAGGTGGAAAGGATGAGAAAGAGCTTTCTTGTGTTTAAAATGTGATTTGGCGGCTCACGACTCACCCAAAGACCCAGCCATTGGTAGGCCTGAATGCCCAAGTCTTTCATGAAATCGTAAGGCACTTCCAACAGCCATCTGCAAAGCTCTCCCCAGTTTGCCCCTCAGTGCCACCAGTGTCCTCTGAGGATACTGTGAAGCCTGGATGTACCATAAGGACCAAGCACAGCCACCCGTGGGAGTGGGAAGAACTTGCCGCCTTGCTTCCTCTAATCTTACAAGGATTTACAAACAGCTATGAGTGGATGTCAGCATTTTCTTTCACCTCTGAATTTGTGCTAATATGCTAATTCATACAGTAAATTTCACAGTAAATGCCACGTTCAGAATTAGTCAGCCTGATAATAATAATTCTTAAATAAGGTGTTTGAACAAAAGTATTCAGTAAAACATGCACACGAACAAAATGGAAACTCTGTTAAGAAGAGAGTAGTAAGTAAAATTATTACAAATAATTTCGATTTTAAGTACTTACAGCACTTTATTAAATACTATTTAATTTCATTTTACTGGGTATAGCCACAGCATTCGTTACAGAAAAGCAAAGCAGGGAGCACTGATTGTGAGGGGAGTAAAATTTACCACAAAATAACTGTGGTTTTCTATTTACCAAATTGTCTTTGCAAAATCTGGCTGAGCTTTGTGGATTCCTGTTTTATAAACCCAAATATATTTGCTGTGGCCTGCTACGGGTGTAACACGTGTTAATCCCTCAGTAAGGCCACAGAAGAACCCGGGCCACGTTCTCATTTCTGACCTGCTGGGGCCCTAGAGCTTCGCATTCCCCCCTCTCTCCCGTTGCACAGCCCCACAACTGATCCGAGATACATTAACAGTGTATTTGCACTATTTCTATTTAAAAACCAGGAGTACTTATCCTATGGCCCTGGGGCTGATGGGGCTTCAAAGTGACAACCATCCATCCATCTTCCCAGAAGGGACTGTCCCCATCGCGTTGAGCAGGCACCTGGGAAGCCTTTGGCCACAGCTTAGAAAAGCCTTGGATTAGGATATGGCTACCTGGGGCATAATTTGTACCTACCAGGACTGGAGAACTTGTGCAGCCTTTCAGCTGGCCACCACACAGGCACACGTAGGGCTCAAATTATCTCCACAGAGCTCGTGGTTTCCAGCCCAGTAAATCCCAGCTGCGAGGGATTTACCCTGCAGGATCCAAGGATCTGTGCATCTAAGGAGTCAGGCATCGCACACTGGCTCAATATTCTTTCAAACTGGGAATCTGAGGCTTGGACCTGGTGGTCTCCTGCCTGAAGGTGTGTAACTCATGGGAAAAGGGTAATGGAGGTGACCTGCCCTGGATGCCCTCCTTCCAGGCACCAAGAGGGCTTTTTCCATGTGCATCCTCCACGTGATCCGCACACACAAATCCCACCCGGGCAAACTGACAGACACTGTGTATGCAAGATTGGGCTCAGCTTTTGAAGCGGAGGGTGCGCAGAATCTCACCACCCTCCTGTCCTCCAGCATCTTACCTCCAACGTGCGTCATGCAAAAGGAACAATGCTCTGGGCACAATAAAACTGATGACAAACTGGAGCAGTACTTCCTAAGAATAAAGGCAGCAAATTCTAGCTTTGCGAGGGTTTTGTTTTGCCTCCATGAAATCAAGTGAAAACAAATATAAACAAAACTTTCATGAGAAAAATTGGATTTTGCATATTAAAACTCAACAAACCTGAGTTGGATTTCTGTCAGTGAGCACCATAATCCCCCTCGCCACCAGGGAATAGCTTTCTATTTTGCTCTAAAAATATGCCCAATATCAGTCAGTTATCTGCAATTAGAAAAATCCATTCCTACTGTTCAAGCCACCTAAATATGGGTGTTAAAAAAAAAGAAAGATAATTCAATAAAGAGAGCAGGGAAGAGATAGCACCCTCCCCCCTGCTTTCCGTAAATCAGTGTAGCACTGTTGCTGGGAAAAAAAATCTAGACTAACTTTACAACACTTGAATATCTGCCTGGTTTAGTATTTAAGCCTTAACTGCGGAGCACTTTAGTGTCAGCGAGGCAATGAATACAGCATCATATAATTAAATGTATTCAGAAGGAAAGTAGTATGGAGAGTAAAAAAAGATCATCAACCTCTGAACAAGATTTTTTTTTTATACAGTCAGCACTTTTCACCTAATAAAATATCACAAACCACATTTATCCAGGAGGGACCTCTCCAAAAATAGGAGATTGGATTTAGACTGGGTAAAACAACTCCTACATCATTTCCTGGGGACATTTCATCTGGTGAGACGGTGCGTGGCACCTGCGAGGGCAGCCTCCCACGGGCAGCCTGTAATGGGGTACAAGCATCACGGCCGTGAGCAGTTCACACAACACGGTGGAGGTCGGCGTTCCGCTAAATGGGATGGGTGTACAGCGTATGCAGTTGGCTGTATAAAGGCAAGACACAAAACCAAACTCCTAATTCTGTTCACAGTAGAGGTGGGGAGCTTGTTGATGGAGCAGGTTATTTCAGGTGGAAATAAAACCATCTGTAATACCCGGGTTTACATCGCGTTCGTGGGGAGGTCAATTGTGTCTACATCAGGAGGATTACTGATACACATTATGGGGCCAGCTGGATAACCAACTCATCTGTGTAGTTAAAGCAATTTGAACCTGGTATAGGACCACTGCAGATTTATTCAGGTGAAGCAGGGAGGAAACTCTCAGAACATTTTAAACTTAACTCTGGGGAAGCTATAAAGAGTCAAACATCTGTAGGGCTCTTTGCTGTTACTATAATCGACTTTGATCGGCTACTATTCTAAAATGCTCCAAAAAACAAGGACCATATCACAATTCAATGTTCCAAAAGCTAAAATGGCCCAGGCAAAAAGTGCATTATTTCAAGTTAGTGGAAAGTATTTACATGCCTGAGAGTATATACTTGGTACACAAGCTCTTCATGATGTACTCAACAAGCTACTTGTGTCCCAACTGTGGGACAGAAGTTAGCTAAGTATGGCAAAAATACTAAAGCACAGACCTTGAATACTACTGGTAAAGACAGAAAAAAACCCACTGTGTTCCTCTGTTGTTTTTTTTTTTTTTTTTTTAAATGGAGGCATCTGAATTGGAGTTATTACTATGGTAAAAGAAAGATTTTAACACACTATGTGCAGTTCCATCATTTTCTTTCCCGATTTGGGCAGAATAGAGCAATGGTCAACAGAAGCCTAAGCCACTTAGAAATCCAGAGAAGCATTTCAGTGCAGTGCTGTGTACTTCAAAGTGAGAACTCAGAGCTGGCTAGGACAATTCTGCACCAGCTATTTTATGGGATTGTCTTTGTCTGGAAATTAGAGATGGTTTCTGCTCTGTCCACATTGCCTGAGTGGCACAGTCCACCATCTACCTTCTAGAACAATTGTGGCTTCCTGACTTTTTTGCAATAAGAAATTTGGGCTCAGGCTGACAATTCTGAACAGTTCTGCAAAAGGGACATTGCAAAACCAGGAAATAAAAGGTATCATTTATACGCTCAGCCTCTATGACATCCTCTGGCAAGAAGATCCACAGTTTAATTATAAATACAAAGGAGAAAAATTATCTTTATTTGTTTGCTTCAAATCCACTGCCTGATTTTTAATTGGGAAACTTCTTATACTGCGATAAATAGCCAAGACACACTCCTTTTTCCCCTTCCCCCTTGGTGTGAAAGCCCTCTTACATACCTACCCTTGGTGACCCCTTTTCTAAGCAAAATCATCCCACTCTCTTATTCTCATTTTATGGGAGCCATTTCACAATTTAATTACGCATTCTGTGAAAAGCACTATCTTTGTCTTTAAACCTGCTGTGCAATCATTTAATTGGTTGCCCCTTGTTTCTGTGTTATTAGAAATAGTAAATAACCACTCCTTGTTCATGTTCTATGCACTATCCACAGTTCCATAGATCTCTATCGTATCCCCCCTCAGCCATCTGTTTTGTGAATTGAGTTCTAGCTTATCAAGTCACTTTTTGTATAGAAGCTGTTCCATATAAAAGATGATCTTTGTCACCCTTCACTACTTCCATTATATCCTTTGTAAGCAGGAATCAGCCAAACTGTACGCAGCAATTTGAGATTTAGATATATTATGGATTTACACAATACCACAAAAATGTATTTTCCATCCTGTTTCGTTGTCTTCCTGATTATTCCAACTATTCTGTCAGGTGCTCTGGTTTTTGACTGGTGCCGGGCACTTATTTGTGTTTTTCAGAAAACTATCCGCTGTGATTGCCTGATCTCTTTCCCTGAATGGTAGGAATTAAATTAGAACTCACCATTTGTGTATTTACTTCACGTTATTTTCCTCTCATCTGCTGCTCTGTATTTTTGAACACCGAATTTAAACCTACCCACTCGTTCAGTAACATAAAAACTTTCTATTATCTATATTTGACAATCCCAATGGTTTTGCGCTATTTGCAAACTTTCTTTTAGAATTCTTCTAGAGCTTTACTATACAATTAAGGATAATGTCCAAGCACAGTCTCAAATCTCAACTTCCCTACCAGGCACTCTCTGCACTCACCAGTGTGGTCACTGCTGAGACCTGCACCTTTCTGCAGCAGAAGCCACCAAATGAGTTCAGAAGGACAGTGTGTGCCTGAGCTCTCGTTCCCACCCCCTGGATGGAGTGAGTCCAGGAGTGAAACATGCTGTACACAGCAGGTATCCTCCGCTGGTCCCCGGCTAACAGCACTGAAGCCGTGAAGCAGCATCCAGAAGTGGATGGAAAATAGGCAGGAATAGGGCTGATGATGCCACCACCCGCAGTTGACCTTGGTTCTGAGCTGCACGATCTGCAGGTGAAAGGGTCAAAGCAAAACAGGAAAGCATCCAAGAAAGAAAAGGTATGTCTAATGGGGTTTGTAATGTACTGTCTGAAGAGCTGGTAAATAATCTCCAACCACACACAGGCAGATAAATGGATATCCCCTTCAAACTTTCACAGGTATTCCTAAATCCAAAAACCCTCAGCTAAAGAGTTCAAGAGCTGGTAAAACTGCAGTTGTTCTTTGGCATAAGAGAACACGCCAGGATTTTCCATCTATACATGTCTGATTGTAAAGGATAAAGTCTTTTCCTTTGACAGTGTAGTTAGACAGAAAACAAAATGAAAAACTAACCTGTGACTTAAATCCTATACTTAGGTGGTCTTAATGAAGTCAGTTTGCAATTTGAATTACCAGGAGAGTCACCTACTACCACGTTTATGCATAGACCCACAGACAGCATGGATAAAGATATATACATTTAGAAGCTTAATAGATGAAAAGAGACACTGCTATTGGCAAGCAGTTTATTCCTCTGCAAAATTCAGATCAAATAACTCAGTCTGAGCAGAATATTGAGCTCCACTGATTCTGAATGAGGCTACAGGAATGGAAATGCAATTTGACATAGCCACATTGCCAATTAAGGATAAAATACAGGAAATATGTCAACTAGCAACAAAGGCAGAGGCATTCAGGCCTTCTATATGATGTTGGTTCCTTTGGACCCACTTAGGAAAACTTTGGAGTTATTCAGATAAATAAAACTGCAGCAGAGCCCAGAAGTAAAAGTAAATATAAGAAGAAAAAGGAGGAGACCTGGGACTTGCCCTGCAGAATTCTTATCAAATTATAGACAGTGTGACTGAATAAGTTCTCATTAGTAGAGGCAGCCACTGAGACAAACTCTCCACTCTTATGTATTTGGGACAATCCTACCAAAGTTGGCAGTTGTGTTCAGGTAAACTTGGGCTGACAAAGTAGAATTTAAGCTGTCACAGACAATTTCTGGAGCTTGTACATTGATAAGAGAGCGAGCAAACAGAACGAAATAGAAGGAGTTCATAAAAAGGTCTGAAAAATTCCATTGAATTCAAAGAAAGGGATGCAGTTTCCACAACTGAGGGAGACCCACTGTGTCTGGTGCATCCGGTGACCTTGTTAAATACTCCGGTACAATAGTTCACCTGCTCAAAAGCACACAACAAATGCCCTGGAGTGAGAGAAGACCCTTCATTATGGCTCATGCAGCCAGGCACTGACACGAAGGCTGTCAGGGCTTAGGAAAACACAGGCTCCTAAACGCCGTGGCTGCTGGAGCTCCAGCAGATATGTCTAATTGGTCAATACGAGCCCCGGGGGGAGAACACCAACAAGCCTAATAGGCAGCAAGCACCTGGTTCATTGATATAAAAATCTATAGGGGAGCGGCTTAGTCTGAAAGCCTGGGAATACACAGGTGGCTGCCCTATAATGATCTTCCCTGTTGGGATCTGAATGTAGAATATCTTCTCCTGTCGTGCAGCAGAGCCAGAAGAATCCATCTGTGAGTCGTTATACTGGATTTAGCCCGCATCCGGTTTCTTTGCATTGAGGTGATGTTCATTGTTTCCTGGTCTCCATGTGGCAGGGCCAGCTCAGAACTGGATCAGCTTTTCAGAAAGGCACCTGCCATTTAAGAGAGCTACAGGACAATTTGGGTGACCTGAAATTCTTATGAAGGGTGCTCTTCCGAAAGCTCTGAGTACCCGTGCTGTTTGTCCCCAGAAAGAGTCCTACAGGGACTTTGCAATGGATGACGCTCCCACGCCACCAAGCTTGACCCAAAGCAACGGTTTGTGAAGGTAAAATGGTAAAATGGCTCAGTCTGCCAGCAAATCTGCCAGTTACTGCTGATCGAAATGGGGTTTGAGATGTACATACTGATCCACAGGGAGCTGGACTGAGACCAAAGTCATTTCATGCAGGCCACTGCACAGCCAAGAGAAGATAATTTTCGATCTGTACTGACCTGGCCTGGTTCAGACCTAGGGAGGCAAAACTGTATAGGCTGTTATTAGTCCCAATGGCCTAAAAAAAAAAAAAATACAGCCATTTTACACACATAAATATGTACTTTTGCATGCATAGAAAAGTGGGTAAGAAAATTCAGAGGTCATCAATGAAAAGGGATATCAAGATGCAACTCAGAGGTAAATTTCTTCTGGTCTATGAAAATGCAAAAAATCTTACAGGTAAAGATGACTCCTGACCAGCTCTATTTACGTGAGGAATGTACCAAAACATGGGCACGAGATGTTTTGATTTACGTTAATAAGCTCCTACCTTCCAACATGCAGCCCAGCTGACAGAAAAACTTCGTACAGCTGAAGTGACATTTCTTTCAATTTCAAGAACATTTTTCCAGCTCACTCTTAATTAGACGGTATGGAACAGAGTGTTTTTTGTTGCCTGCTTGAGATCCGCTTCTTGTTCCACATCCACTTGTGAGTAATTTGTAAGCTTAAAAAAGAGCTATCAGAGGAGTTCTCAGACTTTATCTAGAAGACACCAAGAAAACGCAGGTTGGAAGGACAACACGTTCCTCAGAGACCAGAACCAGGAAAGGGGGATGTAGGATGCAGCCATCGTTAGTAGAGAGGACCTGACTGTGCTGCAGTCACTGATTGTCTCACGGTTACTAGCGTTTTCATCTTTATCCACTTTTCAAGCACCACGTGAATACAATTTTTATATCTTCCCATTGTGGTTTCCCAGGGCACAGTTGCATCTCGATTTTTTAAAAGTTATTTTAGTTGAGTTTCCCATGTCCCTGTCCTTCGCCTTTACACCAGACCTGAAGCTCACATCTGGTATCAAAGAGACTGCATTTCTTTCTTGCTGACTTTGACAAAATGATCTTCTCAAAACCATTTGGAACAATTTGAAACTGCCAGGTCTTTTTGCTGTTTCTTCAGCTGCATCCCACTACTCTCTTTGTGTCCCAGCGGGGACTTCTCCTCTTGCACGGCTCTGGGATCACCAGTGATAGTCCTTGGTTTGCCTTTTGGAATGTCTATGTCTCTTCACTTCAAGGGTAGCTGGGGAATTGATCATGACCACAGAGGAATATTCCCAAACATCTTAAAATTAAGTCTACCAAGAACTTCTGAATAATTAAGGAGAAACAAAGGAAAAACCAATAAACGGGAAAGAATTCAAGGCTGTGAGCACAGGAATCAACTTCTTCCGCATCATGTCTTAATATTCAGTCTTTGTTCAGGCAAAATCCTTTCCTTGTTATGTATTGTGATGCATGGGCTGTTACCCTGGTTATACAGGGAGGAGATTATGGGAATTTGAGGTCCATGAGCCCATCTGAGTGTCCTTTGCTAAATTGTCACAGGAGACCTGACAGAGAGACAGGGCTACCACAGTGAGATAGGAAAGGTCAGGGGACTAAGGATAGAAATCTGTGGAAAATGACGCTCTTTTAGCACCACTACTTATAAAATGACTTATTTTACTTTTATTATTAATTAATAATTCACTCACTGCCAGCTACAGCCTACGCTCAACCCCACCTGCACAGTGTGGCTGCCTTTTTGTGTCCCCATTGCTGCTACTGCAAGCCATTCACCACGATTTTGAGACATTGGATTATGAATACAAATAGGAAACCAGCGAGAAGAAAATGCATCTTCCCTGTGCATCTGGGTAATTCATGAAATGAGACTGGGCAAACCATTCCTGTTGCCTGTAATACTCCAGTTAATTGGACAACTGCTGTGCCAGAAAACCTTCTCCCCACCTACAGCAAGTAAAATTTATACTGGTGGTTGGTAACAAGAACATCTTGATAAAATGGTTGAATTTATTTTATACCTATAAATGAAAAGAGCTCTTAACAAAGGGGGGTAACTGATATGCTCGGTAAATCAAGGATAAAAGGACACAGGCTCTATTGAAGATTTTTTCCCCTCGTCTTTTCTTTTTAAACCTTTTGATGAGGTGCCCTGTTGCTCTGAGATGGGCTTCCACTAAAGTACTTTTGGAGTTATCTCAAAGAGAAAAGGATCATTTAAATGAGTTAAAGCCCCCAAAACAGATCCACTATCTCCAACCTTAGGTTCATATTTTATTTTAAGAATTTTGTGAAATTTATAAAATAACTTTACTACTGAAATGGGGGTTTATAAGACAAAGGAGTCTCATTCATTTTTTCCCTGCTTCCTTCTGAAGCGGTGAAGGATGATACATTTAGAATAAAGATGAAAGTAAGTATGTAGAAGAGAGGGAATATTCTGATAAATTTGTATTTATCAACCTTGAGTGTTTCGAATACATCTACGGGCAATGATTCTTCAAATTCCTCCAGACCTACCTGGGATTTCGGTCCTTCAGGGAAAATTCAACTGAAGATAAGATAAGGTGCTCCTTTCTATTTACTTTTTTTTTTTTTCTTTTAGACAACAGAGAGAATTTAAAGGTGTAGGACAGGAGAGCAGGCTTCTATTTTTTTTTTTTAAATACAGGTAAAGATTGGTTTTTTCTCTCCTGTATGTTTTCTTCAGGGAAAAAGAGCTATTGTATGCACCATAAGGAAAACAGTCATGGCTGGAATACTCAACAGACTGGACCCGTAAGTTTTTTATGACCTCTATAGGTAACACAAAGTGATGGTCCTCCTCATTTCTGTGGAAGGGTAAATTGGTCATTTCACTCACTAAGTAGGCGTGGGGCAGACTGGCCTGAGACCGTGTGTGGGGGTGTTTGTACTGACTGAGAGATTACCCATAAAGTTTGTTATACATTTGCTACGCATTTCAACAGGTTTAGAGCACTATAATATACATTTATTTTTACTAAGTGCTCGAGTTTATTGTGTGTTACAGGGGCTGACTTTTATTCTGGTGTGCAGGCATGTACTTGTAAACCTTGGGAGCAGTTTGGGCCCCTGTGGTCCAGAAAGCATTACGTTGAGAAACTCTGCCATTCTAGACAAAATTATGGATTTACAGACCCAGATTAAGCCTGTGTTTCAGTCCTTAAGTGCACAGATTTCCACAGAGCTCAGCTGGAGATATACAGACATAAACACTACTATAAGGATATACTTGAAAGGCATTATTTTGTTATGCTTTTAAAATGCAATTTTGATGCAACATCAACGGAAGATGCAAATGGCTATAGGTACACAGTACTGGGAGATATCTTGGAAAGTTTCAGGGAATCCAAGTCATGCTCCAAAAGCTGAGAAACCTTGTGGTAAGAGGTCATCGCTCCTATAGTTTCCATACTTTCCTCTACTGTGATTGGCTTGTACAAGCCCTACCAATACAGTCAAGAAATAGAAAAATGTCAAAAGGAATTCTTTCATTTTGGTGATGAAGTGCTAGCTTTGCTTGCCAGCATGCAGGGTTCAATAAAAGCAGACAGGTCTTCAAAAAATTGCAGCATAAATAGATGAACTCTTTAAAGTAATATAAGTTCTGTCATCTGGATGTGAAATATAGACCTAAGCACCCGTTGAAGTAAAAGCTGACCGCACGCTCCATAGATATGTGCTAAAGTTTTCTCAAAGTGTCTTGGGCTGAGAAATGTTTTAACTACATATCTCCTTGCCACAACAGACAGAGTGAAAGCATTTGAAGTTAAATCTATTTTTCAGAGGAAGAAAACAAAGCATCTGTAAAGAAACAAAGACATATCACAGGATGAGGTCTCTAGATAGCTACTGCTTTCAAGAAAGTTGCAATTAGCTGTGCAATGGAGAAGGTGAGCTTAGTTGTATTTCACTAGCATTTATAATGATTTCAGTAGCTGGAACGTTGATAGGTATGTGCAGGGGGTTGGTTTCAAGATTTCCTTGTGAGACAGAAGGTCAGGATTCCTGTGGTCTCCTGTCATATTTAATTCATATCCTCTGGCCTTCTTCACCGCATTTATTGAATTACAGGAATAAAATTCAATGAACCAAAAACAAAAGAAGAGAGGACAGGGTAAATCCTGATTTCTTTTACATCCTTACTGCACAACTAACTTCTGTGGGCCTGCAAGAGAGCATCTTAAAGCACAATTTGGAAGGAGGGGGAGGCACAAGTTAGTATAACCCCTCTCACCACCCTCATAATTGCATCGAAGTGATTTATTGCAAGAAGCAATTATTTGCATGTGGGAGTAAGTATCCAGTTTCTACCAGTCAAGAATCTCCCTGTATACTTTCTAAGGCTGATCTTTGTGTACTCCCTGCGTGTTTATCAGGTTCCTTCTTGCCACAAATGAGACAGCAGCAGAACGGCTTTCCAAAACCATTCCTCAGAAAAGCATGAGTACTGAGAGGCAATCCTCAAATATGCTAAAAATACCAGTTTCAGGGAAGCGTCCTACTGGTATGCTTATCATAATGATTCCCTGCAATCACCTTAATTAAATGGCTACAACATTTTATCCTCCCTTCACAAGTGAGATGCAATAAGCACAGGGTTTCCGACAGACCTGCAGTGTGGACTCTTCTGCTGGACTGTATGAGGAGTAGCTCCAAACACGCTCTGGGATTTTGGGGAGGAAGACTCTGTTGTATTCCTCCTGCTCCTACTATTTTTTTTTTTAATTGCCTCCAATTTTGGGTAAGATTGTGGATCACTCAGATTTCTCAGCTATTTCTTCAGTCAAATCTACACACCGCGTCTGCACAGCGGTTTAGACACCCAATACAGTTAAAATAGTGCAATCCTCTGCTGTGAGCACAGTCATACCAGAACCCCATACAAATAACCCAGACCAGTACCCAATAACATCTTTACAACACTTTAGAGCTCGGTATTGCAAATCTGGCTGCTAACTCTGACCCAAAATATTCATTGAAAAAAGAAGACATAAAATGTTTTCAAATTCTATCCAAAACTGCAAGCTCACCAATATTTGGCTTTGGCTTTGGAATTTTTTGAAAAGTTACAGCTGATAAATCATGTATTATTTTTTGAGCTACAATGTAAATTTTTATTTTTAAACTTGAATCTGCTTACCTTTCAAAAATTAAGTGCTCTGCTCACGTACACGCCAACCTATGGGATGGCTGCCTTTCTACTTAATACATTTAATAAAGGTGACCAGATGCTTTGTGTTTTTAATGGCTTGCTCTGCATCCCAACAAAATGTCCCTGTTTTGGCTGCAATTGCAGATGATTCATCCTGAAACCCTGCCCAGCTGCCCTGACACAGCCGAGGCAGGGCGCGGTTAAAAAACAAGCCATCTGTGCGAAAGAAGTGAGCAGGAGGAGTGCTTTGTCAGGAAAAGACTGTCATTTCTTGGTCACTATATTTTCTAGGCATTCAGAAACCCAAAAGTCCTATGGGTCACACCTCTCCGCCTTTGCAGGTAGATTTTGCAGTTATATCCATGTCCCATCGTATTCTCTTCCCCCTTTACTTAGAAGCCCTTCAGCCCGCTCTGCAATGTAAGATTGTGTGTGGATCAAACATTTCTGGAAAATGTAAGATGTTGATCCCACTTTCATTCTTTCCAAATCATATGGCAAAATTCCTGACCCTGTAGCTGCATCAGCCAAACCCTACGCTAGAAAAAAAAAAAAAAAAATCAAGAGGGATTCACTTATGGCTTTCCTGAATAATTAGCTCTGCCCAGTTCTGTATTAGCATCGCTCTATTGTCAGTGATGCCAGAAGAGACATCCTGCATTCACGGGCGGCCGCTCCACCGGCTTGCAGGGCAGCCGGATTCAAGGGCAAAATTCTACCCCCAGGCAAAGCTCCCCGTCGCCTCAGCAAGGGGCAGGTTGAAGGGAAAGTCTGGTCTTGAGCGTGTCATTGAGATAAGCCACTTCAAGCCTTCAGAGGGTTTTGGCCCCGCAGCATTTTTCAGGTGGCCTGCGGGCAGCACGGGGAAGCAACAGGGACACCTTCTCCCTGCCCAGAAGAAGGAACGTCCAGCCCGAGCAGCTCAGCAGGACACTTCTGGTCGGGGTGGGAAGCAAAGGCTCCTGTCAAGTTTTCTTTCCAGCCTACGTTCTCTAGCATTTGAAAGAGCCGTTGCAACTCAAGTCGTCTGGCATGCACAGGAATGACAAATATGCTTCAGAGGCAATAAATTAGCAATTTCAGGGCTTTACTTCCCCTCCTGGACTAATTGCCAGAGATTATAGTATATTATGAGAAAGCAATGATACTAATGCCTAAATATGCTTCAGTGATTATAGAGCTATCCTCAATAACCAAGCTGTTTAAATGTCAATGCAAGAAAGCTCTTTATTATGAGATTAAACACTATTTTGAAGCTATGCAATAGGAACTTCCCAGGCTTCATGCCCGCAGTAATACTGTCTTGGAGCAGTATATATTGGACAAACTATGCTTTTTAAAAAAGGTGTACAGTAAAGAGTCCCAACATATTTTTCTGATGCAAACTTCAATAGCATTCCTGATCATTTTATGTTGCACTTGTTACTAACATGCTGCTTCCTTCATTCTTTCCTCGACTTTGTATTAATATTTGCGTATCATCACTGTATAAAGAAGAGAAATTCTTGTTTTCTGTTAGTGGGTGTGGGGAATCAAAAGTCAAAGCCCTTTTCTTCTTTTTTTTTACATCTCTAAATACTAGTGTCTTGCACAGATGCTTTTGACAGCCCTATCTCTCATGCCCTAAATAAATCTGCTTATACCTGGCATTGCGAGAACTCCTGGAAATTAAATGGAAGCTCCAACTTTCAGGTTCAGCTGTTGACATGCAGCAGAGAACAAAACTGTCTTTAAGCCATAACTCTGCAGTTCTGCAGATGACAGTTGGTGATCGTAAACTCAGGAGTGAATTTAAAAGGGGGGGAGGCTAAAAAGTCCTTAGCGTCCCACTAATCTCATCTAGGACTCCCACATGTGGTCTTGTCCTACAGCTGTGAGCTTTCCCCTGGAGATGCCAGCAGCATGTGACCCTGCAGAATCCTCCAACGTTTTTTCGAGAAAACCCTAAATGCTGCAGTGGGTGCTGAAGGTAGGACGTGGCTGCTCTGCTGTCCCGATCCACCACGTCCTTCCCCTACCATGGTACGATGTCCACTGTGTTTCATAAACCAAAAGAGCTACAACATGGTCAAAATTTGGACACTTTCTTGTGCAACCTGCTCTAGGTGGGCCTGCTTTGGCAGGGGGGGTTGGACCTGAGGAGGGTTGGATCTCCTGAGGTCCTTTCCAAGCCCCTATCACTCTGTGATTCTGTGAAAGCTCACATCTCCTGCTCCCCACTATTTGAAGATAATTTACTCACCTCATTTTGAAAACAATAGAGGGTAAAACTCATCTAGAAGGCTGCAAATTTGGCTGCTAAATGTCAGCGGAAGCTCTAAATATTGTGAATGTCTTTGAATCTGAAGCTTGATTTCTAGTAAACTATAGTAATTACAGTAATTACAGCTAATAATTACTATAATAGTAGAGAGAACATATAGATAGGCCTGTGGGGATGGATCACGTAAATTTAAGGACACAAATTACAGAAAGACAACTGCTAATGAAGTTGTGGAGGAATTTTCTCTTGAAAATAATTTTTTTCTTTAAGAAATATTGTTGCTTAAACATAGCCCACAGAGCTCTTCTAAGATGTGCTGCTGAAGGAAAGAGACACTTCATACATGGAGGACCGGGGACCTTACTAGCAAGAGTTCCATTATGCCCAGCTGTAGCAGGACTGGACAGCTGGATCCATGTCCTAATACTTTCTGCTACAACCTGGCAATCATTAATTCTTAATTTTTGTTGTTTTATCTTGGCTGATTTCTTCAGCCATTTTATATACCACCTATAAAATGTAATGCTTGTTTACCTCAGAATGTCTGCAGCTCTTTCTGATGCTCAGGTAAAAGACACCTGCCATATATGCTCAGAAAAGACATAAATTGCTCTATCATTTGTAACATTTTCAAAGATCTTCATCTGTTAAAATCACAGAATGACTGACAGGGAACATACTGAAAGGCCATGAGAATTTTTTTCTCTGCTCTTCTAGGCAGACAATAATCTGACATCTTTTTTGTTATGTCTTGATTTAGAATATATCATGGGAAACCACATCTCTATCCTTATAAAAGTAATAAACTTACGATATTGATATAAAGTAAATAACCAGAAGTAGTAAATCAAAACTAAACAAAGGAAAATTATGTGGACCCATAATAGAATGAGGAAAAATTACCTGTATTTCGGCCACTTTTAAGCAACTGTTATTTGAAAACGGATTAAAATCCTTTGTAATTTTTTGGGGGTCCCTTAGGGAATGCCCCGTTATTGCCAGCTCTCACTTACCATATATCCCGGCGCGCACAGACACTTCCCTGTGATGCTGTCACAATCCGCACCGTTCTGGCAAGGGCAGGGGAGCTGGCAGCCATCGCCGTAGTACCCGGGGGGACAGGTCTCATTGCAGTAGAGTCCAGCCCAGCCAGCTTTGCAGCTGCATTCTCCAGACAATGGATGGCAACTGATGAAGACAGACAGACAGACATTAATGAGATGTGGACATGAAAGGAAAAAAAAACAGCCCATAAACAGCAGTAGGACATTTTAAATGCAACGCCAGCAAGAGTCACACAAAGAACGTAACAAACCTGAAAACCGTTGAGGATGGTGAACATAAGAAGGAAATTAATAGGGAATATGGTGCTAAATACCAGCCTGGCACACTGGTTCCAAACATCTGGAAACTGCCACAGCACTGGTCAGTTTACACACTTTGAGGTTTATGCTTTTCCACTCTCAAATCAACGTGACTTGGGTTACTGACATGAACCACGTCAGGATTAAACCGTACTATTTGGCTGTAATACTGCCAGTTAAAGGTGTTCAGGGTTAGGAGAAATCCCAATGGATAGAGGAATGCAATCAGGAGAGTTGTGAAGATAAATCAGAATCCTGTGGCACAACTATTCTATTCTATTCTATTCTATTCTATTCTATTCTATTCTATTCTATTCTATTCTATTCTATTCTATTCCGTTCCATTCCATTCCATTCCATTCCAGTTTATGTTTTAAAAGTGAGTGCCACCTCAGCAGAAATTTTCATGAGGGAGAGGTAGAAAGGAAAGTGCTTTGGAAAGGGAAAATCTCCTTGGAAAAAAAAGAGTTTTGCAGGGAATATTCAGGCACAGTGAACAGAACTGATCACTACCTGAAGCCTTGGGATTTATTCGAGGCAGGAGTCAACAGGTGCCCTGGGACTAAATCTCAGCTGTGCAGGGAAATGAGTCAAGTTCCTTTATGCTGAATAATAAGCACTTCTACCCAACGTTAATCCTCTTGCTTTCGTTCTATTCAAACAATTTCACACTGTTGTGAAACCACACAAAGAGAAAAGTAGAAAGAAGAATCAAGCCCGAAAGACCGGACAATGCCTGGTCCTTCCACATCTGGCAGATGGAAGGTTTACCCCCCCATTCCTCCTGATATGAAACAGTTTATTCTTTATTTTCTCTTCTACAAACAGAAAGAGGATCTGCCTGGTTGCCTTGGGGCACCAGCTTCCCAGAGCAGGACAGCCACACGGGGCTGGGGATAGAAAAGGAGAGGAAGGCTGGAGATGTGTTCAGTCCTGGTTTGAAGAGATGGAGGTTTCTGAGGGATGGGGGGATGGGAAGGGGGGGCATGGGGACATGGCTATTTTGGGGACCTGAGGTGGTCTCAGGAGACAGCAGGGGATGGAAAGGGAATCAGATCTTTGGAAAATGACCCGGTGTTGCCTGAGGCCAGCTGAGAGTGTAGGGCTTCACTTGAGAGCTCAGGGTGCTTTGGGGGCCTCTGCACCACAGGATTGTAACGTAACACCATTGACTATCGTCGGTGAGAAAGATTAGGAATAATATTGCTATACATCAGATTTTGTCTATTATTCTCAGAACAAGAAGAATAGAGTTCTGCGAGGTGGCACCTCTCTATGGACCTCCCTCCTGGGTTTTTTGCCTGATAGAAACTATTTATTTTCCTTTATGATTATTTATTGCTATAGTTTAATATTGCAGACATGACTGAATGGGCTTCTTTACACCTATAAAATTAATCCTGTATATGTTAATTTTCAAGGTAACCTCATAAAACGCAATTTCCAAGTAAGTTTCTGGCAATTACTGGTACTGTTGTGACTCAGAATGATCAAATTTTGTGAGTGTCATATGTTTCATCATACATAGTGTTTTACTGACTAATTAAAACAATTCATCAGCTTAACAAACTACCATCCATGAAATTCTTCTGACAAAGCGGTCCCTGAAATTATGGTTGTTCACAAAGCACCTCTTAACATTCAGATGAAAATAATAAAAGCTCGTTCTTTTTCCCCTCTGCGTCTATTAATCATTACCTAATACGAGCAGAAAGCTAAACATTAAAGAAATATTTTAAAGTGGATTTTTTGTTTCTCTATTTTCACTACTAGTGCATGTATCATACGGTTCCATGAGAACTGCATCTGTTGGCTAAATTAAATCTTACAAACATAATATATGATTGTGGTTGTTTGAATCAGTCTATGACAATTCAATTGAAAATACTATACTCAGTAAGAATTTCTGCTTCAAGGTTGGCTCCTTCATCAAAACGGACAGCTTTTTTGCATGGGATGCAAGCTGTATATTTATGACTAAACATCATCCTAACACGTGCTAAAATAAGGAGCAAGAACCAAAGAGGCTTTGCTGAAGAGTCTGCAGGAGGCAAAGCTCCAAACCAAGGTCCAGTAGAAGATTGAGACCATATTCTGCCCCCGCCAAAGCCTCTCCCCACTCTCTTATGAGGCCATCAGCTGTAATAAAGTCCAACACAGATGTTTGGCTCTTTGCTTCCATATAATCTTCCTGCTGAAGCAAGGTCAATTTTATTATCAGCCTAAGTATATTAGAGTTTTGTTTGCCTAGGCCAAGCACTTGTAGTCCTTCAGGACTTTGAAATACTTATCTTTTGCTGTCTTACAGAGTGCTGGCGTTGTAGGATTAGGAAAAATCCTCCATGTTAAATTCCAGAGGGCTGGGTATGTAGCAAGAGCGGGTGAATGGACTGTGCAGCAGGGGAAGGGAAACTCCTCCTTGACAGTGGCAGAATAATTCTCTCCAGAGCTTTTGGCAAGCCAAACATTAACACACACCACAGTGTTACTGTAGCACAACAACCAAAAGGACCTCAAACGTCCACAGCTAGTTCTGAAATGACGTTGCGGTTGAGGTCTGAAGCAAAAGGACCTCAAACCTAGGTCTGAAATGAGGTTGCGGTTGAGGTCTGAAGCAAAAGGACCTCAAACCTAGGTCTGAAATGAGGTTGCAGGCCACGTCCAACCAACAGACAGAGGAGGCTTCTCAGATACCAAGAATACAATGCCCCAAATCACAAACACTTGTTTAAAAGTTAAGGTGCCCTGGTGCAGTGTTAACTTGAAGGCGGCTGTGATTTAGATGCTTAACCAAAATTCAGAAGACAGCTGTTCTCTTCCCAATCTTGCCAGTGAATCTTGGCCATGTAACTGACTCTTTCTGCCTTCATCTTTCCCATCTGTGAAACGATGCCTTTCTTCCTCCTTTTAAGATCTGCAGCTGGTATCACTGAATAGTACTAAGTTTTTATTATTTTTTCCATTCTGGTAGGTATGAACTATTCCAGTAATTAAAGGCATCGGAGTTACATTCTAAATATATTGCAGCTCATGATGGAGAAACAGTACATGCATGCAGGTATGAGTGGGTTAAGAATGTTTCTCTCATTATATCAGTATTTTATAATATTTCATTCTGTTTAAACTATGTACCTAGACATATAACTAGATCTAGGAAACTCATCTATCAGCCAGCCAGCCGCCTATACACCCAGCCTATCCAGTGAAGTAAATGCTGGCTGTATTTAAGTTGAAAAGTTTGAGGCACTTAATGGCAAATTTGTTAAGGCAAAGAACAGAATATACAGTTAGTCATGTCAATGTCTCAAATATTTCCTCCCTTTCTGTTCTGCATGTACCTTTCAAGGTCATGAGTCCATGTGAAGTTTTGCCAGCATGGGGTGCAGCACGTGTAAGGCACCTCTCCGTGCCACCAATTAACCAGAATTAAGAAAGACAAAGAATTCCTCTGGAGAAGGATCACTGAATGGATGGGTAAGACCATGTGAGGCCTCTCAAAGGATCCCAGAAGGGAAACCCACCAACATCTGCTTCCCAACCACTCGCTGTGAGCAGGAAGGGAACCTTACATTTTGGAAAGAGTTTGGCAGTGTTACGCATTAGTATTTTGCGTTGAATCTTAACAACTTTTATTTCTTTGCATCTCTTGCATAACAAGAAGGAATAGTGTAGAAAACCTCGAGTGAATGAGAGCAGCCAAGTGTTTCCTTGGCACCAGGCCGAGTCGAGGTGGAAGCTGGAAGCCATCCATAGTGCACAACATGGCATGAGAAGGAAACCCTTCCATGGCTCTTGCTGCAGTTTGGAAGCCACCGTACACTCCCCTGCTTTTGAGCCACATTTACAGCAATAAAAGATTTCTTTTCTTAAAATTTACTAGCTGAGCTGAAAACCAGAAAGTCATTTTTGACCTTTAAATTTTTTAAGCATCTAATTTTGAGGAACTCTGAGGAAACCAGGTAATTTAACTTTTTCAAGGCACGTTGGAAAAAGAAATGCTTTAGACAGCACAGTCTGTTCCAAATTCTGAATTTGTTCTCCACCCATCTTTCAGCCAAAACAAACTTCTTCCCGGTGAATTTCATGATTTTCTGTTTATACACTAGCACCAGTCATCTCATCTTAATTAACAACAGCACTAATGCTGTTTTAAGCATATTTTCCATCTTTTGGTGTTGATATTACATTCAGTCTCCCTTACTAAAATGCCCTCTTGCTTTTAAACAAATAGCCCCAATGAGACCGTAGGGGTACTACTTTGGTCCAGCACACCTCTGAGCCATTCTCACTCTAGCACACTACTGATTCAGGTCAAGGCAAAACTTCACGGACGTGAAGTCTGGGTCCTTAGAGACTGGTCCTTCCAAATGTTTCAGGGTTGGGGCAATAATTAGAGCCCCTGGAGATCTATCCATTTCATTAGACTTGATTCCCATAGGAAAGTATTAAGGCTTAAGAGGTCTATGTGTCTTCCTTCCCTTCTGATGTCTGTGACCTGGGAAGGATGTTACTATAAGCTTATGGCTCCATAGGCTACTCCACAGCAGTATTCAAGAAAGGTGGGTTGCTGAGACTGTTCCAGCTATTCATGTCCCTTTCTGCTTTCCAGAAGAGCAAGCCAGGATTATGCCTTTCTGACTATTGCAGACTGTCTCAACTTGGGCATTTTGCACAAGGGAATTTTTTACAAGTGTACCCTTCCCTGTGGAAGGACAGTCCAAGTCACCAGCACATTCTAAATACCTAATTCTCAGGTTGTTCAAAAGTCCTGTACAAAGTGCCTTTCAGCGTGCTTTGATGCAGAAATTATTGGATGATGTTCTTCAGCTGTTACTATGCAGGAGGTTAGATTAGATGATCACCCTGGTCTCTTCAGACATTAAAATAGATAGATCTAGGAAAATAGAAAAGCTGATAATATATTTATTAATGCTCCTCCCCAACCTGCTCCTCAAAGCCCCCAGAACTTTCCATTCCAGCCAGTTCTTCAATAATCAGATCAAATGGGTCAAGACCATTGACAAAAATAAGTGAGCTTCCCTGGCCCTCTTTTAAGTGTTTATACAATTATCCTACACGCTTAGGTACGGCAAGAAGTAGCCAACAGCTTAAACTGCTTCTGGCGGAAATAAATGAATCACTTTGGAAGACCACAGTTTCAGTAATGATAAAAATTGAGGGGAGGAATGGGAGGAGGTGGGTGGGAAGAGAAGTACACTGCATGGGAGTGGTTAAACAAGCAGGAAAAAGATTTGTACAAGACATGGAGTGCCTTTGGAGAAGGTCATTTTCCATCAACTCTTGACGCTCCTTGGCTCAGAAATTGACAGCACTCTGAGGAGCCCATTGAAAACAGGAAAGTTGAAATACTGTGGATGAATGAAAGAACATTTACAGATCTACAGCTTGCTGATATCTCTTTGTTCCATAACAGCAGTGATAAGATGTAGAAAAAAGGGAGATTTTATCAATGGAGAGACTAGACTCATTTAGCAAGGAAACGGAGATACCATCTTAGCAGAGGATGCTGCAAGTGGATCTGATGGAGCAGTGATGGGAGGGAAGGCATAAAATGTAGCTGTCAGACAGCAGCCAGGCATGGGTCAGGTACACGGTGTGTAAGAAGGACCCCATGCCCAGAGAAGAGCTCGTGCAAGGATTCCATTCTCTGCCTGAGCTCTCTTGAACTTGAGACATCTTTCTTTCCAGCTGGCTGGTGCTAGTCTGTTCTTTCAGGAAGGATCTTCTAGCAAACCCCCAGAGAACCTCCCAGGTAGTTCTCTGGGTAACCCAGGATGAATTCTTGCACCCTCCAACACACAATCTTCCCTGACTCAGCTCAGCTCTGCCCGTGGCCTGCAGTCCTTCCACTCTATTTACACCTTCCTGGGAAACCAGGGACAGTAATAAGTTTCTTCAGGCCAGCACTAAGGGCGAAGACACAGTGTAAGCTACTGTCCAAGAACATATTCTCACCCTCCAGTACACATGAAGAACAGGTTTCAGTGAGGAGCAGTTTACCTTGTGTGTACCACAGGCTTAAGCGGTGTGACATGCAGGAATTTATACCTCAGCTCGCTCTGCAGTAATTCTTGAAACATCCCCTGTCCTCAGTGCAACGCAGCGCTAACCTTTTGTGTGTAACGCTCAGCTCCTTCCATAGGGGTGTTACTTTTTGCAAGGTTTTCATGAGACACAAAATAATCAGGAGTGATAGAAGCCTGTTGTACGGAGCTACCTCTGAGGCGTCAAACAGATTGGATCCCTGCTGTCAGACCCAGCAGAGCCAGAGGGACCTTTCTGTAGAGGACTCGTAGCATCAGAATCACAAGGTTTTAAATAATCCATTGTGAGCTCTGACTTTGAGTTAAGCAAAGCCTCACCGCTCACAGTTGAACTTGAATTCACAAGGAAGATCACCTGTTTATTTCCACGGCGGAGACAAATAGTGTCTATCTCAAGCACACAAACAGATTTGCCTGAAGTATTTGTGTGTGCGTGAGCACGTGTGTGTGCACGCACGCAAATTAGGCAGGATAGCTTGCATACATAATTGAGGAGAGGGCTTATATTTCAGCAGGCTGCAAGACTGCAAGGGAGGTTTGTCATCAGTCAGGTCCCTACCTGTCTGGTTTAAAATTGAAGAATGTCCGTATCAAGGGCATATTTCCTTGGGCATCAATTATCCCCACCTCCCTCCAAAGCCTCCACGATCCTGAATGGGCTGTGAATGCTTAACAGTAATGGGCAGAAAAAGGAGGAAAAGAGGGAGCTGAGAGGCTGGGCATCTTGCAGGTGTGCTAAGGAAATGTGGGTGCTATCCTCCATCAGAATAGCCCAGGCCAGGGGGGTTTTGCTGCCCAGGTTCCCTTTACTGCATGTGAGGGAGTGAGGAATCTCCAAATAGCAATTCCAGCAGTCAGTACACCAGGCAAGGGGTTACAAAAGGTAACAAATAGGATAACAAGGAAGAGCCTTAAATTCTTCTTTTTTTTTTCAGGATTTGGAAAAAATTCACACTTGCAACAGGAAAAGTAAATTCAGCCTATCTCATGTTAGGTGTGAGTCTGTTTGTGGCTTCAGCTCTGAGTAATGAGAACCTGAAGAATCAGACCAAAAAAAAAAAAAGCAAAAGGGAATAAAACATCGAAACCTGACCTTTTACGGGAGGCTTATTCCATTTTAGGTATACTTCCTTGATATTTATTTTCCTGAATATTTCACACATACACATACTGAATGAAGAGCAAAAATAGGCACACACAAGAGATGTCTATTTTGACAATGTCGACTTCGCTAGAGTTCCATAGAGTGACTTGGGGATATTGATTTAGTCTATTTATACATCTGCCTCAAGTGTTTTCAACAAGGTAATTTGCCACGAGACATAAACTGAAGCAAATTAGGTTTCGTTTTGAAAGTCCCCTTGCTGTCTATAGATCTAACAAGAAAGCCTATGTCATAAAAAGAGCCCAAATGATGGATTTGAGTAAATATATCCACACTTTTTAGATGTCAGTGGGTTATTATACATACATACGGACATCACGTGATAGTTTTTGTGCCTAGAAGACTGCAGTTAGAGGATAAGGTCATATGTCAGATTGTTTCAGATTTTAGCACAGCTATTTAAATAGTTAACAGATATATGCTTAGTAGCTGACTGGACTGAGGTTTATGGTTCCAAACCTGAGGCCATCTAAATCAAAGGCTGCATTCCAGAGGAACTGTCTGTGTTCTTAATTAAAAGTACAGATAAAGAAATACTAGGTGTAGTTAATTGAATTTTTTCCCAATGCTTTTATTTGGCCACTAGTATATAATGTGATGTACATACCTGAGAGTGTTGGTAACATTGCAAGGACATCTCTTGTTGCATTTGAGGCCATATAATCCTTCTGGACACATTCTTTCTTGGCAATAAATGCCTTTAAATCCAGGGTCACACATACACGCTCCATTTACATGGTAACACTTTGCACCATTCTGGCAGTCACATCTTTGCGTGCACTGAAAGCCGTATGTCCCGATAGGACACTCTTCTTGACACCTGCAATGCAATATATGAGAGAGTATTCAATCAAATGCCATATTTTAGTCTGCTCATGACTTTCACATGGGAATGTTTTGGTTAATTAATTAAGTACAAAATCATTGTTCATTTATTTAAGTAATATACTGTGAACTGATGATATCATTGGAGTGATGTGATACCTTGGGCATGTAAATTGCTGTAACTGCTGTTAATCTCTGTCCAATTATATCCTGCAAAATTTGCATTAGTTAATATCATCTTTGTTAACAAAGTGCATTCTTGTTTCCTGGACCTTGACAATTCCATTCATCAACCATAGGAAATTGATACAGAGTAAGATATTTTCTTAAAAAAGCCTCATCTGTTTGCTTTCTCTTTATTACAAAAGGATTGTGCACCTTCTTTAAAAGCATATGGTCCTCTCAGTGATAACGAGGATTGGAAGGGAATATGGTCTATTAAGGAATATTGAGTAAAGTGTTCTCCAGCAATGTGTAGTTTTACTTTCCCTCTATGCCGTCGTTGCATCAGCTTTCTACTAACAAGGAGAAAATACACTCTTTTATCTCTGGTGTGTGTTCTGAGGAACTAAAGCTTGAATTTGCTTCTCATCTCTTACTCCAGGGATGCTCCGTGGTATAAAATCTCAAATCACTTTCACGCTCCTTAGGGTAGTATCTTCTCCAACACTGCCAACATTTTAAATATTTGATACAAATAAAAATGGAACCTGAAAACACTATGCACAGATTGCTTTAAATTGCACCTTCCATGCACTGTTTAAAATATTTCTCTACTGGATACCTTATGAAATCTGCCAAAAAGTCTGTTTCATTGTCCTACACACCTAGGTGAACTGTTTATAAAATTTCCTACTCTGAAAAGCTCAACTAAGTTCCTAAAGAAAGCAATTGATTCCGTGCTTGACATAATTCAGTGGTTTCAAAATTCTGCAACGAGTCAGTACTACAGTTTACATGATCCACCGTGAAATATAGATAGGCCTTTTCAGTTAAGAAAAAAAATAAAAAGAAACCCAGAAAAGCCCAATTCCCTTATCGCATGGATGCCAGATATTGGAAATTGCCTATCAGCATTAATTTAATCCTGAGCATTGATTAAAGTGTGTACCGTAAACTCAGTGGATAGAGGCAATTGTTAAATGTCTTTCTGCGGGTCATTTCACAGCTGGCAGGTGAGAGTTAATACAATGATCAGTAATAAAAGATTAATGTGTGATGCAAGCCAGGCAAAACTGCAATGAACACAGCCAGTATATAAGAAGAGCGTTACCTTTGCAGCTTCAGATTATCACGTTTTACTAAAAATAAATGAACAAACCAAAAAGCCTAGCTAGGGATTTAATTGCAGCGAGCATCCCCACAGTTACTAGCTGCACATTGCGAGTTCAGGAGTTCATTTGAGACCCAAAGAGAGAGGAGCCTGTGACAAAGGGGAAGGGAAGGAGCCCGGAGGATCACCCACGGTCCTGGCTGCTGGCCCCGCTGCTCTCAGGGTAATTCAGCTGCAAAGGAAATAACCAGCAAAGAACGGGTAACATCAGGGCTGAGACACTTAAAGCAAATGAAATGCAATGAAGAACGTATTAAGATGCCTTATGTCTCCATTGCCGCACGCAGCTCGACTAGTTAGCAGGAGAGCACTGTACTCAACGAGATGAATACTTAGTCAATAGTGTACTATATCATTCTATATTTATAGAAGATGAAGCATTACCTAGCAGGGAGAAAAGCATCTGGAAATGAAATATTGACGACCTAATCCATTTACATAATTAGCCTTTTTCTACTAACAATTTAACCAACTTATTTATTTGGAGATCAAGCAGCTACCGCTAATGAATTTTATACAAAGAATACTAATAATGACTCCTCTGGAACATAAGAATAATCACAGCAGGAATTAGCTTTCTACTTAAACATCTTTCCTTTGCAACATATCAATCTAATGTGTCCATAGCACCATTAACAACCAGATACATTGTTCAATTAAATTACAAAATGAGCTGCTAAGCCCTAGTTATGTTTCTTGTTTAATTTACATTGCTTTCTGCCTATCTGGGGAGATTCGTATTATAATATCCACTGAACTTTAATACGTACTATAATTATTTGGGTTGGGATAGGATAATATGGCTGTCACCTGTAGAATTAATGGAAGCAATTTCACAAAATATTAAACATAAGACAGCCTGCTTAACAGATTAACTTAGTACATACACCTACATTTTTTCTTCCCAGATAAATTTTTTTCATGGAATAGTGCTGCAAAGTTTTTTAGGCTTGTTTGTTTGTTTGTTTGTTTGTTTAGAAACAGGGATCACATTTCTGTAGCACAGACAAATATTAACAGCCATCCAAAACACACTAACCTGGAGATTGCCATTCTGTCAATAAAAGATACAGGTACAGACACAACAAGAAGAGAATAAGTCTGCTTATATTGTTATAACAAATGTAGTGTTTACTCTGTTAAGATTCGATCTT
This sequence comes from Gallinago jamesoni, assembly GCA_025769975.1. NCBI lineage: Eukaryota > Metazoa > Chordata > Aves > Charadriiformes > Scolopacidae > Gallinago > Gallinago jamesoni. Next base: position 39,406,060 of record JAOQGH010000069.1, read on the forward strand.
TAGGTTTAATGGCAATATGGAACACAAAGCTAAGCCAGCACCTTCACCTTTCCTGTCAGGCCCTGAAATCTCAGACACCCCATCCTCATCTTCTCCCTGGGCTTCTGCTATTATTCCTTTCCAGTTTGCAAAGCAGACATTTACATGACACATCCTGTCATTTCAGCCGAGCACGAAGCTGCCTGGAGTTATTACCAGTGCCTGCCAATTTCCTAGATATTTAGCGCAGTGCCGCTTCCTGGAAAACATGTAGGGAACAAAGTGTGGCAACGACACTTACACAGACCTTCATGACCATTTAATCTTCACAAATATTTATCTAGCTATGCGTTATTATCTTCTGCACAAGATGAGGAACGGTGGTATTATGTAGTACTTACTGACAACTAAAAAAGATGATAGTAGATAAAAGTGTGTTTACGTTTTTTATCGTTGCTCACAATATCTGTTATTATTAAGAAAAATTTTTCATTGCCTGGTAAAATTTTAAAGAAACCACTATTTTGTTGTGTGGCAGCACTCTCCTGCAGTATTTGCAATTCTACGGTAACGCTGCAACAGTTGCATGAGATCCAGAAAGTGAAAGGGACTTTAAGCTAAAATGGTTCCTGACTGATCTGTCCCGTTGTCCACGCTGAATGAACACATAACTAAGGAAAGCAATTTGGACTTTTTTTAAAGACCTTGTGACTGCTCCTTCCCTCTCTGAAATGAGTGAGCAACCTGCCATTAGCCAAGTGTGGTTAACGGCCAGCTGAGAGTACCTGTTCAGAACAAACCGCTACAGGAATGAGCTGTCCTGGCCCAAGTGAGAATAGAATGGGCCAAAGGTTTCTTTTCCCTTATCAAAGGCTTATTAAAAGCTGATAACTAAAATGTTTTAACCTTTTGAGAACCCATTTGAAAGGTGGGAATTTCTACACTAATATAATGCATTGCCTTGCTGCTGGAAAAGCTTTCGGAACTGCCTGTTCACCGGACTTTCTCCTGTTCTCATCCATCCTTCCACACGTCGGCATTTCTGGTCTTCTGCCTCTCCATTCTGTGTCGATCCTTTACTTCCCTGCTCCAGGAGGGGCAGCCAAACCATCCCCAAGGGGTTTGCTGTGGTGCAGGTCCAGAAGGTGACCTTCGCTTGGCATCTTCTCCATCTTTTCCAACCGATCATGCCCTATTTTGTCCCTCCCTGCTTCTGTCTTCCTAAGCAACCATCTCTCTTTGGAGTCCAAATCTCTCCCACTCTTCTCCAAGTGTAGATCTGAAAAGCCCACATTCCCTTTGCTCAAGGACAATTCTTGTGAACTGTTGGGTCTGCCCAGTGGTGCCTCCTCTGCCCAGTCTCTCCCCAGCCCCTCTCCAAGGGCCAGCAGCAGCAAAATCCTCTGCTTTTTGACAGCAGGGAGAAACAGGTCTTCTGCATTCTGCTTGCCATCTCCTTTCCTCATCCCCAATGATCTTTTCTCTACTGTTATTGCTGGAGTGTGTAAGTGTTCCTGTTCAGGAACTCCAGTACTGTTCTTTCCCTGTGCCACACGCCTGGAGCAGAGCCAGCTCTTCTGCTGTGTGTCCTCCCTCATGGCTGGGGAAGTTGGGTCGGCTGGTGGGGAGTTCCCAACAGCTCTAACACCGTTGATTCACCTACAGCCAGAGATCGATCTAGATCTGTGACAACCAGGTGAGGAGCCCTAGAGACAGAGAGCCTCTGTCAGCCTTCCTGAGCATGGCCAGGACTGGGGACGGCTTACGATTGAGATGTGGTCACCAGTGTAGGTGTCCAGGCTGCCCAGCTCCTTCCTTTGGTGAAATTGTCTCCAAAAGGAGAGAAAGAGAAAGCTTCGGTTTGCAACAGTAATTATATCGTACCCTATGGCTGGAATCGCTGTCTCCAGATGGAGGATGGGGAAAGAGAGACATGCTGATGCCTTCTCCACTAAATTAATTTGAAATAATTAGTATTTCACCATGTTTAACCACATACAAATCCTGAAATAATCTCCAGAGCCTCCTCCAATCACTGCTGTTGATAAAATGGAAACAAGGAACTTCCACATTTAATGGGAAAGAGCATGGCCTTCTGAACCCCAGCATCATGCTGGAGCTTGCTCTGTTTGTGTGCTATAAAGACTCACTGATAGTACAATGAAGCAAGAAATGAGATATTCCAATGAGCTTTGCTGCATAAAAGTATAATTGTCAGCATATGTCAGTATACTGGTACGAGGTTGTTAGAGCTAATAAAAAAAGGGAAAATAGCAGAGAAAGGGCTTCAGCATCACATACACTAGTGAGCTGTGCCCATGGTCTCTGGAAACACTGGTGGCACAGTCCAACCTCTCGTGAAAAATGCATTTGAAAGCCTGTTTAAGTGCAGTTCCCTACCACGGTTAGCCCTGCTGCAGGGCTGCACCAACACATGTTACATTCCCACCTTGACTTTGCTGCGTAGTCGTTCTCCTGAATCCACGACACCTTTGTAAAACCCTATTGTCATCTCCCCTGATGGATGTATGGGTGAAGGCTCTCATTTATAAATGCTGAGCATTTATCACCTCTTGTTGGTGGCTGAGATGGATCGGTGCCGCAGCAGCTCAGAGGGGCTGAAGGAAACATTAAACTGCTGCATTGCTTACTCTTGAGGATATTAATTTGTATAAATATAGTTCATTTACATATCTTGTAAACATGTAATGCTCTCTATTAAATTTATCACTGTAAATATCTAAATTAAATTTAATCCATTAAATTTTAAAAGTTATATTAAAAAAAACCCTGTAAATGGAGAGCATTGCCAATAAAAAGTAATAACATCACCACATTTATAATGCTTGAACTGCTTCAGAAGGATGAACCTAATTGGAGCAATAGAAACAGAACACCATTTTTCAGAGAGCAAGATTGTCCTAGAAGGGATATAAATATTGCCAGTCCATGGTTAAAATGAAAGTCTTTGGGGGTTTGATTTTTACCTGTCTCCTATATAGCCAGGCGTACAGATGCATTTTCCTGTCACGGGATCACAGTGTCCTCCGTTGTGGCATGGACAGTCCTGGCTGCAGTTAATTCCAAACGTTCCAGGAGGACATGGCTGCGCACACACCAGCCCCTGGTAAGGGTGCAGAAAGAGCTCTATGTCAGTCAGTATTCATAACGCAATAAATTTCTATATGCAGCTTGGATTTTTATTGTCCTTCTTGTTAAAACTATATCTAAGTGTAGAGGCAATTTTTTTTCTGTTGAAGATGGGCAAAAGAGAGTCTCAAAATTTGGTTCCCAGAGTAAATGCCTGTCTACCCTATTTCCAGAAGGATTTTTCTTGCCACTGAACAGTCACTGAAAGTTCTCTTCTCTGGATCTCCCCCTGTAAACTGCAGCTGGGGTGGCAAGACATTCACTGCTCCTTGAATAGATGCAGGAAGGCATGGGAGAGGTTAAAGGCAACCAGAGAAGGCTACAAAGCTGCACATGTGTGGGTGAAATAGAGAGACAGAAAAGTTGTTGGACCTACCCTGGGTAAGTGTCACAAAGTAGACATTTGGGAAGAGGAGGACTGTTGAGAAGACTGCACTGGGAGGACCGAGTTCTGCTAGTTGTGATAGTTTATGATGATCTCCCCTGTTCAGATAGACCTACTTCATCCAACCATGAAGAAGCCGAAATCCAGCTGCTGGAGAAGTCCTCTACTACTCTTTGGATCTTACCCACTTCATTCCCTCTACTCTCACCCAGCCCCTGCACTCATCTCTTCAAGCAGCACAGAACGGCACCTGCCAGTGCTTTGTCAAAGCCCTGGAGGAGGCAGGATGGGAATGACAGACTGGGATAGTTGCAGAAAGCCACCAGTGATGACATACAAGCAATTTGACTCTCCACATCAGCAGTGGCTAGAAGTGATTTTGCAGTGGAATATCTGCCTAAACCCTGAACACTGGAATGATCCAGAGGCATCATCCAACGTCCTCTGAGCTCCTTATCCCCAACCTTGGATCTATATCTCAGTCCCTGACCTGCCTCAACTCCACATCTTGATGGCTACCTCCGTTCCCCATTTTATGCTCCCAGCTCTCTCCTCTCCTGCCTCTTTATCCCAAATCCTTGTTACAGGCTCCCTTTTAGTCCTCTCCTCTGGACCCAAATCCCCATCTCTGAGTTTTTTCCTCATTCTTCTCCCTGCTTAACCACCTCTGGAAGCGCAAAGCCAGGCTGCCATTCCTGGTGGTGCACCCTGGCACTGCTCACCAGGAAAAGCAACTGCTGGGCAAGCCTTGTTCAGCCCCCAGCAGAGAATGTGCCACCACGAGGTGTGTGAGGTGTGTCTTTGGAGACTTTATCTGCCAAACTCAGGTGTTTTTCCCCCAAGTATCACATAATGTCTCCTACCTTACAAGGATTTCCTTATAAAGCCTATCAAGGCCTCACAAGGATTTCCCCAGAGTTTCTTAGAAGTTGTATGAACGTGTGGGTTTTTTTAATGTGAGCAAACATAAAATTTGAGGCTGGCATCCAGCTGAGTAACTTCAGCCAAACCGAGTCTGGCAGTGCTGTGGTCTGAAGATGGGGGTCCTGTGATGGAAGACATTTGGCAACTGCAGCGAGTGGTGCCGTGCCAGCGCCATGCACGGTGCAGCCGGAGAGAAATGGTGAGGGTTTGCCCCCCTAGTTTGTAACCAAAAAGTAAGACTCAGAAGTCTTATTTTCCTAACCAAGCCCCAGGGGCTCTGAATTTTGAGCAAGGCGCATATTAGACACAACTTATACAAAACATAAAGGGGGAAGATAATGGCTGGTTTCACTCCTCGGGGTTCTCACTCAGGGCTTTGGCAAGTTCAGCGATAGCAACAACCCCAAAGAGGAGAGGCTGCTCTTCAATGTAATCATAAAACTGATACTTCAGGCCTTTCCTAACCAGTGATAGGTGTCTCCTTGGCTATAAAACAGACAGGTTGGCCTCAGTTCAAGAACTTTCAGATCACAGCGTTAAAAAAGTGGTGTCTCTGGACTTGAGTAATACACACCACCATATATCTGAAAATGTAAGTATCCATTTATCTTGATAATAAATACTTTCTCTCTTGACGTCTCAAAAGGAACAGGATTTCTATCAACAAATGATGAGAAAGCAATACTCTGTGCTGCATCCCCCTGGAGCCAAGAGAATCTTTAGGCATACTTTTTGCATTAATATGTACTAAGGGAATCCAAAATATCCCTCTCTGGAGGATCAAATGTCAGACCAACGCTTCCTGCTGCTTATACATCTAATCAGTAAAGTTCACATCATCAGCACCTTTTTTAAGGCCCTGATCTCATCAAATGCTGCCTTTGACACTGTTTGCTATATTATTACCATCTGGTATATAGAAATGATTTTTTTCTGCTCCATTTTCTCACATACCCCCATGTTTAAAATCCACAACAGAAAGAAAAATAGACAAACCCACAAATTACAGTTGCTTCATCAAGCCCAGAGGCAATAAGAAAGAAGTGATTAGCAGAATGTGTTGTATCAACACGGCACCATGAGGTAGAGCCTTGAGAACGGGATCTGGGACCAAACAGGGTGTGTTGCCAGTGACAAATGTTCTGTCACGTAAGGAGAGATTACTGCTGTCCTGAGCACAGAGATCTAGTCCTTCAAAAGTGTTTCTGAGAGGCATTGTAAATGCTGAATTTAGCTTCCCTCCCTACTTCCTGAGAGTGTTTGCAGGATTTAATATTGCAAATGAGAAAGATGTCTAAAATTAAACCTGTACATTGTTAATGAGGCCCTAAAGCAGCCACCCATTAACTCCCACAGCCACAAACACGCAGAAGTGGAAGAAGTCCCGTAGTATGCTGGGAGCCACATTTTGTTGACTAGTTCAACAATCTGTGCTGGTAGCCACCATCCTCCTGGTGAAAAACCCATGGGACAGGAAAATCTCACAGGACCCAGTTGGTATAACTTGTTGTGCTTCTGGGAGAGTCTGCACTGGGTGGGAGGAAGCAGGAGGAAAGAAATATTACAAGTAATAAAAGAACCAGGCTTTGAAGATAGCACGTCCAAGGAAGAACCTAAGAACCCTAGAACTTCCTCCTCATCAACTTATTGCCTCCCCTTGCACATCCCACAGGCAACCAAGCCCCTGAGGGAGACGAGCTGCTGTTAATAAGCCTACCCTAGGAAAGGATGAAAGTTGCTGCTCATCCAGCAGCAATAAAGTCCAAGTGGATTTGCACTTCTATAAACCCAGGGAGAATTCTCTCCTTCCAACATGATGGTATATTCAATACATACGTGCAGTCTCAAGCCTCAAAATCAGCAAGTAAAATTCCCAATGTCAAAGAAAGACTATCCATGGTGTGAAATAAAATGAATGCTGTCTAGCAATCCCATCTCACTCGCTCATTTACAGCCCACTCATGTCTCACTTTCCAAACCATTCCAACCACCAAGTGTTAAAAATATAGCTTGAAAAAAAATTTTTTCTCTCCCTGTCTACTGAATTACCAGCTTTTCATTAAAACCCTGGAGAGACCTTTTATACTTAAAATCTCAACATTTACAAGCTGAGTGCTTTTACTTATAATTTCATTTTCTTTCCCCGGAATACTTGATCTCTCTCTTCAATTTTCAGTTATGCTTGTTTCAAACATCAATTGTTAACTCTAGGGTTTCTCTGGGGACAGAGCAGACAACAACACAGTTTTCAAGAAAGTCTCTCTAGGCCACTAAAAATGCAGAGGAGAAACTCCAAGCTGTAAGGGACAGGGCAGAAGTGTGCCAGAATGCATGACCACAGATGCTGTGCAGCCCCAGCGCTGTGGTTCTTCTTTAGGGTTTATGCTGCATCCTAAAACAGCTCTGAAAACTTCCTGCTCTATTCTAGTAGTTTTATATCTCTTTTGTGATTTTTTTAAATTTACACAAAGAGGGAAAACTCCTGATAAAATACAGGTGAGGGAGAATACAGCAAAACAACTCAGATCCTCAGAAATATTGCGACGCAGAAGGTAAGGGGAGGTGAAAAAAATATCCTAAAAATTACTTTTATGTTAATCACTTTATTAATCACTTCTTAGGGGCAGTGCCAGAATGACTGACAGGCCCTCAAAAACATCTGAATCGCTTCAGATTTTAGAACCTCTTCAGAATTACAGGCAGCAATGTTCTCCCATGCCACTGCCTGAGAGCTACCAGAATCTCATGGTTGGCAGTTTTTAATTAAAAACAGCTGTGTGATCAAACAGAGGCAGCATTTGCTGTACTAATCTAAAGGAACATAAACATCTCTCTCAGCCCTTAAATGTTTCACCAGGTATAAGTCCACATCAGAAGCCATAGTTGAATGATGATCTTCAGGGTCTTCCATGAATTAAAATAAGAAATCATAGTACTTGTATGCATTAAAATCCAGCAAGATTGCCAAGACACTAATTGTCACATACAGGAAAAATGCCAGGAAATTTAGTACAGCTAAATGGTATGTAGGCCTGTGAGACTTGGCAAAGCCCAAGAGAGTTAATTATTACATTATTGATAAAGTTGAGGACTTTTAAAATGTTTGGCCTCGCTTTCTTGACACAAAGGATTAAAGGTCAGGGCAATTTGCTCTCTCCAGTGCAACCCCTGATGCAAGCAAATCTATTGCAATCGATGGGAATTATGCCTGAGTAAGGACAGGACACTGAACTGGTGTCTGTGTCCTATGTATAGACCTGCCTTAATGCCTGCCTGAGCCACTGAATTCCCCCTGGCTTCTCCCTCTCCCTTCCTCCTGAAGGGGGAACACAACCATGTCCTTGACAATCTTGAGGCTGAACTTTGAGCTTTCTGTCCCATGTGAGGGCAGTGTCGAAGGTTGCAAGGAATACTCCAAGGAAATGCAATTTAGAGACAGTTTTTTTGTCTCTTCTCCCACACAGAAGTGTAATGAGTAGTCACTGCTTAGTCTACTGCCATTTATTTAAGTCTATGATGGGAGCTACCGGGCATAGACTGGTGGCCTAAGTGCTGTGCACTCATAGCAAAGGTGGTCCCAGTTTCAGAACTGTTAGAGCCTCTTGACAAGAAATAGGAGATAAACATCACAGCCCAGGCATCTGCTGAGACAGGGAACTAAGAATTTCCTATTCTAACCCCTAAATGAGTTATGAGTACAAAGAACCTACTCACCGTCCATCCAGCAGGACAGGAGCACTCCCCAGTGATGTGGTGGCAGACTCCCCCGTTCTGGCAAGGGCAGCGCAACTCACACTGAGCTCCATGACTGCCTGGGGGACAGAGCTCTTCACAGCTTTATGGAGAGAAAAGAAACAAAAAACAAAGAGATTTTTTAAAAAAAAAAACTTACAGGGAACAGTAAATGAGGAAAATCCACAAGACAGGTCATCATGAGAGCCTTTGTGCAAAATATGAAACCTCAGTAAACCTCAGCTGGCATTAGCAATTAGCCAAAATTTCTTTTATTTCTGCTGGGGTTTTTATGCCATGGATCCTGGAAGGCTGATGCATGTGTGTAATCCTTACACGCACCAAATTCTCAACAGGACAACTCAGACCATTAAAATAGCCCAGGAAAGTAAGAGCTGGGGTTGGCCCTGCAAGTACTTACTGCTGAGAACTGACATACTAATGTCAATGGGTCCACTCCTAATAGCGAGCAGAGTCGTTAGCAGTGACTGCTTCTAGGACTGAGGTCACAAGCCTATGAGGAAATCAGGTACTAAATAAAATATTCAAAAGGCATATCACTTATTTATGAGGGTTAATACCATCTTTATTTTTTCTCCTTCCCCTTCATGCAGGTCAACAAATAATATTAGATTGCAAAAGTATTAAGTCACCGGCAATAAATCTCCAGCCAAATTCAGGGACTAAATTTTCTCTTCCCCTTAAATAATTTTGAAAAACATAATTACTTCTGAAACTACTGCATGATCTCTAATGAGAACTGATGTTACACTGTGGGCAATTTTGAACAAGGAACTATTGCTTGCTGTCCTAAAATTAATATGCAAATTTTGTGAATCCTACTGGTAAACTTTCAGTGTGGTGGATGGGGATTTACCTACATGATTCTCCTTAAAGTTAATAGGAGTCACGTCGCTAAATCCCTGCTCACTATGTTTAATATTTACCCCCTAGATAGTAAGCTGATATAGTTAACAGTAATGCTTCCTCAGTTAGATTGAAATCAAATAAATTGGGGATGGTAAGTCCCATTTGATACTTCACTGGACTGCTAATGAGTAAAATGTCCAATTGCTTATAAAAACTCAACTGTAATTTGGATTGTATTCACATGCGGAAACTAGGAACAGGTACAGTTGTTGTACAAGCTGGAAAACATAATGGATTTTTAAGTTCTCTTTAGCACTAAATTTTATTTTATTACGCAGGCAGGTATAATTAGGAGAAAAAAAAAAAAGATATTTCCTTTATTTTGTCTCTCTGAAATTCTGTTACCTGACTTCTACAAAGGAAAGTGAGTAATACAGAGACCGTGACTCATTGGGTTTAAAGCTGGTCGCAAAAGCACGGCTGTCAAACCACGCGGAGTAAAACACACCAGTCACTGAACTTACAATACCCCCGTGTAGCCGGGCGCGCAGTGACATTCGCCCGTCCTGTGGTCGCAGGTAGCTCCGTTGTGACACTGGCAGGTGAACTGGCAGCCCTTGCCGTAGGTCCCGGGGTCGCAGAGCTCCTCGCAGCGCCAGCCTTGGTAGCCGTCGGCGCAGACGCAGGCGCCCGTGATGGGGTTGCAGAGGGCTTCGTTCTGGCACTGGCAGCGGTTGCTGCAGTGGGGTCCCCAGTGCTCGCTGTCACAGCCTGGGAAAACACACAGTCTGTCACCAGGACGAGGAGGAAAACGCATCGCCGGCATCTCCTCTCAGCCTCTCCCGCTGAGGCTGGCAAGCGGCAAGCAGGCAGGGACACCGACAGGACCAGGAACTTTCTAAAGGGCCCTCAAACTTCCTAAAAATACCCGTCCCCGATCTAGCATGCAAAGCAAAACCAGCACTAGTCATATACCTAAATCTGAGGACTTGTTTAACATCTTTATTGGATCAGGACCTAAATCTTTTAATATCCTGTTTCTTAGTGCTCTTAGATAGCTGGAAGGAATGAATTTATAGTGGAATTAGATGCAGAGGATCACGTCCTGGCTGCCACGTAGTGAATGGCAGGTAGCATTGCCAAGCAAATCCTGTAGATTTAATAAAGTCATCAAATATTGTTTCTTTGCACCATTCCCATAAGATAATAAATATGATAATCTAAAGAAGGCTTTCACCTTTGGTGTTGCTTTTCCAGAAAGTTTTTGGGAGGTTTTTTGCTGGAGTAAAGAGATGTTAGGGAAGAAAACAACAGAGACGGAACTTCATGAGGCTGCTGAAAGCAGGCTTAGGGATGAAGGTATGGAGTGTGTATGTCAGGTAATTTCTGTGCTAGTAGCAGTATGCAGTAGCATTACAGAAGAGCCCCAAGCCCTATGGCCAGTGACACGGAGAGGAGGTTGCCTAGAGAAAGCATTAAAGCACAGTGAAGACTCTTCACGTGATAATCCTGCCTGATCCCTTCTCCTCCTCTGAGGACCACATGCAGGATGAGAGAGAAGTCAGAACTAGAGAAATAGCTTGATCCTGATTTGTTTTAGAAATAGCAATCAGCATCTGCAGAATACCCATGGAAGATGGACGCGCACTAAACAGACAGCCCAAAGCAAACACCCAGTTAAGGTTTCCCCAAGTAAATGGTCAGCAGAAAACCAAGGGTTTCTCCAGTAGTCCCACCCTCTGCTTAGCAGCCTTTGAATACAGCTATGTCAAGGATGAAGAAAATAAGCAAATTACCATTCCGTTCGGAATAGAGTTCTGGCAAAATCCCTGGTAAAGACACAGTTACAGCTCATTTTCCAGGTAGAGCTGGCTGTGCTCACAGAGCTGGTTTCAATTATACCAACAACGAGCTGTCTTCACAAACTCCTTTATTTGCAGACACGCAAAGAAACTAATCCCCAGGTGACACTCGCTGCCTCAGCCCTGGATCTCTGCTTCCAGACTCAGCAAAGTCTGGAAGCCCCCTTAAGGCTGAAACTCTGTCCTGGATGTTTCATAGCCCTCTCCTTCTATGGTACGCGGCCATAAACCCACACCGGCCTAGATCTATCAGTTCACTTTGGCAAATGTTTTGTCCTTCTCATTGGTCTTTTTGAGGATACTCAGCAGAAAAAGAAAAGAATGTGACTTCACTCAGCCAGCATTGCAGTTACCAATTTACAATCTTGTCTTTCTTGAGCAGCAGTGTTAAAGGCCAAAATAAAACCTATGAGAAGACAATTCCAGGGTCTCCAGAAGGATCTGCAGGGCCTTCCAGGATGCACTTGCAGAGAGATGGTTTCGTGTCCTGCAGGAAGCAGAGCATGCTCCGTACCCCTGTGCATAATCCTGCCTGTGCCTCACACAAGATATTTTATTGCTTTGCCTCATTTTTCCCACATCCCCTCTAAACAGGGATGATAGTTCCTCACTAACACCACTGGGAGCCAAGCAAACAAAATCTTACTCTTTATAAGTCTTAAATTATTACTGAGAATCTGTGGAAAGAGACGATCCATCTTTATTTCACACAGACACTCGCTAAGACTCCGTAAGCCTTCTGGGGCAGGGAGCAAATCTGCTGGAGCTGATGGAGTTTCCCAGCAATTTCCGTTCCAGAAGCACTGATTTGTTTTCTGCAGAACCTGAACATCAAGGGATGCAGTTCTGCAGCTCCACAAAGGGTACAAAGCTGAGCCAACGCAACCGCGGCCGACAGCCCTTTGCATGGGGCAGTGGAAGGCAGGAACCAGCCCTCACCCTGCCTGCTCTGGAGACATAACTCCTACCTGGCCACATCTCATATTAAAGCCCCGACTGCCAGGCTGAGGGTTGCTCTGGGCTGATATAATTCCAGCTGCAATTAATTTGCCTAATATGAATAAATAACACTCATTAGAAGATGTGACTTGTATCCTTGATCTTCCACGTCTCAGGTGGGAGCTCCAGTCGTCAGATTCGGTTTGTGGTTTTCACTTTGAAAGAACACGAAGCAGAAAACAAATCTTTTATAGGAAGGAAAAACCATTTCCCATCGTCATCTCAAGCACCTTGTTTCACATTTACAGTGTCTGTCCCCCACACAACACCTTTTATGTAAAATCAATCTTATTTGAATGCTTATTTACTATTTATATTAGGTCACATGCTTGCTTTCTTCCTATACCGAATTTCACCCCACAATCTAGCCAAAGGGAAGAGCAAAATGCTTAAGTAAAGAGCAGCAGTTCTTCTAATTGGTTGTAAAATCATAAAAAACCAAATCTGGATAATAAAAGAAGCCTGCGGTGACCAGAAAACCAGCTGGCAGTTAGAGAGATTTTTCCAAAGGCTTCTAAGTACAAGGCATCAGTGAGCACACATTGTAACATTCAGTATGTTTAGTCCAAAGTAGCTAGCCAAAATGTTTTAATTATCTATGAAATAAAACAGCTTGGCATACCAGAAAGCTACTAAGAATGTGAATTTCATGGGGATTTATTAGGGAGAGGACATAAAAATGAGGATTAAAGTACATCTGAATCTTCGTGGAAGAGACGGAAAAAATAGAACTACAAAAAGATGGGTCTTGTACCATGTCTCATTTGCGATGCCGGATACAGCCTTAGCAACTGTCAGGCTCCTCTTCATGCTCCTAAAATTACAGCCTGGCTTTGACTAGAGTTCTCTAAGTGGTATGAAATCTGAGGAATAGGTTTGTAGGACCTATCCCTGATAGGTGTGCAAACCAAGGTGAACATAGCATGTGTGTACAACCAAGGTGAACATCCCCTTGTCTCTCCAGAGACGGGATCATATATACACAGTGACAAGTTGGCATCTTCTAGATTTAAGTCTTTACCTCAGATGATAAAGGGTTTCTGCTTTTAGCTATCTGTTCAAGCCCTACTGATGGCACAATGAGCAGAGCCATTTCATGCAGTATCAATTCATCCACTGCTGATTAATTGCAAAGGGAATTGAAGGAAATTTGTTGGCAATGCGTTAGTGTAACATTTGTGATAATGAAATATCACCCTCACCTGATTTTATACTACAGTAATCTCACATGAAAATAAGATATTTGTGGCTTAAAGTTTACCAGTTTCTGTTGGTTTCCTTTCCCCCCTTTCCTTTAAGTCCCACATTGCAGTGACAGACTGTGGAGTTGCAAGTAAATTCTTTACCTATATGATTTCATTGGGACATTAAGTGATATTTACACTGTGATAACTCATAGATCTGCACTGTGGCAACGTCTGTGCCTTTACAAAGGTAGGCAGATACAAAGTTGATAAGTTAAATCCAAGTATTTATTCATACAAGTAATTCCACTGAGCTCAATCAATCAGACCAGTAGTGTGTGAGACTACTCAAGTGCCTGACTAGCTGTGGGACCGGGGTCTAGAACTTCCAGCTAGAAAGTTAAAAAACAGAAAAACCCAGTGGCTTCTGCAACTAAGACGTATTTTTTTTCTCTATACATCAGTGTGGCAAATCCTTGCTGGTGTGTGACAGCAATTCCAGTTTCTGAGATAGAGGGTAAAGAAGCCTCAAGAGCCAGAGAAGCCACGCTGCACTTCGGGATCCTCAGCACCACTTCTGTGGGCACAGAGAGGCTGTTTTTCAAACACAACCCAAGCCTCGCACAGGCTAATCCTGCTCTTGTTGGTAGCCTCTCTGTGTAACTATAATAGAGATAAATAATAATAGCAACAACGTGGGGACTGAAAGCTAACTACAACTTACACAAAGAGCTATGCTGTAAATGCATATGCCATTAAAAATGTCAGAATGATACAGAGACTTTAACTACACCATCAATAAGAAAAGCAGCCTGGGAATGGTGATGTCAGGGAGGTACAAATGCTCCCCTTCGACTCTCTGCACGTGTGGATGTCAATACCATGAGAGATGAGCCTGAAATAGCCACCGCTCTCTTGGGAGATGCTACATTAAAGGGAGCTGCCATATTTCAGGTCACGTGCCAACATTCCCTGGGTAACTTACTCACTTTTTCTCCTTCGAAAACTTGACTAGAGATTAATTGCCACCAATAAAAATGAATGTAACTCTGTAAAGGATGATGCTGTGTGCCTAAGGATAATTACAGTTGTCTGCATGCCGTAGTGAGACAGGTGAAAGATTCATCCCCCCGTGGAAAGCTTGCTCGATACAGCCAACGTGTTTTCCTCCTCTCTGCCTGGAAACCTCCGTGGCTTGTTGAAGTGAGGGCTAATTGCAGCAGGCTCTGCATATCCACCTCTAGAGTGGCACGTGACAGCCTGTTTCCAGTTGTGTCCTGTTAAATACACACCAAGGACGTGATGGAGGTGCTGCTTCTCTCCCAAGCGGCTGTTGTTCCCTCTGGGAATGGCTGGAGAACTGCTGTGCTCCGGGTCAGTAGAGCTGCCCAGTATTTTGTGCGGCAGCACAAGCCGGGTGACGTCAAAGCGAACACACAAGTGAGAAAATTTAGCAGAAAATTTCTCACACAAGTGAGAAAATTTAGCAGGACACCCAAGGAAAGGATGACACTTATCAAGTGACTTATCCCAACAAGAGAGAGTCAAAAGTGCTCTTCCAGTGCTTTTCCATCACTGCACAGATACGCTATTAATATGAAAACAGCATCTTCTCTCACAGCAGCACCAGGATCTGTGGTCTTAAGGTCTGTGTTTGTTTTGTTCTCATTAGCATAACCCTACATGTGTCTCTCTCTATAGACCAGGGCGGCATTTTGGGTCTGCAAAGTCAGTGGGACATTCATAATCAGTCTGCAGAAGGCACACCTAAGAAAATTCCAGTGGTTGCCTAAGGACTCAAGGACCACACTTGGCTGATGGGGATCTTCAATTAACGCAGGCCTTAAAGGAACTTTCTGCAAATTTGCTAAAGTAAGGCTAACTAATACTCAATAATCAATATTCTGGAACATTTCCTAATTCGGTTTGAAATGTTTAAAAGAGATACTAACCTTTAAAAGATGCAATCAGGAAACAAAATTAACTTATTAAATCTAGAAGGATATAGGTTAAGACAGATTCTTTTAGAATTTATTTTGAAATTAGGGCTAGATTCTCCCCTTAATATAACTGTACTGCTGTAGAATTGCTCAGAATTGCTGACACATGTTTAGGGATGATGGCCATCCTCAAAATAATCCAGATTTTCTAAAATTCCCTTCAAAAATCTTCTTGCAAATGCTTAGAGACCAATATTTCAGGATGAGGAAGCCTCATCTACACACCAGACACACCAGTGGGCACCAGCCGATTAGGTCCCACTGCTCAAACTGCAGCTGATCTTCTTCTTCACAACCATCTCAAGACACCGATAATCTACTGGGCGACAACGTGTCTCTCTCAGGTCTTACAAATGAGAGAGGTCCTGTCAAAGCAACAAATAGGTTGGATTTCTGTAAATAAATACTTTCTTGGGGGACAATGAAGCTAACAACAGGTTTTAATAAATAATCCTGCTCCAAATATAATTTAGATGATCTGTCACAGGGGGGTAGTTGGTAGCATTGTTCGTTTTCCACTGTAAGATACTTTGTCCAGTCCCTGACAGCTTCTCTGTTACGTAGAAATTACCCCCTCCAGTCTCAGCTTCAGTCTCAGTCAGTCTATCAATTTGAGGAACAGAAGCAAGGGAATTTCAGCTTAAATCAGTAGGATAAAGCAGTAGTTTTTTCTTGTTAAAATACATTTTTATATCTTTTTCACCAACAAGCTGGGACACCTTCCACGCACAGAGCAATAGCTTGAAATCTGGAAGAGCCCTGTCCCACACCCAGGGGTGCGCTCTTGTGCCCCAGTGAAAATCCACCTCTACCTGATCAAACCATAAAAAACACAATTTGGAGATACTCAGTGCCACCTCTGGATAATTCATTACCCACATTCCTCAAAGATTTCATCTGTACTAAAAGCAATCTGCAATTAAAGGCTTCAGGGGCTTAGCAGAACTTCTCTTTCAACTGCTCCCAGTAGCAGCCATGGACCACTGGCTGTTTAATCTCCATGTAATAAGTGGCCCACAGAGAGGGTGACAGCTTTCTACTCCTAGTCCATTACCCACATGTCAGAGGTTTGCTCTGGTCCATGCTGATGAACAGTCTGTATATCAGCTTGATGACACCCTTGAAGGGATTTTTTCATATTCTTCATTTGGTTTTAAGGGAAAACAAACAAAGCAGGGAACATCACACATAAATGAGGCATTTGACTTACGAAGTCGGTGTCACAAAAATAAGAAAATGTCAGATTAAAGGTTGGAAGTGCAGCAGTAACTCAGTACTTGAGCCTATGAATTATGATATTTTCTTTAATTATGTGAGCACAGGCTATGGCTTACACGCCCTGGCGTTTTCTGTCTTCTGAGCCTGTAGCTTTGCAGCCTGAAGGTTCCCAAACGCGGGTTTCTGTGCAGTGGTGTATGCACCAGCATTTTATCTCCAGTGCCAGACTTTCAGTCACAGCACACACAACTACGATGAAGAAAATGCCAGTCTCAATGTTTATGCCTCTAAGACTGCCCAGAGAATATACTTTGCATATGTAAATATGCATTTGTGAAACTATCCACCCAAGTGGCAAAAATCTGAGGTTAATCTGAGGCTGGCAGAACTTGCAGTCAACGTTTTCCAAGTTGATACATCAGTCTGCATCAGATAGAAAGAAAAAGATGGGAAGGGAACATCAGCGGATTTTTCCCCAAACGGATAGATTATTACTCACAGGAGGAAATTAATCTAATTTTGTGTTGGGTTGGTTTTTTTCCTTAGAGACAGGAGAACAGCTTTTCATCCTTCAAGAAAGATTGTACTGATACTCTCTGAAGTTCATTGTCTGAATCAGATAAGAAACATGTGGCTGATTTAGGTCATGATTTAATCTCAGATGATGATCTCATTAGTCATTGACTCTCCAACATGTGCTACTTAATTCAATCAGAGCACTTTAGAGACCCTGCAGTTTATTTAGCATCTTCTGAGGAAACATTTTCTTTCCAAAGTAATCTTTGGTTACAGAACATTCCTACAGTACTCTGTAGAATGCCTAGAACAGTTACCCAGTTGTATATTTTTACTTTGGATAAATGAAAATAAAATCACTCTAAGTCAAAGAAGAGTTGAGTGTTTGGATGTCAGCCTTGTCAAATCCCATAATGAACTCAATGTAATTTGGAAGCAGCAAAATGGAGAAATAACTTCTACTCCTGACAGATATCAAAGTGTTGAGTTTTCAGAATTTCTATCATGAGCTATTTTGACAGAGGCTTCAAAAGAAGTGAAAATTAGAACACACAAAAAATATCTGAGAATATTTCCTATTTCTTTTTGTGGAAATTACTGCTCAGTTTAATGAGCCTTTAACTCTACTGACACTCTAGATGGTACAAGGAGTTTAAAATCATGAAACGCTTCATAAGGGAGCGACAACATTCTATACAACACTGGTGGATTGTCTTCTCATTATAATTTTTTTAGAGAAGATGCTGCATTCTTTAAAATGTTTTTTTTTTTAAGTGTCATATTAATGGGAGGCAAAGTCTGTTCTTTAATTAGAATTTTACTGTGGTGAATTAAAAAATACATGGGCAGAGTATCAAGAGTCTAATAAAATTAAATGAAGATACTATCTTTCCTCTGTACGAAACCCAGCAGTCTTCGCTCTGGCAAAACTTCCCTCAATACTTCATTATTATTGTCTAGGACAGGATTGTAATAAGAAGATCTGCAAGTAACTTACTTCCAAATTCTGTATTCCAACTGGGTAAAACTCTCTCTTTTTCCATCTATTATGCACTTTAGATGTTCTCATTGACTATATCATGAAATTTTCTTGCAATGCCTTTATGTAGAAGTATTATCAGTTTTGCCTGTAAGAAGGGGTAGAAACACATTTGGATAAGCCTAAAACACTGCAGGACAGGTACAGAGGAAGAGATCATGCATCCTTCAAGGAACAAGTGTTGGAGAGGCCACCAGAGGGGAGCAGGAGTGCTGACAGCAGCATCACTCCAAGGAGATCCAGAGAGAACTACACAGAAACAGAGAGAAGTCTTTGTCACTGGAGATGAGGAGCTGTTGATACAACATTTGTGCCTGGTCTGAAACAGTTCAAAGGCTTATGAAAAGCTATGTGCAAGTATCTGCTGCTTGCTCTTCTAAACAGGGTATGGTGGGTGCTTAGGAAGGCAGAGTTGTGGGAGCAGAAACAAACCCTCTTTCCCTTCTCGGTTGATCAATGCCAGTTGAGTCTGACGCAGTTTAGAGCAGACCTATGGGACCAGTGTGACCACTGCAGCAGGCAAGCCATGCTGGGCGCCCTTCAGTCACATCTTCATCAAGCTTCTGGCAACTGGGCAGGAGAACATTGTCCATCACCTGAAGAATCTACTATGAAAGTCATCTGATCCCCACCACCAAAGTCACCTTTCCACCTCCTGTGACTGCGGAGCGGTGTTAACTGCATAGGATCAAGTGGGATCAACCCCCTTTGGCAAAGCTCTCTGGGGGGATGTGCTCAGCTCTTTATTTTTCACAGCACATAAACTGAGCAGCAGAAGGTCACCCTGCTGATGTTTTGCCAGGTATGCAATATACCTTTATTTGCAGTTAAAGCAGTGCTTAGAGAAGACAGGCTTCTTGTCACTAAAATAGCAAGCGTTAAGAGAGCGTGTTCCTTCTCATTCTCATTCACACGCGGGGATGTATGTGTCCCTTCACCTTCAGCTGCGTAGGTCGACGTGCAAACTGACACGAGCAGAAGGATTGGTCGATGAGTGGATAAAATGGTACTACCAAGATAAACATATGGAAGGAACGCTACAGCCGGCCGGCTTCAAACTATGGAATAAAGATTCACCTTCAAGGGGATGTAGGATGTATATGCACATCCCTCATGTATCACATAACACTCAGTACTGACTCATCAGTCATTTTTAAGGTGGTCAATAAGCAATTTATTCTATTGCATTGATATTAAAACCCGAAGTAAACCCTGTGGAATGGGGTACTTGCTTTTCTTTCCGACAGCGGTGCTGTAGAGTGAAAAGAACTGCTTCTTCCCCCTTGCCATGGTCCCATCCCAATGTCTACTGCCTGCGTACTGCTTTTCAGCCAAATAACAGTTCTACCCCAATATCTGAATCTAGGAAAAATCTTAACTTCCCTAGAGTGAATTCTGTTACCTAAGGACTTTGGGAGAGAATTAGAGCGGCAGAAGGCCTGGTGGCCTTTGAAATAGGGGTGTCTTTTATATCTAAAACAGTTCAAAGGCTTACAAAAAGCTATGTGCAGGTATCCGCACAAGCTACTCGCTGTTCTCTTTTCTTCTAGGCATACTTGAAACCTCACATGGCTCTTTAATGTTACCTAATGTCTTCAAGATATCTTAAATACACTGCTGCCTTTCTCTTATAAACCATTTATAGTAATGTCCCTTCCAGGCACATAAAAAGAAACAGTTTTGTTAAAAAGTCTTGCTCTGTGTAACCCAGTAAAAACCAGAATGTTCCCTCATTGAAACCACATTGTGAGACTCTGCACAGTCTCTGCAAAACCTTTCCTATATTTACCAACAGAAAATAGCAAAAGTCTGAAACTACTGGGGGGAAAAAAAAAAAAAAAAAGAAGTAAAAATGCCGAAAAACTAGAATATTACAGCTCTTTTTCATGTCACTCAGGCACTGAGATGTCAATAAAGAGATGTCAATAAAGAGATAATCGGAGAAGTAGACAAATACTGTGTAGCTTAAAGAGCAGGAGTGAAGCACGGATGGCTCTAAGAGGGTCACGCGTGGCAGAGGCACCACGCTCTCCCCGGCACCAAGAGTTTTCTGCGGTAAAATCCCCGCGTCCCCGAGGCAGCTCCTCGGACTGCAACGCTGCTGCAGCTCTCCTGCACCACTTCTCCGGGATGCTGATGCTGAGAGAGCCCAGCAGCCCCAGGTCCCGTGGCCTGATCCCGCAGTTTATACTCACATCCCAGCCAGCAGCAAAACGCAGGAGCCCCGAGCGCTGGGAAGAAAATAAAGACGCCACGGGCTGCCCCCCTACGGCTTAGGGCTTTGGTTTCATTCCGGAGAGCTAGGCAGGAAGAGAAAGCCTTGTCTCATAAATTATTGAGATTAGATGTCTAAACCTTGATATTTTATTTTGACTTCCAAACATGTTCAAATGTTGTTCACAGGAGCATAAATTAATGCCAACTTCTAAAGCAGAAGTTGCTCTAAACTGGGAAATGAAACTTTTTTGTTATGATGTTAAAAACAGACAATTCTTAAACTGTTTTACATTTTGAAAAACAGAATGATCAAAACTGTTCATCCTCACAATCGGTTACGGGTATGCTGAACTGAAATGTTTTGACAAAATCACAACCATATGGAAGCCGGTGCTTTGGGAACAGTTTTCACCCATAGTGGATTAGTGCATTAAGCGATCGCACGTCAGGCAGGCAGAAAACACTAAATCAGCACTCCACATGTTTTTTCCTCATTGTTTACAAACAAAGTGTTAGTGCCTCGGCTTTATCGGCGGGTCAGCTCCAAAGAAACCAGGAAAGTTCACGCAGCAGCTCAAGTCCCCTGCTCTGCTGGGTCACTGCTCGGAGGTTCGGGTCTCGCTTTCCGCAGTCCGAGAAACTGCCCGCACGAAACGGCTTTCTCTCTGGATTAATTTAATTTCTCTCTTTTTTTTTTGGTGACAACTGTCACTGAAAAGTAAAAAGCAAAACACACATACGTGACTTCCTGGCTGGATGGCAGCAGGGAAGCCAATGGGATTTTGTTGGAAGAGAACACGGCATCTGTGCATTAAGGTTTCTAAATGCCAGCTTCCCTCTAAGTTTCAGATCTCTACAATTTCCTAGTGGCGGCGGAGCTACATTTTAAAAAGCCACAGGGGAAAAGTGAGGTTTTCAGATGAGACCATCACCAAAATTTCAAAATTGTCCAGTGACCATGCTGTACGGTGCCCATCACGAGCATCTTGGACTCAGCCCAGTGCCCCTTTTACAGTCAGGGATTGTCTTTCTGTTGACTATAATGGTCTTTGAGAAGGGCTGCCCATCATGGGTTAAGTTAATGCCACCTGGAAAACGACACGGATGTCACAACTTCTATGTTTCCTTTGCTAAGCAAGGTTCTCTGCTCGCTGCTGAATATCTGAGCAGAGCAAACACCGCACGCACACACCAAATATTAAAAATCGATGAGAAGAAAATGACATGACCTCAAAGTAGACCATTTTCCTTGCTGATACAACAGGAACCACCCAGGGAAATGTTGAATAATGCCTGATGTTTGTGTAGATGGTGATTGTGTAGTAGATGGTGATTTAGGAATGCTGCTGACACACATACACAAATCTGATGACACAGGAAATTAGCATCCGTTCGTCTCCCCCCCCCCATACACCCTTCGGAAGAATTTACTAAATATAGCTCACCCTTTAAATATTTAAGGATATCTGCAGCATGTTGTTGTTTTTGAAAGGGTTCTTTCCTGACTGGATTTTCCTCATCAGGCTTAGTAATCAAGTTGTTTTATTTGGAATGGTTAATTATTAGTTGAATAATTAATTATTCAGAGTACATCACTAAATGAAATTCAAAGGATGCTGCGATAATAAAAAAATTACAATATGCAACAATATGGGTTCTAAATTGTGCAATAAGATCAAAATGTGTAGGTTTTTTGCACATTTAATAGAATTGCCTCCATCGTCAAAGTCCCATACAAACACTGACTAGTTCTCATGGTCCATTTATGAGCTAGAAAATATACATTATCACCACTTCATAGAAGGAAAACTGCGACAACCAAATTACATCAAACTACAAAGCTACCCAGAAAGTAAGTGGAAGCACTGAGATAGAACAGCTCCAAGTTTTAAAGCCTAAATTTATGCTATAAATACTTTATAGCATATTTCTTCACTACATTTGTAATCCTGAGCTGAATTAAACATATGAAAAATGATTCTTTTATGTATACAGAGATTAATTTGCATCAATAATAGTGCTTAAGAAGTGTAAACTTGGTACGAATGTCATCACTGGTAGGCAAATAGAAGTGGCATGTGGTTTGGTGCGGGACCTGAACGTCCCCGGGAGGTTCCTCAGCCAGGAACGCCCACTCGTCCCCATCAGCACCATGGCCACTGTCATCGTGGCCAGCTCTAGCCAGGCCAGTGACACTGAGGCCACATCTCCACTGCGTTTGGCAACGTGACTGCGGCACGCACAGGCCTACGGAGCTGGCCAAGACCCAGATCCAGCAGGTGAGGAGAGCAGCGGAGCTTCAATGATGGTGGCTATAACACGGGCTCGGTGAGAATCACCGACAGACCCGTGCCGACAAGCCCACCGGCAAAAGTTCCCCCCCTCTTGGCTTCACTGCGCCCTGTAATTGAACAGACTGGGTAGAAATAACAGGGCTGTCTGCTTCAATCACCCCTCTGACTGCAAAGTGCCTGCAACCTTAATAAATGCTTATTCAGCATAATGAGATTCTAATTAAAGACGGCTAAAACAGTAATCACTTCTTCATTTTCTCTAACTGCCATCCCCCGAGCTCCCAGAGTCAAAACAAGGCAGCGGCTGGATGCACTGGGAAAAGGGACACTCCAAGGCTTTCCCAGCCCTGCGATCCCACCGGCTTCACCAGAACACACGGAAGAGAAACTGAAGAAAACCTTAAAGCCTTTCATTTACACAAATGATATATAGCAATCCAATAAAAAGGCTCCACTTTATATGGCTCTCTCTCCTGGTTTTACAGGTCCCAGTTCCACCGTTCTCTTTAAAGGAATGCAGGATTCTCCAGCCACAGTTTCTTTCTCTGCATTTTCTTTCATCACCATTATCACTGACATTGTTTTTTTACAGACCTGTGCCCACCTGCTCACTTGGGCTCTAACAAAACAAAACCCGCAATAAGTTACACAATATTTGCAGGAAGATTTTCCACAGACTGCAACGTTTTGTTCCCGTGTTGATTGCCAGGGTCATAGAATTGGAATTTTTGCAAGGCAAGGGATCCAAAAGGCAGTAAAACTACACATACAGAGACTGTTGGAGCTTCTTCAAATATTTTTTTAATTAAAACTGTTAAAAGTAAAATGGAAAATTAGGTTCATATTGTACCAGAAGGACTTGTCCTTACAGAGACCCCATAGCCAGCAAAGTTTAAATGCTTTATTGTTCTGTAACTCACATATATGCAGACTCCTCTATTTGGCACATCCTTAATTTCTGTCAAACTAAAAGAATTTTAGCATTTTCTGTGAGGGAACTGGTGTAAATTTTGAAGAAAGCCTAAAAAAACCTCTACTGTTGACTCATTTCACTCATTCCTAGGCAGATCTGAAAGAAGGAAGACTTGAAAGCGACATTATGAGCCCAAGAATTATCCTCCACTCTTGAAAGGCACACGGAAAATTAAACTGGGGGATCAGTATTAAGGTAGTGGAAATTATTGGGTCTGTGCACTTAAAAGATTAAGAAGGTGACTTCCCACTGAGACTCGAGAACACAGGTGCACATAATTTTAAAAATCTGCATTTTTAACCTTTTAAATTTGCTAGCAAAGCAAGGAAGTTGTTGAGGAACTGCAGTAAACATGGCAATTCAATCAGCTTCTTCCAGACTTTATTTTGCAGCTTTCCAATTCTTTAACCCAACAGGGCTGTGGATCGTGCAAAGACTCTTTGGCAGCTGGTGACACAGCAGCAAAACAGAGGTGAAGGCAACACGGGAACACTTTTTTAGCAACTGCATAACAAAATCCCTTAATTCACTGCCAGGGTGGCTCTGGCCACCAATGTTCATGGGTGTTGTTGAAACCCATGTCCTGTTCTCTGCTCTTCCTCCTGGGAATTGCAAAAGGATGCAGCGAAAAGAGCTAAAGCCAACTTTTCAATAGCAGTCTGGAAAAGGATTCAATTTTTAAAGGTCTGGTATCAGTTTCTGTACATTTTTTTAAATAGAGGTCTCTACATTCTACTGTTAATGGGTGAAACCACTATTTTTTTTTAAGTTTCTAAGCATGTCGGAGACCGCTGCATGAACACAGATTTCAAGGTGTTACTTTTGCCTGCTCCCGTCAAGAGACTTTGGGCTAATTCCTAGACCTATGGACTCTTAAAACAATTATAACCTCATAATGCAAATATCCTGAATTTCATTAAAAATCAAACCACCACTTGACTGCCAAGCAACAACAAGCACATTTTATGCATAAGCTAACTAATTCTGTCTCCTGAGCCTCTGAATACATGGTAATTGTAGTTCCTCATAGCTACACCTAGGCAGATAACCTCACAATTGATTTCTGTCTGCCCTCCAATTACAGGCGAACCCCAACGATGACTGTTTACATCTCACTTAACGGCAACAGGACCCAGTTGTGGAGTCGGGCTTCTGTGCTGACAGCCGTTCTATACACATAGCAAATATTACAACAAAGATAAAGCAGATAGACTAATTAAAATCCTGATCCGCAGCCCACTGAAATGAAAGCAAAGACAACACTTGTTTTCCAAATGTAGCCTTATAACCCAATTTATCTTCAGATTTGTTCTGGCAACAGAGCGCCTAGCTGCCACCCACAAAATATTGCCAGGTTGAATCTTAGCGAAAAAGATTTAAAACTGTCGATCCAAGTCCTTGTTTTCTCGAGTCTCAATTAGCGTAACGCTTTCCTTGTGGGAGATCTTTATTACGTCCCATTCAGAGCGCAGCTCACCCCGAGCGGAGCTGCCGGCATCCCTCCTCGCAGGTTCTGACTGCTTGAGTACATCCAACTTATTTTACACCATTTACAGAATCACAGAATCACAGAATCTTAGTGGTTGGAAGGGACCTTTGAGATCATCGAGTCCAACCACATTAAAAAAAAAACAAAAAAACAAACAAAAA
This sequence comes from Gallinago jamesoni, assembly GCA_025769975.1. Taxonomy (NCBI): domain Eukaryota; kingdom Metazoa; phylum Chordata; class Aves; order Charadriiformes; family Scolopacidae; genus Gallinago; species Gallinago jamesoni. Next base: position 39,431,052 of record JAOQGH010000069.1, read on the forward strand.
AAACCAAAAAAACCCCTCCAAAACAAACCACAAAAACAACCAACCAACCAACCCTGTAAAATTCTTTATTGATGCCAAGGTCTTACAGCTTAATTTTGAGGCACTCAACAGTTGTGCTCAAATATAGCTGGAAGATCCTCCATGGTATATCCATATGTTCTTCATCGGCAGTGAGGTCAAAGTGGCAGCTTGCTCAGCCCGCCTGAGATACAACCCAAAGTCTTTGGAATCAGGGCTTTTATCAACTCTGCTTCTCCCGATTCTTGTGCAAACCTCACAACCTGCCTCCGCATTTATTTGCTGGTACTTTGGACTGCTCTCGGAAATACACTTCAACGAAATACTGTTCTTGTAAAACACCTTAAAAACCAGTTTTAGGTCTAGAAAACCTACATCAGTTTGGTCCTACTGATCTTTTTCACTACAATATCTGGCAGTGATACTTTGATAATTAGCAGTGATCTAAATACTACAGCAGTTAGATTTACAGACCGGTTAATTTTAACTTCAAACCCAAGGAATGCTTAGCAGTGTTTTCCTATCAGCATTTCACCACCCCATTAAAGAAGAAAACACTTCCTGCTTTACAAAGGACCTTAGCCAATTTTATAGCAATCATAATCAAATAGCTGAGGGCTTCTTTATCCCCTAAATATTTTAAGTCAGACATAGCGGAGCAGTTAAGATTTTTATTAGGTTTTGATCTTCAATTTTGTGCAGATTGGAGAAATTATTTTTACTGAGATGGATTTCCCAGGTTATCAACTACTTACTGCACTCCGACACAGGGCAAGGTATTCCTGAGAAAAATAAGGGGATTTAAAATATAATAATAAAGTGCCAGAGCTTACACAAATAATGCCCATTACAATTCACAGTGGGTTAATGAAAAGCCATTGTGCTTTGGAAAGTGTGCGGTGGGGTTAGGAGCTACCAGAGAGCCTGATGGCAGAAAAAAACAGCAAACTTTTCTCGGGAGAATACGTGCTCGCTCCGTTCTGAAATGTCACTGGTGTGTACAGATTTTTAAGAATAGCCCAAAGCCATTCATCTTGTAAAACTGCTCCTAAAAGTCCGCCATTCGTAAGTCCGCTCCTACAAAAACCAAAAGTAAATGCCCAAGATACCCCAAAAATAAGCATAGACAAGGTTTAGTTTGTATGTACAGACTGGCTGAGGACTATTTGCTATTTAATTGCCTTAGATCACTCTATTACACACATATCTGCCTGTAAGGTTCTCCATATACTTCATTTTATCTTATAAATGACCAACTCTTAATAGCAATCAAGTCATCATGGCTTTAATATAATTCGGAAACTAGTTTATCACTAATTATTAGTAAAAGTGCATTATATTATACAGCACCACTAGTTACCATCACATCTTTCATAGGTGTGAAAGGTCAGAGACAATATTTGGCTGTAGGTTGAGCAAACCACAAGATTATGTAGACCCAAAGTCTCCCTGCATTTTGATGCTACCCTTCTCTACTGAAGGTGTGCCAGCAGAACAGGAGGGAGAAAACGGGACGGGAAGTATGAGACGGAGAAAAGAAAATCACTAAGACTAGGAGGAAAGAAGGAGAAAAGGAATGTAAGGACAAAACAGAGAGGGAAATAGGTTAAAAGACAGAAAATAAAACCCATATAAAATCCAGGAATAACAGGGAGAAAAATAAACAGCTGAAAGCAAAGAAGACGCACATTCCTGCTGTCCTTGCAAAAAGTGTTCCCAAGGACTCCCTGCTTTAGTGTCCCACATAACACGTCCCTGAAAATAATGAAGGTCACCAGCAGATTATAGGAAGTAGCCAGCAGTGAGTAGCCCATTACTACCACCACAGAAATGATCAATTTGTTTATCCTTGTTAACTGAAATCAGAAAACAATGCGATAAGGGGATGGGCTACATCTTGCTCCCCAAGGCTTTTGTCCCCCAGCCCCTTCCTCTCCCCAGCGACACGCACAGGACTCCGGTGTTTTTCTCGTGGGTAGGCAGGGGATAACGACTAACCACAATAAAACAAGTAACTGCTTCTTGCACATACAACATCTCATGTCTGATTTCCTGCGAGCTGCATTAGCGGGGTTTTGTAAGTCAATTTTTAAAACTGAGGACAGCATTAAAAAACTGACAAATGCCACTCGGTCACGTCCCTGTTGTCACAGTTATTGAAGCCTCCAGAGAGAGTGTCAAAAGAAATAAAGCAAATTTCTTTTTTGCTTAATTTGTGTCAATTGATTTCCTATTTTTAATTAATAATTCTAATTATGATGCAGCAAATTTACCCAACAGACACAACTAGTTTAATCAGCGTGTATCGATTGTAACAGTAGAATTATCCCAATGTTCCTGACACCATTGATTTTCTGTTGCGCGACCGTAAGAAAACAGAAGCCGGAGTGACTCTGTTGTCAGCTCACTGCGCTGATGATCCCGGAGCTCTGAACTGGGGCTCCTGGCCTTACAAATAAAAACACAGGCATTATCTACTATTTCAGCACTTCAGCGATGGAATCTGGTGATTAAGTTATGACACAAATAAGAGGGTTTAGTCCAAGCAAGAGCAGCCGGAAAATAAAGCTGGCAGACACTGATTTGAAGAAAAAAGCAAATGGTGAGACAGCGGTTAGGAAAGCCTTTGTAAAACTGAGCCAAATAATTTGCCTTAAGTTCCTAATTTGTCCTCGTTTTGGACAGCCCCAAAACATCTATTTACCTTTAACACATGCTGCAGTATCTGTGGTAAGCACTTCGGTACATTTTTGAGCCCAAGTCCAGCATTTTTCCCTATTTTTTTTCAACAGCTCCTCTATGAAGGTGCTCATGGGGGCAGGAGGAGGGACAGGCCACTGTCACCCGCTCACGTAGGGCCAACTCTCACTCTAATGTCACTGTGTGACTGTCCCCATCAGCCTCTCATTGCTGGCTTCAGAAGCAGTGCACTGGGGGTGAGAAAGGGAATATACAGGAAAGGTGAGGTGTGACCCAAGGCACAGTGTGACCCAAACTACTGGTTAGCCCTTTTGCCAGAGACATCGAGAGTTCCTGCAACTCTCTGCTCACCAAGCTCCGAATTCTGCAGAACTGATGCAAAAAACCACCCCGTTTGCAATCTGAATGTTGCAACTTCGGAAGTGTAGAAAGGCTTTGTAGCAGATCTGCTCTCCGGTGTGCTCTCTGCTCCTCCCCAGGGACCTCTGCTTCCCTGGAAAATGGCAGAGCACAAGGGTATGGCACGTAAAATGCAATGGAATGAACGGCCCTAGTTTATGGCGTGGAGCAACTAGTAGTTCTCACCTATGACTGCCTCACTTAACAACCTATTTGTAGTAAAGAAATCAAAAAGCATCGGAATCCAGCAGAAAACTTCTCACCACCAGTCACAGGACACAGACTGTAACTGAGATGGATACGAACTAAACTTCTGGAACGGAGCTGTTCCCAGGTTTGGATGCAAATATACAAGGAGACCCAAAGGCTGGGCCAAACACCATCACAGGATGGAAAAGAAAAACCAGTGTGGATGCTACAGCCTGAAGGTGATGGGAAGGCGGAGGCATGTCCCGCTGGTCAGAGCGTTCTCCTGCCTGAAGTGTAGGGAGGAATAGCCTGGGACTAGGACCAGCCTTTTCAAAGAAGTGGGAAAGTATGATTTTTCATCTGCTCCTTTCACTGCAGAGCTAATCACGGTCTAGCAGAAGATAGTTTACCAAGTTTCCCCTTATTTGGTTTCTCACAATAGTTCTGCAAGCAGATTTAGCAGAAAAGCTGCTGTGCTGGAGGTGAAATCCCTAGTAAGAGAAAAAAAATACAATTTCTCCTATAGCTGTTAATTCATAGTAAACATTTTCTGTTTCTGCTTACTCAATCTATAATGCTTCAGTAATAAACGTGATTATACTGGTTAGCTTTCTGGCTAAAATATCTGGAACAGTAAAATTGATAGATAATTACAGTAACAGTTATTTGTTCCCCGCCAAACCTGCAGAAAGGCATGCCTGCCTGCAGAGTTATGTCTTTTTAAGCACAAAAAGATAAGCAGCACACATCATACACTTCGAATAACTAGAAAGATTTCCTATGGCCAGCATTTCAGAAGTGGAAACAGACTGTGGTTTGATACAAACCGTATCTATTTATGTAAAATGGGATTTTAATTGGAGCTACTTATCCCTGTGATATAAATGAGGCAATGAAAAATGATTGATGCACTCTGGTAATTATTGTTATACCACCTTGCAAACTACAACAAAAAAAATCTTTCATATACATAATGGCTGTTTAAATTTTAATAAGATACAGAACCGCACTTCAGTAGGCAAAATATTAATGCTACATTTTGGGCAATATTTATATTTAAATACAAACAATATTTAACTGAAAAATCAGAATACATGAGGAATGCTGGGTGGATTTATTTTAGTGATAACTAGATCTATTTTGGAAACATATAAAAGAAAGTAAAAACTGTATTAACTAGTTATTTTCCACAGTGGAAGGCACCAGGATGACACAGCATAAACTCATTGTCTCCCCAAGTATAAGAAGGGACAATAAGTACGATGGCATAGATACACACGTTCTTATAGTAGTCACTGTTGCTGCTTCTTTTTTTCTACCTAACAGCAACGGTTAAGAGCACAAAACCAGTTTCTGTCCATTATTATACAGAATGAATAGCAATATAAATTCTTAACAATTGTTATACCTATGGGGGAAGTAAAGGAGTTCGGCTCATTTACATGAAATGAAAGTTGGGCACCAAAGCCATCCTTCTCCTCTTCTCCAGCTATGGAACACCGCCCCACCAGAATGGGAGAACGCTCCAGTTGTCTCCATCACCGCTGTATCAGACTTCCCGGAAAACTGAACAGCCAATAAGGCTCCCAGAGGCTATTACAGAGTACAAGGCTTGAGCAGCACAGAGCCACTAAATGCAATAGTCCTATTACAGATAAGTCTTCTGAAGACAGAAAAGACTGCAGAAAAGAGTCTGTCTATACGATCAACTAATGCATCATTTGTCAGAAAAGAAATGTCTAGGCTACCTTGAAAGAGATGCCAAGAAGTTGCTTGGAAGAGAGGAGCGTATTGAATAAAAGACCAAAACAATCAAGACCTTCTGTGGTTATAATCTCATTTGTGCATTGACAGTGTTTCAGTCAATAGACTGCTGTACACCAGCTAAGAGTTGCATTGTAAAAATGTTTGGACCATCATATCAAATTTCCTACAAGGTCAGAGAGTGGAATCATTATTCTTAATTGGGTGATTGATCAAGCCATAAATCCAGCAAAATCAGATTTTTACTTTGGTGTCTCCTATAAAGAAAAATGAAAAAAAAAAATTCAATTCATATGTATCATCATTTCTAGCAACCGGATCACACTGCGTCAGGACCATCGGTGGCCCACGCTGCCTATAAAGCACGAGCTCACTTTCACTGAAATCAGTCACAAGTTCTTGCTCTCTCTTCGGGAAGCAGGGGATAACGAAGGGGAACCATCAGGTTCATAATTCTTCGCCGTTCTGGATGCAAATTACCACACCCTGAGTGTTACCATTGGACCAAGGAGATGCAAAAATGGGAAAAAAAACTTAGTTTATTCTCCCCCATTTTACCAGCTGCAGTTCAATCTATCCAGCAAGAATTTTTCAACATATACACTTAATATACACCTTCACAGAGGTAGGCTCAATGCAGCACATAGAATGGGTCAGGTCTATCAGGGACACCAAAGATTTCCTTTGATTATTGAGCTTCTCTGCCAACCTGAATCAAGTATTGAATGAAACCCTCGGACCATGTCACTTGGGTCCAGTTTGTATTATGAAACAACTGCTCTGTGCAATAAAGGAGAGAAGGGTGCTGTTGATGAGGGAACGGGAGTAGTCGGTCTTAAATCACAGCAGAAACTCCCAGCACTGCACAGTTTTGTATCACATTGCAGGCTTCGTAATATAATTGAACTGTTTGGCTTTGGAGTCCCTTTCCGTTGTAAATGCAATATTAATGAAACATATTGAGCTTCCCCAAACAATAACAGGGATATGAATAAAACCCCTAATTCTACATGAACCTTCCTCACCCAGCTTTATTTATCCACCAAAGTAGAAAACATTAACAAATTGCGAAACATGGATCAAGGGCATTTTTCTTAAATCCCTGATTTGATCTGTTCCAGATATGTCCCTCTTATATACCAGTAATCACCTGGATACAGGGTTTAGCAACTAAGTCTAATTATAGAGATGTTGAGCAGTGATTTTTTTAAAGTGAGAGTTAAGCCGAGAAGAGCTTTTTGACTAGAAGCCAGCGTGCTCAATCAATTAAATCATCATAAGAGAAGAAGAATCAGAGCAAGGGGGGAATGCGCATGTGAGGCTGATCATTAGCACAACTGAACTGTCACCTTGGTGTAGGCTGGAATGTGGCCACAGAAGGAGATTGATGGATGAATTTTGCTCAGCAGAGAGCAGCCCACAGTGAATTGCTGATGAGATCTCAAAATAAATCTCACAATATTCCAAGCCAAAGTGGAAGTGCAGCCTCTGCAGCCTTGCTGTAGCCCACAAGCTAAGCAGGTCCTCCTGTCTACCGAGCTTTAGGGGGTTTTCCTGCTCTGAAGGACGTTCTTCTCCCCGTGTTCCTGAGATGTTTGTAGAGTGTTAGTGAGGTGCTATACAGCAGCTCATGAAAGCTGGAAGTGGAGGGAGCTTAACAAGCCTGGAAAGTTTTGGATGAGTTTGTGAGGCTCAAAGATGCCGATTTCCCCTGTAACTACTGTTTTTCTAGATGACAATTTCATGTCTGCCAGTTCGAGGAAGGACAGACGGTGCCTGGACCCACTGCAATCCAAAACACAAAAGCAGTGGTGGGGTGTGAGGGAAGGAAGCATTGAGCTGTCTGGTGGGTTGGTTTCTGGGTTGATAGAGGTTATGATAACTATCAACCTGCAGAGTAGGTATAAACAGGAGATGGATGTCAGACAGCTCACTGATAAAGCTTTCTTTACCATGTTTTGTGATTTAAATCCCTAGTATAGAGGGGCATCTTGGTTTAGGCTCCCTCGGTAGAAGGAGAGACAAAGAACTACTGACCTTGGCACACAGATCCCAACCCTAAACAGAGAGTGGAAAATTCAGAATGAATTCAGCAGGTACCCACAAAGTCCTAAGAAAGAGGAGCCCATGCCTGCTGTCATGATCCTCCGGCTTGCAAGTTACAGTGCTGTGACTCTGGAATCAAAAATCGGTGTATAAGTCAGGAGAAGATACGTGAACTTCCCTCATTCTTCACTGAGGAAGTTTGTGCTCTAAGAGACGCAAGGCTCATTCCTGACCAACTGTTACACAGCCAAGGGAATGGCTTTACAAATTATTATAAAAATCATTATTTAACTCCTGTGGGAGTTCAGAGACTCACAGATCTGCACTACTTTGAAAAGGCATGAGCTGTGAGACTTGAAATGTTTCTTTTTGTCACTTTACTGCAAACAGATGCTTTTGGAATAGGACATCCAGAGACAAAACTGTTTCCTAGATAAGATTTACAGCGGGTGATTTCTGTCTGGCATGGACAAAGCTCCCACATCCCCCTTAATAGTACAGTGCACTCTAATTAAGACTGTGGGTAGTGAGTTGGCTTTTTATAGCATATAAAGTCCATAAACCAAAGCCATTTATATAGCTGCCCACTAAACCTCACTCCCCTTTAAAGGGGTCTCCTTTGGCAAGATCTTCCCCAAACCATTGTAATATTTCTGTTCCAAGAGTTTTTAGTCTTGGTGATAGATGGTAAACCTGAGAGCAGGAGGAAGGGCAGCTCTTAACTTATCCATGAAGCTTGAGCTGGCACACAGAGGAGAAGTATAAAAGAGTCCTCAAAGTTATGTGTCTCCCTTAAGGATGACAGTCTCCATTTCTCAGTGTCCTTAAGCTGCAAGGAATGAGAATGGTTCGTGGCGTGCAGATGCACAGGGCTGCAAAGCCCAATGTAAACCTCACTAAATAAATTAAAATCTTTCCACTGACCTAAGCTGGCTCCCTGCTAAAACCAAAACACTGATCTGATGCATGGAAATGAAGTGCCAATTTTTTTTTCTGGAAATCACGCTGGACTCCCTTCTGCACTTGTGTGGTCTTGAAGCATTTGCGTCCCCTCTCATGCCACCGTCTCACCTCTGAGAGATCCCTCATCAGCAGAAAAGGCACCACATTTGTTCTTCATCCTTTCTTTCCTTAGAAACTCTCCTCTGCTGCAGCAGATGAGAAACTTGGCAGCAGGGAGGCAGCAGGTGTGCTGAATGCTGCTCTCATCATCCCTCACACCGACCACTCTGCCTCATTAGAACTCTATCGGTAAAACCAAGCAGGGTATGGGGCCAGGACTGGCATGGGACTGCCCAGAGCCCTCCACCGCTACCACACTGTTAGGCCAGCGTGAAATAGTATTTCTGCTAACCTTGTCCAGGTGCCGCGCAGGGGGTAGTAGGGCCCAGGGACTAATCCCAGTGGGCAGCCAGTTTGTTTGAGAGAATTTCAGATTTGAGCTGCTACGGACATGAGCGAGGCTGTGCCAGTTAACCCCAGGGTCAGAAAATCACCTGGCCCAACGACGTACCTACTGATGCCTTGGATCCCTCTGTTTGGCACAGCCAAACTGTCAGCTCTTGCCTTATACCTACATCTTCCAGTTCTCAGAGCCCACACAAAGAAGCACAACCTCTTGCACATAATACGGAGACAAATCTCATCCTCCCTCTAGACATGTTAAAATAATAATTTGTTGGATGGTTTAGATCATTCTGTATGAATGCCGTGTCCTCAACAGTACTCTCCACTGCCAGGTTTTCTATCATTCACAAATTTTCTCTGCAGTGATTTTATATTTACTTCTAGATCATTAATGTAAATATGGACAGGAGTGAGTCTAATACCAGAAGCCCACCAAACATATATTTTATGACTATTCCACATTGACAGCTGCTTTTTCAGATCTGTCACTTAGCTTGTATTCAATTTTTTAATGCATGTTATTGATACTTGCATAGTGCTAAATTTTTAATCAGAATATCCTTCAGAACCGAATCAAACATTTTACAAATATTTATTATATTTGCACAGCTACTCTAATTAAACTAGCAGTTAAAGCTGTGATCTCACCAAGGAATGAGATCGGGTTTGTGTAGAAGGACCAATTTCTTCTGAAAAACAAGACCTCGTTTTAATTCCTTTCTTTTAATTTTTCATTGATTGAATCCAATTAGTACCATAATTTATTGTTTTTCCTCCTAGAGTTATCAACGTCTTGTTCAAAATCTGCTTAACACTGTGAAAACATGCAAGTTTTTGTTTGCTTTTTATTGAAGACATGTTCTAAAATTAGAAGGCACTCTGGAGGAAACAGACTGAACTTGCAGTAGAGGCATCCAGAACCGGGAGTGAGTTGCTGGGCTGGCATATCAAGAAAGCCCAGGGGGGAGAAGGAACATTTGAGTCATCCTCAAAACTCTCCCTTCTCCAGGTCTCGAAGAGAAATCAAAGAGCAATCGGGAATTGTTCACACGCTGCTTCAAACGCAGGCAGAGGCTGATTTCCAGCTGCACAATGTCCCACAGGACTCTTGCTCCTCGGGAGGGCGAGAGGGACCTCTCTGTGCCAGGGGCAGGGCAGAGAACTCAAGGAGAAAAGTGCTTTTTCCTCCAGCTCACTCTCATCCTGTTTTCACAAAGGTATATGACTAAGATGTAAGTTGTTTCGATCCATTTTTAATATCTCTTGATCAAAAGTGGAAGCTTAAATAGCATGTAAGAAATTACTTTGATATTAAAGAGAGAGAAAGAAGAACAAATAGTTTAATTTGCTTCTTGTCTTTCTTGGCTTGGGATTTTGAAGCAGATGTTCATATGCAAACAGAAAAAAAACCATCTTCCGTCCAAGTCTGAGGACATACCACACGGTTCAGAAAGAAGATGTATAGTGAAGACTACAACAGCACAACAGCATCCTTCCTGCTTGGAGTGGCACAAGAATGTCACAGGCAATGACTTATTGGAAATTGCCTGAATGTGGGACCAAAAAAAAAGAGGAGAAATCTTCAGAAAGGAACAAAATACTTGATGTTACCCATACGCATAAAACATGTGTAAGAACGGTATTGCAAGTATATCCATAGATTTTAAATACAGGAAAAAAGCAGATTGAGTATTATAGTAACATTTTAATAATGATCTAGAGACAAAGCAGGAAGAAATGTTAAAAGAAAGGGGATGCTTCCCGGAACTTAACCCCATGATACCACAAGGCAGCACATGCAAAGCCTCTGACTATTCATAAATAGGGGAAACTGACTTTTCTTATCGCTTAAATTCTAAAGGGCTGGAATGTCAGATTTTCAAGACAGCTTTGATTCTTTTTCATCTGCACATGTCTTGAGGAATGACAGATATCTAAATTCTGGAAACCAAAGCCAGGCACGAGGGAAAAACCCAGTCAGCAAGGACTCAAACAGGAGGAGGTGTGATGTTTCACACATTCACTTTAATGTATAACCTGAGAGAAATGGTCCATTGTAGCAAACACCACCAACCTTCCATCTCCTACAGGAAGAGGCACAGCGCTTGCCAGCAGGACCTCCTCTCCTCCCAAACTGATCCCAAAGCAGGTAGTGAGTTAACCTGCTTGGGAAGAGCCAACCACGTCACCTCGCTATTGCCCAGGAAAAGAACTGGCAGGAACGCAGGCACAGGCTGGGAGCTTTCAAAGAGTAATCCCGTCCCGTTGTCTTCAGCCATGGAATCATCACTGATGGACATTATCATTGATCCAAGTATTTTCTATGGGTTTATGATTTTCAAAATGCTTTTTATACATTGAATCTTCACTTCTTTCACAAGAACTTCAGGAAGATCCCCAGAAACACTTGCCAGCTGTTTGTGACGAAGACGGGAGAGGAAGGGGAAGCAGAATATGGGTATTAACAAGTAAAAAGACTGAATGTTTGGATATATATATATCCCACAGCAAGACAGTCCTTAACCTCCTACCATTTAAAAGCTTGTTTATGTAAGCATAGCTATAGACTCAGACCATTCAGGCATAAGCTACATGTGTACATATATACATCCAAATGGACTTCATGGAGACATTGCCAGTGATCTCTCTGGCTGTATTTCTGTGGAAGCCAAAATGCGTCGTGGGGCCTTTGTATCTCATAGGGTCCAATCACACCTCACGCATTTACGTCCTTCTACCTCGGAGAGATCTAGTCACAGCAATTGCATTCCCCATCACATCATGCTATAGGCCAAATGCCTCTTCCATGCTTGCTCCTAAGTATGTTCAGGTTCCGTATAGGAAATGAAAACATATTAAAATGCCTCTCTGTGCTCAGACTAGTATCAGTAGACCACTATTTGCTGTGCATTAACTGAGAATAAGCTCAGTGCAAAACCTGGCCCTTCAAACCATGGGATATTTTTGGCACTGGGCCCAGATAAGAACAAAAAACCAATTGTCTGAATTTAATCAGTCAGTGTTAGTTGGCAGTGTAAAAAGTCTTTATGCAGGTATTTATTTGTCCCAGCAATAACAAGAATATTGGAATTTATATCCTGGAGATAAGAGAGTACCTTGTCACTCAAGCACAGCTAACAAGGAACTCACTATTTGGTACAGACATGTAAATGCCAAATGCTTAGTCTTGTTATTATTGTAAATTCCATTTTTACAACCTCTTATTTTTAAAATGGTCTCTTAATTGATTTTTAATTATATTTTTCAATGACATTTAACTACATGCGCTTTGTAAATATACCCACATGTATGCCAAAATATATTAAAGGAGAAAATACCGATGCGCTGTAGGTACTATCTGCACAGTCTGCACTGAGAAGAAAATCTAGTGCTCTCCTTAGATGTTTTGCATAAGGAAGAGAGACCAAATTCGCTCTGGCTATAAGTGAGTGCAGTTCTACCCCAGGCAGCTGATGCCAGCCAATTTGGTCCTCAGAGTGTTAACGAAACCCGTCACCAACCCGTCAGTACAGAGGTGCCACTGCTCCTTCCTGCCACTCACCCAAATGGGACGGGAATGTCAGGTCAGGAGCTCAACCGACCACAGGGTCATTCAAAGCCACTTCTAATCCACCTCAGCACAAACCAAATTCCACAGCTGCTGAAAATAAAGTGCTACAACATTTTTCACTTATACAGTCTATGTTATTTATTACAAGGGCCCAAATATGAAGCCAAAGTATTATTTAATCTAAAACACAAACAATACAGGTATTCTTTACAAACGAGTCACAGCTGTCTAACTTGTAGCTCAAGACAGAGAGGTGGTGGAGTCTCCTTCTCTGGAGACATTCAACACCCGCCTGGACAAGTTCCTGTGCAACGTGCTCTAGGTAGACCCGCTCTGGCGGGTGGGTTGGACTAGATGATCTCCAGAAGTCCCTTCCAACCCCATATGATTCTATGATTCTATGAGAGCAGACCAAACCTTCAGAAAGGTAAGTGCCTTTTATAACTGAAGCTGAAAGCTATTCCCAAGGAAATCTAAATGGTGGAACTTGGCTTTGGCCTAAATAAGGAGTGAGAAAAACTGACAACTTCCAAGTCTGGGCCCTGAGTGGTCAGCCAAGCTGAAGGTCAGGCAGGACATACTGACCAAGTGCTGGTTTAACCAACAGTTCCCCAAGGGCTTTAGTGATGAGAAGAGGCCAGGACATCTCTTTTACCTCAGCAACACCATGTTAGGGAAAAGCAGAAGGCAAGGCATCTTGTGTCCCCAGTGTGGTGCTTTGGAGGTGAATCGCACAGCCTGAGTGTTGGCCAGGACTGCAGCACATGGGGCAGCGTTAAAAGACATATATTTCACTATAGATTCCATCCATCCGTTTGCCTAAACCACAGCTTTGGGATAGGTTTTAAAAGTTAACCCAGTTAAAAATAACAAATGACAAAATCCTGGGAAGCCTGACGCATTCGAAAACTCCTCAGTTCCCCTGAGTTTCTGGCTCAGTGTCCCTCAGGTTTGGGGTCCACAAGGATTATGTCCGTTCAAGAGAGAAACCATGCAGAGGGAAAGCTTGGAATCAGCCCCCCACAGATCCCACCACCCAAGGCACCCTATGTTTGCCATTGGATTTGTTGGAAACCACTCACTGTTGTAGTTGCTGTTCCCACCAGTCTCTGCCAGTGCGGTGCTGGGCTCCCCCGGCCCTTCTGAGGTGGCCCTTCCTGACACGGAATGGGGAGAAAACAGGGAGGAGACAAGACAAAGACAGGGAAGAAAGGGACATGGAGGGTGAAAGATGGGAAAAGGAGTGTCCATAAACGAACTCTTCCAACAGCTTCCTTACACGTCCATGCTGAGCACACTCAGGGCCTTGCACGGTCCCAAGGTGGCTCCGTGTTGGGCATGAAGAAGCTGTTTCACACACGAGAAGGTTCAGGCAGGGGCTCCAGAGCAGGCAGGGACCTGGGGGCTGGGGAGGGATGCAGGCACTCCCAAACAGCTGGAAATTTCAACAAACCTGCACTACAAAAATTTCCCTCTTTTCTCTTCCATTGAAAAGACTTTTCCCTCTTTTCTCTTCCATTGAAAAGAGTTTATTGAAAAAATCTTGATTTCCAACTGAAAAAGCCAACTTCTTTTTTTTTTTTAAACAATAAGTCAATATTTTTTCTGCCAAAAGCGATTTTCCCTAAAAAAATTCAATTCCCCCATAGGACGAACACCATGACAAAATTGGTAAATGAGTGCTATTGATATATTTTATGGAAAATCAGGATTATAATGAAAAATGGCACTTCCTGTGCATTTTTGAAAACACTGTATAACCTCATCGAAGTCGGCAGGATAACAACAGGTGAAGGCCTGCACGTTTTCCACTCAAACCTGTATTTGTATTGTATTTTCTTACAATTCACACGTACCTTTTACATAGACAGGATGTCACACTGTTATTAGCAAGACTGTACTTTCATCAACAGTTATAGAAGCAGTGGAAAACAGTGGAAAACCAGAATTTAGTATTTATCCAAATCCCCAGCCTAACAATTATGGCAGAGGCATAGTGCTTTTGTTGTGGAAGGACCCGATTGCTTTTATGTTGTAGAACTCATAAAAACCACAGGACTGGGGAATGACTGTATTGATTTTGGATAAGATTCACTCCTGTGCAGAGATCCAGCACAAACCAGTATATCACATAAATTTAGTTTAAGCTCCATAGTGGGGAATGAAGTGGCACGCAAATCACGCACTACTGTTACCATAATGTTCTGTCCCTAAACGGTGCTACTCCTGAGCAGACTACACAATTCTTTCAGAGATTAGCCAAATAATCCCCACTCTGCAAACAGGAAGACGGAGACAAGGAAAGGAGATGGGACTTGCCCAAGGTCACCCAGCAGGGAAGCAGAAGAGCTGGGATGCATCCAGACGCCAGAGCAGAGATCTGTCTCCTGTCCCTGTCCCTTACACCCGGCACAAACACGCCGTGGATGACAGCTTCTGCCCCAAAAATTGCCATATCTAAAATGCCCCTTGTGAAGGCTGCTTGCACAATGGGAGCTGAGCCTTCATCACAAAATGCATTCATTAATGAACGCCATTTATTTTAATTTCAATGAAATCTGATTTAATTAGGTGTTGTATATGTTCTGCATACATGACTAACACTCTCTTGATTTTTTCCCTGTGTATACGTATTTTATGCGCTTTTTTTTTGTTTCAGCAGCAGCTTTTGCTCACCCATTGTTCCTCCCATGGGATGTGAGGAAAAGGAATGTAACCGGCATCCCTTTCCAATCTTTAATGACACTGGAGTTTGGATAACTGTCATCATGCAAAGACTGCTAAAACGTCTTTGCTGACAGTTTTAAAACTTCCAGAACACAGAAATTAAGCAAAAATGAATTGGAAATCTCAGAGCCAGATCTCAGTAGACAGCAAAGCACACTCTATTCATTAACTAACTCTGAAAAAATGCAAGTGCTACATTTCATATATGTCACAAACCCTTAAGAACAATGAAAGTGTTTGTCTTACAGATTTTTTTGGGGGGAAAAGCTACACCAAGTCGCAGTGCATTCTACACTTATGTGTCTCAGTGAAAGCTGGCTGTGAAATAGAGTAAACTGTGGATGCATTTTAGGGAACTACAAGTATAGTTTAAGATGAATCCATTCTTGAACTTGTGCTGGTGCTCAAAACAGTAATGGGAAAACAATCTTGCTAAGGCTTATTGCAGCAAGGATAAAAATCCTTCCTTTGTCACAAGTTGTCCCTCTTGTTTTCTGGGGAAGCGAGTATGTCCTTGCTCTGGGGATCCAACAATTCTTTGTATTTTCTTTTTAAGTAAACATATATACACTTGTACATATGAATGATTACTTTCTGTTTGGCCATAAAGTGCCCAGGTGGCCATTTAAGCATACAATTCCTCACCTAATTGCCTAACTGTGAATAATCATGTACAAATGATAATTACTAGCGCATGTTCATTGGGCATGCACAGTCTTTGTTTTACTATTCTTAATTCCAAAACCCAAAAGGGTTCCAAATATGAGTGACCTTCCGGATGCTGTTTTGCAAACTGCCAGCTCAAAGGCAGAACACCGGGAAAGACACTGCATCCTCTGCCCAGGGAAAAGTGCAGCCAAAGCAAACTAACGCGGGTCCCACCCTCGCTTCCCCAGCCCTTGCACATTCCGAATCCCACCGGTTCCCATTTTCCCCTGCAAACGGCCACGAGACAAATTGCTGTTAAAACAAACCTTTGAAAGGATTTTGGAATGCAGGTTGGCCGAACAGCGGGTAGCAGGGAGAAATCCACTTCCCCTCAGACAGATGAAGTGATAGAAATGCAACGCAGACCGAAAAGAACCAGTATGTCATGACCAGTAAAAGAGAGCTGAAGCTTATGTTTTCATTTCTGATACCTAAACTGGCAAAGCACTTCAGAAGCTGACATTTATTGATCATGTAGCCTCAAAACAATACCTGGGAAGTTCAGAGCCCATACGGGCAAAAGATATGCATTAAATACAACAGGAAAGTCCCTAAAATTGCTTTTGATAGCAGAAAAAAAAAAAAAGAAATAAATTCCATTTAGAGACTTGGCATGTGTATGGGAAGCATATAACCACTTTTACCAGCAAGGAAATGTTGGGATTTTGCTATTACATGGCTTTTTCTTGCATGTTAGATCACCATTTTGAGATGCAGAGTGGATGTTGTGCCTGTTAATGTCACTGGCCTCAATCATGCAATCCTTAATCAAGCAGAAATCCCTGCAGCTTTGCCCATATAAGAATTACAGACTTAGTTATAGGTCTTTTGGTGCAGATTTGACCCCTGCTGCCTCCCTGCTGCAATAAAACTCCTAAACCCTTTTGGACCATTACTTCTACAACTTGCCTGAGGGCATGGAAGCGCAGCAGTTATGGGGCTGCTCTCAGTTTTTAACCAAGAGGTGAGGCTTCAGCCAGTGACTGAACTGGCCAATATACAGCAAGAGAAATAATCTAAACCAGAGGCAGGGCTGGTAAGGATTACTTGTCCCAGAATAAATTACTTTCTACAGCAACTCTGCCCCATGCGAAACAACAACTTGCTAGTCCTTGTTCAGCCATTGCCAGTATGTCCTTTTTCAGAATATAAAAATGGGTTTCCTTAATGGTCTAAAAAGGCTGTTAGGATCATTTATTCTAAGCTCTGAAATGTGTATCCAATCCTCAATTTGCTTATGTCTTTTTCTTATATCAACATTGGTGTTCTGTCTTTGCAGTGGTGATTGGAAACTGATACACAATCACGACTAGAAAACATTAAGCATTGCAGTGACAGGAGTTGTTTTTCACGGCATTTATCATCTCACTGCTTGCTTTTCAGAATTAAATTTCTAACACAATTCTTTTTTTAACAAACATATTAAGTGAAAATATTAAATGTTCACTGGTAGAAAAGTCTATTTATCGGAGACAAGCACAATAAAAGCCATACCCTGCTAAATTCTGAGCCTGCAGTTCATTAAATCACATAATTCAGCATTAGAGGGGAAGGACTATACATCTGGGAGATTTTGTGCAGAAAGAATCTTAAGAACTTTTGACATAGCCTGAATGTGAACGTGTAGGACACCAATGCAAAGACAACCATGTTGTGTGCTTGGGCGACAACCAGAATGACGGGGGTGTCCTTCACAATACACGAAGGAGGTAGTAGACAGGGCACAGTGGGAGAGGAGAGGAGGATGCAAATACTTCTGTTGTGAAACACAAATAATGTGAGCTGTCCAGACAGACAGACGAGTCTAATTTGTTTCTTGAAATGAGATTATGTGTAGGCAAACACACACAGATCAGGTTATGTGTAGGAGGAGAAGGAAAGGAGACCAGAACTGATTTCAAGGAGGGTAGAGCCATCACTGGCAAGAGTAGGCAATAGGAAAAGGAGGGTGAGCGTGACAGCATTTTTGGGGGCTCGGCCAAGAGAGAAGCACTATGTCAGAACAATAAACCTGCGATTGCACTGGTCCAGACAGCACAAAATCTCATGGGTTGTGAGCCACTGGGCAGCTTACACATTCACATGTTTGTGAAAAGAGGCCCAGACATTAGCAGAGATTAAAAGTCTTTTCAAAAGAGAAAGAGGAGGAAGAGGAGCAAAACCAGGAGCAGCTCCCGAATGGCACCAATGGCTTCTGATTTAGGAAACACCTCAAAGGAGAAGTGTGTAAATAGGAAGATAATAGCTATCCATCTGTCTATCTACACATACATGTAGTTTCATAACCATAGATAACTAAAGCTGGACAGTCACGAGCACAACAAACACACATCTATGTGCACATGGGCATGTACAGGCATATATAGAGAGACATAAATATACAGGTTATAAAAATGTATATGACACACGTATAAAATGTGTAAAATGTACAGAAGAAATATAACATCTATGTACACCTTATTAATGTACATTGAATGTGTACTGTTTATTCATAGCTGAAATATTCAGGTGTACATATGTGCCCTCAGACATGAGATATTTATGTGGACAAAATCCAAAACTTCTTTAAGTCTCTCTGAGTATTCCTACAGTATTAGTGGCCTGTGTGGTTGTGTGCAAAGGCTATGATTTAGATTGAACTTAAAATCCTCATGAATTCAACAACAAAATTCTTCTGGGTCTTCATTTTCCAGCGAAAGGAGGAAGAAAATGTTAAAAATTGTACCAGGAGACATTAATTAGAAACTAATCTAAATGCATTATCATCCTGGAGTGGGGATGGAACAATGACTGGTGAAATGTGTTCTTAGGGGCAACCAAAGGCCACTCTTGGGACAGGGCTTCAACCTCCACACGGTCTGTGGAAGCTGCTCAAAGCCCACTCAAGACAGCTGAAATTATCCTCCGTTGAAATCCATACCAGCATTTTGACAAGGACAAATGCCATACATCATTAGGCTTCTTTATTCTTTATGCTTTATTTGCTAAATTTATTAGTCAATAATAATCAAGTAATAAATGGGGGAAAATATGCTTTTTGTTGTCTTTGTTCATATTTCTCAGTGTGAGAGAGCAACATGTGGCTAATTTTTTGTATATCCTTGAACAGCCTGAAATGACAGATTGCCCATAATCTGTTATAAAATCTCAGTGCCAGAACATGACAATAGAAAGCCCCGTGGAGTGTCTTGGTTGTCTCAACGGGAATAATTTAATGCTAACCAACAGCAAAAGGGTGACCCAGTTCGGAGAGGCCTGGAGAGAGATACATTGCTGGTGGCTCCGACCACGTGTGGCTCCACGCAGGCACAGTTAAAAGGCAGATTAATAGGCAGTCAGGTGTGAGGAAAAAAGCCAAGGAGCCCTACTGTGGAACACACGGCATTTATCCTATTTTGTAAAGCACTTTATGAATTAACCTAGGCTGGTCTTTTTTAAATAGTGAGCAGCCAAAGATTCACACCAGCGTTTCTCCAGCCTGATCTGTATTCCAAAGCAGTACCGCTCACATAAATCTCACTGTTGTTTCTTACTAGGGAGTGAAAGAGAAAAAAGAAAAGCTGCCACTAAATCAATAGGCCGCATTGCACACCCCAGTACATGGAAGTACTAGTGCTGGGCTTATCATTTGTGCTGCCACCAACTAATTGCTGTAACTTGCACTTCATTATCCTCTGTAATATGGTTACAATAATAGAGAATGACAAATAAGAACTGTTATCTTTCTACTGGCCGGTCTTTACTCGCAGGGTGAGCTCTCATTCTAATGCATCTATCTGGATGAATAAGATTTACCAGATTACACAGCGACTTAAAAGGTTTAACGCGGGAGTGATGGAGAGCTGCCTTAGGAAATATTTTCACAGGCACGCTTTTGGGATCTAGCACAAAAAAGTCTTTACTGCTGCTTTTGTACCCACCATGGTCTCCCTGAGCTCCGCGTTTCAGTCAGCAACGCTGGCAGACAGAAAACCTGATTCCTCTGAAACACTTAACGTGCCTTATGTCTTCCCTGAATCAGGTCTTCCAGTCATTCACACACCAGAGAGGTGGTCTGATTCTTTTGATGTTAAATTAGGCACCGTCACTAATAAAACTGCCAACATTGATTATCAAGCAGAAACAGGCAAAGGATATTATGGAGAGGAGAAAAGACTTTGGGGTCTGGCAAGAAAGGATAAAAGTATCTGATCATTAATGTGTGTCCTAGTTAAAGAAAACCCTTTGTTACAGTAAAAAAGAGGAACTGTAGAAAATCTGAATGAAACATCTAATATCCACATTATGGCCACCTGGTCTCTGGTGGCGTTCAGAAGGGGAAGAGGAGCCTCCCAGACCTCATCTGTTGCTTCTACATTCTCTGCAAG
The DNA here is from genome assembly GCA_025769975.1 of Gallinago jamesoni. Taxonomy (NCBI): domain Eukaryota; kingdom Metazoa; phylum Chordata; class Aves; order Charadriiformes; family Scolopacidae; genus Gallinago; species Gallinago jamesoni. The sequence goes on from JAOQGH010000069.1 coordinate 39,450,948, forward strand.
AGATCAGTTTTCTCCATTGGCTGTAAAGGACGCGCACAGTATCAGAAGGAAGGAGAGAACGGGGAAGCCATCGTTATGAAGTCTTGATTTATGCTAATGATCCTCAAAAATGTCAGTGTTATGAAACACTGCAATGAAAACTCAGAAGTTTCACTGGTCAAATGAATGCACTTATGAATTATGTTTTTTTAAGCCCATGGACGCCCCACATCTAAGTGTCTCCAAGGTGGGCACTCTCCCTGGGCGTACCCAACGCTCACAGACACCACTGCTACTTGTCTACAACAAAAGACATCATTGCATTAATGCATGGGTATGCAGAATTAAAGACAGCCACAGGTGAAGAAGCATAAAAAAAAGGTAGAACAAAGAAAAATGGTCTGGACCATTTCTTTTCCAAAGCCTTCCAAACCAAACCTGAGGTAATTAATTGCCCAATCCATGCTGTTAGGGCAGCTGTTCAGCCATTCCGGAGCAACGGCTGTGAGGCAATTTCCCTTCCCACTCCATGCTGAGCTCTCCTTTAAACTTCTGCATTTTTCCAATTCCTTCTGGAGATTTTGATTCTTTCCTATCTTGTTTTAGGGACATAAGATGCTCTTTCTGGTTTTTTGCTTGGTTACAAACTACTTATGATCAAGAACCTCTCGTAGAAAACATTATTACACACGTGTCCATAATTAGGTGTAAACCAGCTCTCAATATTTAAGGACCACAGCAGTACATAAAAGTAAATCTAAACACGACCATGAATCAATGTCTCATTTGTATTATTTCAAATGCTCTGCTAGCTAATTATGTTTTGAATTGTTTTATGATTATTATAACCTCTCTGATAGTTAATCAAATAATCATTGCTGTAGTTCATCAAATATACATGTCTAGAACGACAGTACTTGCCTTGCATACTACTGAGGAAAAACAACGTTTCCTTATTCCATATATGATTAGTTAGTCTTAATATTCCAGAAATGTGGTGAAATAGTGCCTTGGAGGCAATAGTTAAATATTTTTGCATACGTTTACAGAGCTTCTATTTTTCTTAGAAAGACAAAGACATAAATTATCCTGCACACTGTTACGTAGTCACTGGTGTGTATGGACTGCAATATGTTACTCGTCACTGCTTCACACCCAGCATTTACATACACTTCTAGAAATTCATCCAGCAATTTTTCTTCACAACTATACTGTATCACACTCATTTTTGCTTTTTAATTTTAATAAACCAGTCTTCCAAAAGCTTTTCTACATCTATGTGGATACCAGTTTTTCTGTGAACAGCATGAAAATGAAGTACTTGTCTTACCACTGCATTGACTTTATCATGGTAAATTGCTTTCAAATATCACTTTTAACCGTAATATTAGCACAATAAAATGTTTTAAATTTGCCTACTGTGTCTCAGAAATTGCCCTGATGTTGAATTGCTTCTCATAGTACATTAACAATTATTCTAATAACTGTCAGGAGCAGTTCTGGACATTTCATTCTCCTAAATGAAGGGAGATCACAGCTCCTAGGACATAGGTAGTTTATTAAATTTCATAACTCTTGGCCTTCAGGCAGCTGATGTGAAAGACTTACATCTATATATCAATTACAAGTTTATTGTACTAATAGCTTGTAGGATTAGAGCATCTGCAAGCTGCAGTTTTATGCAAAACTCAAGATCAAGGCTTCCCATACAGTGATTCCCATTAGCGCATAATAAAGATGAATGCAACCCAGTGTTGCTCAGAAAGACCGTTAACTAAATGAAGAAAGCAGTTCAGTGAATGCGGAATCTGTACAGGAGCCAAATCCAACTCCCTCTTATAACTCAGAAATGCAACATTTGGGCAGCTGCCCGAGGAAGGAAAGAAGAAAACCCAAGCCTGCATGCAATTTTATTTCTCACTGACTATCAGCCCATGGTTATAAAACCTAACTAAATTCTTGATTTCTTTACATGTGCCGTTCCAGGCTCTTTAACCCATGTATTGTTGGGTTTAGAAATGAAATTGATATGCAGGCCATGATACGTGCATTATGGTAACTTTGCAGTTAGGGATATAACACATTCCCACTAAATTTCAGTATGATGCAGTCCAAAGTGAAAACAAGATAAAAAGAATTCAGTAGATGAGATCCCAGTGGGGATCTCATTTCATAATCCTCAGCATGTGTAGAGTTGAGAGGCAGAGATCCAAACGACCTGGACAAATCTGCATAAAGTTTTGTAGAAAACATAAATGAGTTCCTGAAGTAATCACTCCATCAACACATGGGATTGTATCCCCACCTCTCCCACTCTTCACTTCTGCTTGCAGAAGAAGACTTGCATAATAAGCAGAAACTGCATTTGCAATGTACTATTTTTTAAGCATTTAGGATGAACACCATTCAACCTGACTACCTGGTGGATATATTTAATAATGTATCAAAAACGTGTACGCTGCATCTGATTCTAAGAAGAGAAACAAGGAATGACAGTCTCTAAACATTAGTTTGTTACACAACTTTCAAAATATAAAGGGCTGAACACTCACGTAACCTCTGCATTGCACAAAGTAGAGAATTTGGCATTCACCGTGTGTTCCAAATTTGACCTATCACTCCAAGGAAGGTTACCAAAGCATGCTGGCATGGGGTAGTTAAGATGTTAGCTTAGAAAGGAAGGTACATTTGGTAACCAAGAGTGAAATTCTGGCCAAACAGAAACAATGACATATAAATAAGATGGAACACCCAACCCTCTTAAGAATGAGGCTGTGGTTACCACAGCTGAAGGTGACTTCAAAAGCTGGTTCTGGACTACATAGAAGCTTGTGACTGGAGAGAATCCTCTGGCACATTACCATTCGAGTACTGCTCTCTGTCAGGGTCCTGGGTGCACTGATGGGCATTGATGGCCCTGCACAGCCTCCTCTGGGGCCACCACCCACACTCCCTACCCAAGGACCCAGAGGCTCCATCTCAGCTCAGCCCTAGGCCTTCAGTTCCTGCCTAAGCGATGCTGCAGATGGGTTTGTCTCCAGCTCTGTCCCAGCCTGGCCATGAACCCTGTTGATCCCCAGCCCATGCACTCATGTCCTGGCCTGACCTCGGACAAGCCTCTTCACCACGGACCTGCTTGACAGTCACCGTGCCATGCCCGAGTATTGGAGCAGGTCTCCTAAACGAGACTTTCAGAGTCACTCATGAGGAGCAAAGAAATGCAGAAGATGACAATACGCCACTTTAAATATGTATGAGATGCAGTACATTTTGATCAAGGACCTTCTGTAAATTCAGAAATGGAAGTCTGAGATGGAAGCATTGGTCAGCCACAGGAAAACCCCACGCTTTACATAGCAGAGACCAAAAAGGTGACAAAGCCAGGCCTAATAAAATGCGGAATGGATAAAAGTGTCAATAATTTATTACAGAGAACCCTTTCATCAGCAGAGGCAACACTCTCGTGGGTTTGGAAGACATACAGTTACGATCTGCCAGTATATTGACAGGCAAGGATGGCATTAACTGTAAACTTTTAAAAGTCTGGGCATGTTGTAAGCAACAAATCAGAAAAGAAAAACGAAGAAATCAGAAAGAAAGCACCCAGATAGTTTTTCAGAACCCTGTTACTAAACTAGAGATGTATTTCATATATCCTAATAACTGCCCAGTATAATAATTCCAAAATTTAAACTGTTGATACTACTTTTCACTTAGAACAGGGTTAAACTTCTACATTTTTGAAATAATGTTTTTTGAATCAGAGGTCATTTGTTTATAATAATTAGTGTGGGACATCACTCATGCTAATGTTAAACATATGGTCAAATGTAATAGCACATTATTTAGTGCTACATTATGTCACATAGTCCAAGTGCAAAACATATGAAAAGTCAAGACGCTGAAGCCTGCACTTCGTTACATTAATTCTCTAAATTATGATGATATTTCATTGCACCTCTTAATAGAGGAATCTTTTCTGCATCTCAGCTGCTGCTTGGCAGCCTGAACAAGAGAGATGTGGGTGATCCATTCCTGTAGCTGAGATCACACCCTGCCTGCAAGTGCCTCACCAGATGGTCAGCATATTGCATTTTCCCCTTGGTAACATCCTTTTTTTTTTTTTCCCCTGCATCTGGAACTCAAGTAGGAAAATACTTCTGTTGTTTCCTCTAGTGCTGAAGGTAGGGACATATCCTCAGCTACTGCACAGAGCAGCTGCCCATGTCTGTACAGGATTGGGTTTTACACTGAGATAGATCTGAATTTCGGATTCTGATTTCACCCTCCCACAGTCTGTTGATTCACCAGTCAGGTACCTACTGTCACTTTGATCAAGAATCTCCACAAAACAATTGCTTATTTAATCTCAGGTGCTTCAAGTGTTTTTTATTCTATTCCAATGCTGCTTTGAAATGGGCTTTTAACGTTCATTACTTCCATCCTAAGATGCCTCCATTAGATGATCAAAAGGTTTTCTTGACCCCATTTAAAACTTCTTCCCACCTATTGTCCCCTAATGAGAGTCATGGTCCCACCGAGGTCCCCAAATGATGTTGTCTTCCGGAGAGATTTGTGTCTTAACACAAAACACTGAGTCATACAGCAGGTTATTGGGAGCTTTTCAGCAAGTCCTGGGAAGCACCAGCCCCCCACGTGAGGTCACGGGTGTGAGCTGATGAGATTGTATTCACTTTATTGTTTCCTTGCTCCGAGTACCAAAGAATGTAATAGCTTTTTGAAAATCCTGTGTTTGCATTAACTGATAATGTGTTCTGGGTGGAATGACTTTTTGATTGTAACATTTAGCAACAGCTTCAGAGTTTTCAAAAGGCATCATTTTAATATGCATAGTGTTCACCTCCACAAATAGCTGAAACCCCTAAACACTTTTCAAAAGAGTTAAAAATGTTCCCTGTATTATTTTAGGAGTTTATTTTCAAGTGTTTCCAATTTCTTTAGAAAACAACATCCTGAAACTACCAGTCATTCTGGAGACTACACAAGGAAGAGAGCTTGGCAAACAGGGAATTCAAATGTGCTGCCTTAAAGCTGTCACTTTTGAAACCGGCCACAGCAGTCGAAGGGAAGATCCATCTAACCCTGGGAACCAAAAGCTGTGATATACAGATGATTGCTTACTCGCTTCATTTCTATAAAAAAGCCTAGTTTCAGAAGAAAATCTTCATAAGCTCTTCATCTCAGGAATATAAATCTTAAGAGAAGAGAAGAGAAGAGAAGAGAAGAGAAGAGAAGAGAAGAGAAGAGAAGAGAAGA
>JAOQGH010000069.1:39456303-39487833 GCA_025769975.1 Gallinago jamesoni
AGAAGAGAAGAGAAGAGAAGAGAAGAGAAGAGAAGAGAAGAGAAGAGAAGAGAAGAGAAGAGAAGAGAAGAGGAGAATATTATATTCCAGTTGGAAGGGATCTATAATGATCATCTAGTCCAACTGCCTATCTTATATTTTAGAAGTGATAGAAATATCTAGCCTGGTCTAAATTAGTTCTGGCGTCACTACCAGTACACGAAGGGCACCAACAAACTCGACACCAAGTGCCAGGTGGAGCAGTGGGCACCTTGCAAAAAGCTCCTTCCCGTTCCATCTGCAATGCTGACAATCTCTTAAGTGAGTAGGTTAAATCCAGTGTGTTTACGTGTACTCGTATCATGGTCACGTGTAGAGCTAGATACATCTTACATCAATTTTCAATGTGCAATTTAAGGCTTTTGAGAATTTCACCCCCAGTTATTCTTTGTTAATGTCTCTAAATGAGGTAAAATTCCACTTCCACTGCTACAAATTTGTAATACTTCCTTTTCTCTCCAGACCAATTTTGTTTTGTCTACAAACCATTAGCTACAAGGAGTTACTCCAGAGTAACACTAATGTGCAATCACAATGTAAGCCAGAGGGAATTGCCTGGGTGTGTTCTCATCTATACCATTCTCTTCTTTTCCCTTTTTTTTTCTCTCTCTCCTCGTTATCCCTCCCAGGAATCTTCCAAATGACTTTATTGAGTTTAGCATTTAACAGAGAAGCAACAAACCCACAGAATTCTCCCTTCATTACTAAAGCATTGTAATAGCATCTTGCTTTACTCATAAATACTATTTCATCACAGTATCAAACTTGTTCCTGGGGAGGAGTATAGTATCTATAGTTTTATTTATAGGTAATAAATAATCATTTGCAATGAATTATTTTTAATTCTTGTTTTAACAACATCAACATTGGCACCTCTAACTATGTAACTAGCACAGACACATACTCTGAGAAAGAGCAGGAATGCAAACCCGTACCATAAATGAAATTAAAATCTAACTGCACCCGTGTCAGTGGTGGGCTGCCCACTAACCCTCCTCCCCAGCACAGAACCAAGCTTTTGAGTTCAGAGCTGCTGCCATCACTGAGGTCATCCCACAAAACCACCTTTGCCCACCAGCCAGGCCACAGAAGTTCCTGAACCCAACTCTTCAAAGCTACACCCAGGGGAAAAAATTGCCCTTTGAGGAGCTCTGGGGTTTTTGTATTCACAGAGGATCAGAACTGTCAACTTTCTGCATTGTGGAAAGAGAAACTCTTGCATTGTCAACTGCCTAAACAACATCACCTCAGAGACGCAGTAAATTCCTGGCTAAAAGACCTTACAGTCATGAGATTTTGCATATTCAAAAGCACAACAATATCTGGAGAGCTTGATTTGCTTTAAGACATTTAAGATTCCTCTGATCTTTATTCAGAAGGACCGCCAGCATACCTAAATAAAATTTACATTTACATTTGCCAGGATATGGAAAATTGTATCAAGAATATGAATCTAAACTCAGCAAAACTTACATAAAATACTTTTTCTGTAGATCTATCTAAAATAGCAATTTGGCAGTATAAGGTGAAGGGTTTATTTGCATGCACTTCAGATGACCCACTGAATTCATACCTGGCTTTTCTACATCACTTACGCATTCGTCTCAGAACCACATCACGTAAACCCTTCAGACCATCTTCCTTGTCTTGTAGGGCAGCTAAAACCTCTGAAGGAACAATGACCAGGGTGCCATATTCCACTATCGTTCCATAAATGAATTCCTACTGAAGTCAATGGGATCTCACATGAAAAATCCATGTTGGATGTGTCCCCAAGCAATAGGTTTTCTTCAACCATAGGTTACGTCTTTGGTGATGGACATGAGTTCGCATTCCTGTTGACAATTTTTACATACCTAATTAATTCCCTGGGCTCCCTATTAAAACTTCATGCAGAGTCTAGACACAGTCTAGAGGTGGCATTTTTGCTGGAGAAATTTCAGCCTATTTGATATGTTCCTATCGCTTTTTAATAAAACAGGAACTAATCTTGACATCTGAGTCAACAGGCATTTTATCCAAGAAGAACAGGATAACGGTGACAGGACTTGATGGAAAGTAGTGCTTTTTTCTCTACAGTACACAGAGAGCTTGCATGTCAAGACAGTGTCATTGTATAAAAGCGAAGCAAAATTTGCCTCGTATTGATCTATTTAATAAACAGAAGTCTTGAAGGGAAAAATGAACATGTAAGATGCAGTGATACAATTGTCTATTACTGATGATGACTTAGGCTGTGAATAAAGCCAGGAAGCCTGCTCTCGAGGTCCCTAGGCTCCTTTGCTCCCAAATAAAGGAGTGCTCTGCGTGGGGACGCTCAGGCGTTACGCACACAATTGATAGGCTTTTCAAAAGTTGTTCATCATGACAGCACTTATTCCAGCCAGACACTTACCCATATGCTTAAATTTAAACGGGCTTAAAACCCTTCCTATTCAGCAAATCACGTGATTAACTTTAAGCACGTGCTTAAAAGCTTGTTGAACTGGGTTTAAATAAGTAGACATTGTAAGCAAGGAGAATGGAGATACTCCTTGCCAGGAGTACCAGCCCGACGCAGACTGCTCCCAATTCCACCACCAACTCGGTGTTCACACAATTGGCACAACAGTAATGAAACGTTACAATCGGTTAGTTTAATGTTCTGACTTAATATGACCAGCTGCTTTTCAGACAGCAGTTCTGTACTGTAGACAGTATCCCAAGGTTAAGTCCAAAGGATGCTTGAAGGAGGATTCCAAATGCAAGCACCGCTCCTGTTGGTGTGGATCCTCCCCTTGACTCCACCTGCCCCCGTGTCCCTCTTCCCTCTCCTCTGCTTATCCATGAATGGCTCTTCTCTGATTTCAGAAGCACACATCAGCTGGAATGGGTTTAAACCCTAACTCAGGTTTTATAGCGCCTTCCCCACAAATCCAAGGAAGACCCCTTTTGATGTTCAGTTGTGCTTCAAAGCATGTTTGTGACAATTATTCTGGCTATATTCCTCTGGGAAGTCCAGGTGACCCCAGGGCCTGGCCGAGTCCTGGCGAACATCCCCAGGACTGTGGTCTGTCAGTCTGTCCTGGGGACAAAAGAGGGTCCAGGGACAGTCTGGGTGGATGCTCTAATACCCAAAGTTGCTGCAGTGTGTAAGAGGCTCTGTCTTTTGCATTTCCTTGCAGGGAACAAAGGAAAGGGGATATAAAATCTTTCACTCAGTTGCTGAAGTCGTCATTGTGGCAAAGATAAAGTAGCTGGATAGGAGCTAGAGCCATTTAGCAATTAACTGGCATTTTAAAAAACAATTCTTTTGCAACATTCAGGCAACTAGTTTTATTATCTAGTTAATGGCAGCACTTACTGAAGCTAATTTTATGTGTAATAAAACTTCATTACTATCCCTTCTTCTGAGAGAAGGGGTGCAGAGGACAATTGGAAAAGAAACATATGGTTCTTATGCGTTATCAGTCATATATGTGTATATGAGACACCACAGGTATCGAAAACTTTCTGCTTTCTTTTTTTCCTTTCTTTCTTTCTTTCTTTCTTTCTTTCTTTCTTTCTTTCTTTCTTTCTTTCTTTCTTTCTTTTTTCTGGCTGTGGAACTGCTTTGCTCATTCATGTCAGAGGTCACTCATCAAATTCTACTCTCCCCTTTTTTTTTCCAATCACAAATCAATGATGAGGACAACAGAAGGTCAAATCCTTTCTAAAAACAGCTCTAATGCTGCTGTTTGCTTATTCAAGGTCTGTGGAGTCTCTCTCTCTGGCAGAGACTCCTCAAGCTGCACGTTCCAAATCAGCAGAACTGGGTTTTGGCTGCTCCCCCTGATGGATTAACCACCTGCCCAAGCCACCCCGCTCCAGCCCTCAGGCTCTTGCTGGGTACTGTCAGAGCAGCACCTGGTGTTAAGATGCATGAGAAATGAAAGGTGAGGGGGAGCACTGTCACCAGGAAAGGTGACAAGATGACACAGCTTTTAACTCTTCTTCAATCAACAGGAGGTTTCAGCTAGCCCATCTCAATTCAAGTCGATTTGGTTTTCTATCATTGTTATTAGTTTGGTAATTGTTATATTCAGAGAGAAAGAAGTAGGCAGATTGGTATTTCCTTTGGTACACACTTAAAAGCAGAAGACTGAGATTTTATAAAGAAGTCACAGACTTGCGAAGTATGTGTATTATATTTTAACACAAAGAAAGGAGAGACAAACAAACCTGAACTGGCTCTGCATAATAATCTTGAAAGAAGCATGGGGGCCTCCTCAGTGGGAAAATTTCACTCTGTATCAGATAATTTTGGTGCTTTCCCTGGCTGTTCTGCCAGCCTCGCCTCACGGCAAGCAATGCTGCTTTCTACAGGTGAAGAACTACAGGTGGAGAGCTATAGGTTTATGCTTTACAAAGTTGTCCCCTGACACTGCAGAGGCTACATCAATTGACACCCCCTGAGAATCTGCTGGTGTCTCTTCTCTGTAGGCTCAAGCAAAAGTAGCTGGACTGTGTGGAAAAGGCACTTATTAAAATACAAACACTTGCATCACAAAGAAAGATCATCTGGAAAGTGCTGGCAAAGTTTTGGGTTTTTTTCTCTCCTTTTCCTATTTGTTCCAGCAGGACAAGCCAAACCCAGCTGTCACTTGCAATGCTGCAAACAAAACAAGTGGGTGTAAATTTTAAAACCCCCATTTGGGGCTGAGAGTGCTAATTTACACCAAGTGAGGACCTGAGCCACTGGCTAATTTTACTGGTGTTGCTCAGCTATAACCCAAAGTAGGATTTTTTTCTCTGTATCTTTTGTTTCTGTTCAAGTCGAAGCGATTTTATGAATATGTTTAACAATGAGCACCCCAGGGACAGCTTGGTAAACCAAGCAAGAGAGAGAAGAAAGGAATTATAGATCTGTTTTTCAGACATTACAGTGTATGCTCAATGCAGTGATCATGTCTTCATGCAAACCATATCTTCCTCCTGACAGGGGAATAGACACCTACGCTGCTGACAAAGTCAAAGGCACTGGATGGAGCAGCGATTTAAAAAAACTTGCGATTTGGACCCAATTGTTTTCCATTCTTTGTAATTACTTTAACTTTCAACATCAGTTTTCTGGTGAGCAATTCAGTAAGCAAATCAATTTCCCCTTTTCCTAGGAGAGATTCTGTCTAGGTTCAACTTTAGAAAAAGTGCTATGTGACGGGGTCTTTCAGATGAGTGTTCTTCAGCTGAAAACAGCTTTATTCATTATTTCAGCTGCAGGTATAGTCTGTATCTATTTCCATCTAAGTTTCCCCAGACGGGTATATTCACTCTACCATATATGTGGTAGTGATATCCTTTAAAAATATAGGAGGGAACACAAGAATCACAGCTTTTCACTGGGATTTCACATTCACTGTGATATACAGAACTTCTTCCTAATCACGGGATGGCTCAAGATACAAAATCTTATGTAGAAACCATTGGAAAGCAATTGAAAACTATTTTGGGCAGGTGTCATTACTATCTCAGTGATCTGCACTGGTGGATTCAGGACAACTTTGGTATCTGTAGTAATTATAGTAAGAAGATAGTGCGTGCCTTTGGAATATCTTTGGGAGCCACACTTTTTTTCTGAAAAGCGTGTGGCACATAAAGACTGTGGGGCAGAACGGCACCGACGTGTGAGAGCACTCAGCTGGGGCAGCTAGGGGATTGGGGTTCACGCCAAACTCAACCTCTTGTGGTCTTTTAGACCATGTCGTGGGACTGGATGTTCCTGGATGCTCCCTCATGCTAATTCCATGCAGTCTTACAGCACTTGCTTGCTTTAATGACATGCATATGCATATGTAAACTTGGCCTAGGATGTGCTAAATGCTTTTCTAAATATGGATGAACTTCTGAATTGGAGCCTTCTCACAGTCATATTCCCACCTTTGTGAAATGTAAGAAGCAGTGGGAGGTGGTTTTTGCTTTGCAGTATCATAAAAATACAATGTAAAAACCGGCTCGGTGCCTATTGTATGGGAAATGATCTGAGAGCATCTCATTTAAAGAGAAGTGGGTGACCCACTGTGAAACATGAATAACGCCCCACATTTCCTGCCTCGGTCTGCCCATCAGAAGGTCTTCTCCGAGATTTAAGTATTGTTTTTATATTTCTTCAGTATTTTCAGATGAAAGGTGTTAATGTCCCAAACATCATTATTAACTGAAATTCATTGAATAGTTGGAATATCTAAGAGCCTGATGTTATCTGAGACACACTGAGAACTGCATTACTTCACAATGTAAAGTAGCTGTATTACACTTTACAAAGAATCTCAACATTTATATAGCTGAAAGAATGATTTTTAGAATACAGTTTTAATTTTACATTAGAGTTTTTAATTGAAGTGGTAGATTGCAGCAGCTACTGCAAACCTACATGCGTGACTCAGTTCCTAGTGAGAATGTTCTTTAAACAGATGAGCAAAGTTTCAGGCTGAAAAACGTCCTTACAATTATAAGTGCCTTCTATAAGTACAAACTAGAAAGGAAACCTTCTTAGGAAGAAGAATTTAGAGTATATTCTTTGCATCAAATGATGCTGAATTTTAATGTTTTATCTTCTTTTTTAGTCCTTTGTTTTTGCTGATCATGTAAAGACCCTCTAGTAAGTGTGTTTATTAATTTACCCTTGACTGTTTTGGTTTTCTGATTCTCAAAGGGGTCAATAAATATGGGGCTTTTTTCTTTATAAGTTTTCCAGAAAGGCAGAGAAAATAATCTTACTCAATGATCACTAGAGAGATGCCCATCGCGTGGCAGAGCTGCTGCTGACACTGATGGATTTGTGCTATAGAAGGTCTATTTATCCCTTCAGTTCTGCTTCCAGCTACGAAACTAGAAGGTTGGAGGTTTTGTTCACTCTCAGTGATTCCACACTGTCTTACATCACTACAGACTGTGCATTACTGGTTTATGAATTCAGGCCTTAAAACCTCATGAGAAGCCTCGATTATGGAAGTACAAACTCTTACCATCTGAACTATCTACAGGCATAAGCACACATTGAAGTCAACAGCGACCCTGCAGTAAGCTGGTAGAGACAGATACAGAAAAAGCCCACAAAAAAGAATGAACTTCTCTTTTCCAAACATGTGGCCCACATGGCACTCCCCATTAGTACATTTTCTATTGGCTGACTCTTAAAACCTTCATGACAGATCAGAGAATTAGCTGTCCCACCAGTATGACACACAGAGATCCCACACCACCTCACACACGTAAGTTTCCAAATATTTCCAGCACTGGGCTGGATCCTTTATCTGTCCTTCTCCTTCTTCCTGACAGATTCATTTTCTTTATTCTTTCCTCCGTTTTATCAAGCACTTGTTTGAATACACCAAGAAGAAATTATTGAGCTGTTACTCCGGAACACCAGGGCTAAAGAACATGAACTCTATTGTACAGTGTTCCTTCTAGTTTATGCAGCTGCTGTTATGATTAATTAGTTAACGCTATGAAATACTTGGGACATGAAGGTACATAGCTATATAAATGCAAGTACCCATTAATTATTATGATATAAAGTCAAGCAGAGGGCAAACCAGCAAATAGAAGCAACACTCTAGTGTGTACTTCCACACACAGAGAAAAATTCACCAGATAAAACCAAATTATCAATTTAACATCTTTGCTAAATCTATTCAAATTCTATCTGTGTTGGGAAACTGTATAGAACAGTTTTGCGTTCGGACCACTGTTTAACAGTGTCTTCCAAATGCTGTCTTTAAAAGTGCTATTTTCCTCTGATCAAAACTTACCTGATCCAGACATTTCAACATTTATGACTGTAGTAGTCTCTTTCAAAACCTAATTGTTAAAACATTAAAGATTACTACACTGTGCTAATAGAGGGAAGGTAAGCTCATGCGAGGCATCTGCTTCTTGATAATAATTATCACAGTAATTAAGTTTTGCCATAGCTGTTAAAATAAGAATCCAGTTTTGACATTTATAAGAGTGGCATTATGAAAAGCTGAACTCTGAATTATCTCTTTATCATCCGACTAAAACAATTACAGATGTTCTATTGATGTATGCTGTGGTCCTCTTCTCAGCACAATAATTATCTTTTAATGAGCCCACATTAATGTAAATTGGATTCATCAGGAAATAAATTTCACAATGAATATGAGGCACTCTACAGGTAACCTTTCCTGAAAGCAAAGCAAATACTAATCTTGATCATTTGTGGACTAGAGATTTTCATTCAGGATTGAGACAAGTTAAAAAAAAACAATCAGGTGGATCACATTGTTTCCCTGCATTCCAGGCAACTGGAAGGTTTCATGGAAGTAAATTGAATTTGTCACTTTTCAAAAATTTGCATTTGGTCAAGGATGGATAATAATACACATTTTATGGTGGTTCCTACATCCATCATGCCCTTATTCACCTCAGAGAGTTGTTTGGGCTGTGGTACAAACAGGGGGAGTCCCAGTGTCCAAACCTGCTATTCCTGGGTTATTCCACTACAGTCAGTGTTGGAGGAATAGCTGCTGCCTGGCTGCTTCTGCTCCACTCTGCACCACTTCTGCCATGTTTGCAAGACTCTAAATCTCTAATTTAAATGTCTTGAATTCTCTAAAAATCAAGCTTCACTGAATAATAAATGTCCTGCCTTGTATCCACAGAAAAAAGGAAAAGAACAAAATTTTAAAAAATCTTACAGATATATAAAAATACTATATTATGGATGTATCACAAGTAATTCTGATGCTCAGTCACTTGACGATCTTAAACAAGCCAGGTTTAACAAACCTTCACAGAAAAAAATCCAAATATAGTTCCCTAACGACATTCTTCAATCTGGGTTTTCTGTTTTAATTGCAGTGGAGATAGAAGATCATCAGTTTGCAACCAGACCATTTCAAAGCATTCAGAACTTGGTTTTGAATGACGTCCTCTTGTTTTTAGAGAAACTGGTATGACCAACTGGTAAATATTCAAACTAGTTGTCAAAAGCAAAAAAACCCATTTTTATGTTCCTAAAGTTGATTCCCTATTAGAACCGTGAGCTGGAGAGCAAGCAATGCCCACTGATGGCATCCTTCAATACTCTGGCTTTTGGTTCAGCAGCTGCCTAATGTTGACAACCAAATATATAATATAATAATATAATATAATCTTGGAAGGGGCTGGACAGCTTTTGCTACAGTCTCCAACCTAGGATCACACTGAGTAACCAAACACAAGTATAGACAAGAAGGTGTCTACTGTGATTTGCTGGGATGGAACGTGATTCTATCCAATATTCTAAACCTCTTCTTTATTCTTTACCCTTAAAAAAAAACCTACTGAAGGAGAAGGCCCAGGTAAAGGTAAAGCTGGGTTTGTAACTCAATATGGGAGGAAGGCAGCTGCCTAAGGATTAGGCTTGGGGTAGATAAGTCTTTGCTCAAATCATGAAATGCTCAGTGTCCTGATTGTTTCCACAGTCACTAATGAAGGTGAGGGTCAGTAAGATGGGGGGTGGCTTGTCAGAGAAAATCCAACATCATTAGGTGTGTTCTCCTGTGCCATTGGGCTAAGTGTGATACCCGCAGAGCTGAAAAGCAGTCTCTGCATAAAGAGGTGACTGTCTGAAGAGCCGGGGCTGTGACACAGAGGTGTGAAGGCAACCTGCCCTAGTGGATACAAGTTACTTCCCAAACTTCAGACAGTCATAGAATCACAGAACCATTTCAGTTGGAAAAGACCTTTAAGTTATCAAGTCCAGCCATAAACCTAACACCGCCAACTCCAGCACTAAACCATATTCCTCAGCACCACATCTACACGACTTTTAATCTCCTCCAGGGATCGTGACTCCACCACTTCCCCAGGCAGCCTGTTCCAAGGCTTGACAACCCTTTTAGTGAAGAAATTTTTCCAACTTAAGCCTCCCCTTGTGCAACTTGAGGATGTTTCCTCTCGTCCTATCACTTACTCCTTAGCAGAAGAGACCAACACCCACAGCAATGGCACCGTTGCACCTAATATTTAGCCAGAGCCCTGTGGGGCTTCATGCTGCTCATCCTAAAACCCCTGCATATCAACCAAGACACATTGAGGGTAGGTGTATATACACAGCACTGTCACACCAAAGGGCTGGAACACAGACACACTTCTCTAAGTCAGGAGGCAACAGATGGCTAAAACAAAGAGAACAAAAGGGAACAAGGAGACTATCCCAGTCAGTGACAGGCTTACCAGTACATTGAATACATAACTGTCATCAAGCCTTTTGTGGGCCTTATCTCTGTGCCAGAAGCAAACAAAAGGTCTATGTATTACTTCAGGACTATTTTGAGGACTGAAATATGATTTTGTAGGTATAAGGGCTCATTTTGGCCTTCCGTGGAGAATGGTTCTCTCTCACATTAGAATATTTAAAATAATATTCATTCAATTATGGTGGCTGCATTGGCTATTTTTCCCTGTGAATAAAATGGCCCACTGAAATTCATCAGGATATATAGATTGAAATGCATGCAAATTGTGTACATACATTTACACTCTCACAGATACAGCAGAAGCCTCCATTAAAAAAACATTCCCTTTCTTACCGCAGCATTTGTCTGCAGATTCTAAATGTCAATATTATCCCCAGTGAGAAGAGGAAGGAGGTTGAAAGGTTGGTAGTTTTAGAAAGCTAATTGCCATCCGTAAATTGAAGTTAGGAACACACCAGGCCCTCCGCAGCAGTGGGGCACGGGGACACTGCAGCTCCAGCTCTAGCTGCCCAAACCAGAATTTCGAGAGCCACGCTTTGTATTACTGAGAACATCACAGGAAATGAATTCATGTTAATGAGAAGGTACATCAGTAGATTAAAAGTATATTCTTAACAATTCATTAGTAATAGGTCCTTTGAAATAAAAAGGGAGAAAAGTCCCTGGGTAAAACTGACTTCTACAGATCGTGCCCTGTTTTCATCAAGGATTTGGCCAATAGCATATGAGTTTCCAGCACTAAAAGACAAGCTTTAAGTCAATTTTTTTTTTAAGATGTCACAAATAAGAAATAACACTCTATTTGAAGCAGCAGCGATCACCAATTTGACTCCATATGGCATTTTTATTGCACATCAGAAATAGATGTTAGTCAGAAACTGCCTCCCCCATCTCCAATGCTAGGAAAAACTGAACACCCAGTTTTCTTTGGGACTAGGAGAATGTAGTAGATGGAGCGGTTCAAAGGTAGTGCGTTAGATACCTGTGCCTCTGGGGACACCTCCTGTGCCTCTGGGGACAAAACAAAGCCACAGAAACACACTAGTTTTTATCCCAAATGGGTCTGCCATTCCCTTTAAATATAGCCCTTTATCAAAACAGTTTCACAAGGATATTTAATTGAAATTAACCTTGGATCCTCCATACTTTCTAATATGTCACTCTTGCTTTTAAAGTTTGGCTTTTTGAGTAGCCTGCCAATAAATAAGTGATTTTATCCACCAGCAGGTTACCTCTTGAAGACAGTTTTCTATGGATGAAGGGAGAAGGGATGTGTTGACAGTCACAGATACCAAGACCATATGCTGCCTAATCTCATCTTGAGCACATACTCTGAACCTTATGGAATCTGTGTGATATTTAAATGTATCTACACTACACAACTCCAGATCCATCAGATCTCCTGCTCCACGCATATATCCCCTTTGCTGGGTGTTCTACAATATTAGAGCCTGTGGGATAGGTACTTACGACAGGTTGCTTAGTGGTTTCAGTGGATTTGCTGAGGTTTTCCTAACTCTAACTGAGATTAGTGTTTTGATTTATCTTCTGCAAAGTTATACAAAACAATTCTAACAAGTTCTATTTTGTCTTACCAAAGTCATTGGGCAGCCAGACAAGAATCAGAGCTGAAAAATGCTGAATTGAGAACATTACGAATGCAAGATCTCTGGTGTAAAAGATCTCTTTTGTTTGCTTCTTGAAATAAGATTTACACTGTCACTGTGGGTCTGTGCTTGTCTGCCTGTCTCCCATCCTCACTAAGAACTTTCTTTAACCCACTGGCCAATTTCAACAGCTTTTGGCAGACTGGTAGAATATCCAAAGATACTGCAGTTCTCGGGCTGCAGCCAGACAATGAGATAGAAAAGGATGATTTTATTACTGCCCTGAGGAAAAGAACCCTCTTTTTAAGCATCAAAGGACGCATGCAGGACTTACCAGTTGGAGGTAAAGGCTTTAAAATTTTGTCTCCTGATAATGCACTGCCGATCACAACCAAGTGCCAGCTCCTGACTGGGGCTGCAAACCACTCTTGTAAATATTAATATCAACATGTCCCTCTTTGTCTACAGCCGAGGAATAGGGGAGGGGTGGTGTCCTTTAATAAAACAGGCTTTCTGTAATTACGGAGGGAGATCACTGCTACAAGTGCAGCCCAGACACCAAATCTGTCTTTTGCCTCTACTGAGATTACACGTGTGACAAGTGTGATTTGGAGAAACACACTATGATGTTACAATTTCATGCTCAGTTTGCCATGCTTACAATCAGGCAATGGGGAAAAAAAAAAAAAAAAAAAAAAGCCTTCAACTGGTAAACGGAGTAAATTTGCTATGGAAATCACCAAGAGAAGATAAATATAGTCCTACAATGTCATTTTTACAGTCAATTTTCTCTCTGTAACTGAAGTTTATATCAAAAGAAGGGAAATTACATAAATATTTCATCTGGACTGTAATAGTACTAAATTAGGTGCTCCAGAGATGATTTATATAATGTAGATAGGCTGTCAGTGGCAAATATGAGAATTACAGTAACATTGAAACAGAATCCTCCCTAATTCATGTACAGTAGCAAGTGAGAGCTTATGTAACTTGTAAGTAAACATTTTTTACAGACATTTCAAACAGTTTGAGACGAGCAGTGTGTTGAAGCGATGGAGTAGCTCTGTCCCCTCACACAGAGACTTTCTTTTGAGGAGCCTGGGATGCTTTAGTATTAAATCTTACATGATTGTTCGTATCTCCATCATTTGGGTGATGACACTGAAGCACCAGGTAGTAAACAAACTGCCACTGGTCCCACACCAGGTTCATGGCCAGACCTGGCCACTGGAGGGGAAGGTAGTTTCGCCCGGTCCTGAGAGTCAGATGTTTCTCCAACTACCAGAGACATTCCCTCACAAAAACAAGGTTCTCTGAGTCCAAACCTTAAGATTCAGAGCTCATCCACAGAACACACAGCAGAAAGATCACCCACCCACGTCATCTGTCACCAAAGAAAAGCCATGTTTGCTTCCTTGTTGGGATTCTGAATTAGAAGCAGAGGTAAAAGGTGTGTTTTTCTCTTTGACTCACTCCTAAATTGCAGCTCTGCTGGAACAACGGGAATGAAGAACTCTTTGAAGATCCTCACCAGATGTGTTCTGTTCGGGGAAGACACCGACAGATGCAAATCTAGTAAAGCCAATGCCTCCTGTCCCTGCAGAGGGACATGTGGAATAGGCTATGGAGATGGAAGGGACAGCAGCCAAAGTCCACCTCCAAGTGATCTCAGTGGGGGTTAAACTCTTCCTTGTGCACTGTGAGTTGGGGTCCTAGAGCCTCCCACCTCTCCAGTTCCTCAAAGCAAACTGGATGTGGAAACCCAGATGGCCTTTCCCAGGGAGGTACTGGGGCACCATGGGACTATGCTGATAAGGGAGGTGAGTTTTTTCTTGGATACTCTTTCTTACAGGTGATAACTCACCTACAGGTGAAAAATCAAATCGGCTGCTAAACTACATAGCCTCCCTTCAGTGGAAAGTGCTGCAAATTATTCAGTCATTATTCAGCAGGAAAACTAAGGAGTTCTGTGACTTGCAGCAAAGAGAGGTAGCAGCAGAAAAAGCCCTTCCCACAGTCTGTGACTCACCAAGTCATGTTCTTTTACATTCTTAAGTAACATCTATAATATCTTTCCCCTATTAGCTGATATTGCAGTAGTGGCAGATGCACAATAAATAATACATTATACAACTGTACTTCAAAGGCCTGAATAGTGCATGGGCAGTATCTTTCTTAGATCCAGTTTATTTAATGCTTTCCATAAAAAGGGTGCGTGAGATTTATTTATTTATTTTTCAAGTGAGTGCTCTGACTGTGCGACGTTCCAGTTTTCATTCTACTGCTTGGTGACCCGGCTGCTCCAGCGAGTGCAAAGGCCATTTGAGAAATAAAATGGATAGAAATACAGTTATTAATCAGCACAGCTTACTGAAAATGAGCGTGCTGCACAGGGCCAGGCCCCAAGGAAAGGGAAAAAGTCATGACATTTCTAGGAATGCCACTGGGAGCTCTGTGGCAAACCTCTGAATAATGAGATGAGAAGGTAAAATGAATGTGGTCTGGGTGGCTTGAGGGGTTAAAAAAAACATAAACCCCTGTCTGAGAGGAGAAACTTCCACAGAACTTAACAGTGCACTCAGGTTTTAAAGTTTCCTTTTGGTTTTGTCTTCTACTCAGATCTTTTCTAGAGTACCATCCCGGGTACTCTGCCAAACACCAGAGAGAATGGCAGAAAGCAAAACCCCAGCGCTTCACAAAGAGCTGCAGGGATGAGGCAGAGGCCAGTTCAAAGCAAACTCCTCAAAAGAGCCATACCAGGGTCATCAAAGCACTGCCCACTTCTGCCATGGAGAGGGCTGGTGAAGAGGACTGGATTAGACGGGTTGAATCCCTCACGAGGGGCTGCACTTCACGTTACAGACGAAATTATCCAGCGACAGGACAGACTCATAAGCAAATAACTCGGGCTGTGGCCGCCTAATGCAAGACTCTAATTTTAGAACCACATCATGCCTCGAGCAAGACGCGCAATCGTTATTGCCATCAGGTGCACATCAGTGCAGTAATTGTTTCTTCAACATCAGTCCCAAGGTGCAATATGTAACCGATGTTGGAACGCGGCCCTCGCATCACCTGCTGTGAAAGAACATTTCTACAACGGGCTGCAATTATAGATGAATAACAATTTCAAATTAACAGGCAACTGACTTTACAAACCTCATCCCTACAAGACCATCACATATTCAAAAGCTCTTGGAGGTTTGTGTATACACACACACACACAAATTGATTCCATTATTTAAACAAGTTAATCAGTTCACAACTTTAATGCACGTTAAATTTTCTTTACTGTATCAACTGTATACTGCAATAGAGATTAAATTAAGAATGTTGTAGCAAAGCTTGGACCACAGTTTATAATAGATTTATAAATACTGTATGGACATGTTTGTCTTTTCTTTTATTTCCTCATAAGCGATGCTATTATGGCTGCCATAATTCTTATTTACTCGACTTCTAGGCTGCTGGCAATAGCACAAAAATAGTTTTTGAGAATTTATGTCATACATGCATCATGAGAAGGCAACAAAAGAGCACAGGTGAGATTTATTTAGGTTTAGAGCCAGTGTTTCATATTCATTTTCATGCTAACCCTGTCTCCCCAAACAGAACCGCCAGTCTCCTGCTTCCCAACAGGCTGAAGACCTGCAGTTCCCACCAAGGAACAGGAACCTCACTGGAACCGTCTGTCAAACTTTGGGCTTAGTTTTATACAAAAGTTGGAAGATGGCACAAATCAATTCCCAAAGGAACACTGTTCTATTCCCAGTATATTCACACCCAGAACTTAGGAGCTTGTTTCTAATTCAAAATGCACTGCATGTGACATCTCCTTTCAACTTCAGATAGAGAAGTCCATCTAACAGCACCTGGAGAAACCAATGCTGATCCTGAGAGGGGATCACCCAATATATTGATGAAGTCATTGGAACTGCACCAGTGTGGGATCTGGGCACCACAGTTGAAAGAACAATATTTCCAGAGCCATTTCACAAAAAATAACAACGCAGGATATTGTTCTACTCGTGAAG
This sequence comes from Gallinago jamesoni, assembly GCA_025769975.1. Lineage (NCBI taxonomy): Eukaryota > Metazoa > Chordata > Aves > Charadriiformes > Scolopacidae > Gallinago > Gallinago jamesoni. Next base: position 39,472,207 of record JAOQGH010000069.1, read on the forward strand.
ATATCTTGCAAGGATACAATTTAATTATTGCCTCTTCTCAATGGGTCTGTTTTCAAAGGCAACATCTGTTTTCACACTTCATAGGTGTACAAGCATGCACTCACAACACACTAGTGACTAGTGATGGTAACACTTCTCAGTGGTGCAGACAGGCCCTCTGTAGAGGTCTATGGAACTATGGTACCAACAGGGTGCAAAACCTCAACCATCATTCTACCCACTCCTGCTTTCACACACACCTTTGTTTGTTGAGTGACAAAGCAGGAAATATTCATTACCTTCACGTTCTGGGATGTTTGCTTTAAGAGGACTTTCCTTCCACCTACTATAAATGTTCATAAATCCAGAGTGAAATATTCAATAAAAAAGGGAAGATTTGCAGTTACAGAGAAGAGCTCAAATAAAGTTCATGGTTTCTAAGTAATGCAGCTTTCAATTACCATACCCTTTTTAAACTGTGAAAGATGTAATGTTAATCAAACATGTAATTTGCAAGTGTTTTTCTTTAGTAAATGTCATGTACAAGTAGATATTTAGGATGTAATGCACAAAGTAATTGCAGTTGGATAACTTTCCGTGGTAATATTTATTTACATTAGAGCAGACATGAGTATTCCTGAAAAAGGAAATTAATATTGTGCATAAAATCCTAACCCTACTGAAGTCAATTCCAAAACCACCATTGCTTTCCAGGACTAGGATGTCACCCTTTATTTAATTCGGCATGTTAACTAATCCCTTTCCTTCTTCCTATTAAATAAGAGTTAGAAATGGAGCTACATAATGGACCTCTGTGGGTGAGATGTTTAGACTCTCTCCAAGGCAAAAAATACCAACTGTTAGTGATGGAAAGTGCCTGAAAACCAGGCGAGTGGTGAAGTCAGACATGAACTCTGAAGGCAGAGATTCCATTCCAGCCTCCAGTTTGGTGACTATAGTTGTGTTATGCCACACACACAAGAGTCCCAAGACCCTTACAAATTCCCAGGATAAGGTTTTAATGGGACCTTATTCTTCTTCTGTTCAGGCACCTGCATCAGGATTAGAGCACCCAGAAACTTATGTGTCACTCCAGCCCAGACACCTAAATTGTTGCCAAAGTCAGTCCTGATCTGGGGTAGCCCTTCCACTGCTGCTAGCTATAAATTATAATGAATTGTTTTATAAGGCTGATAGCCAAATCTGATTTTACAAAAATTTACATTTCTTTCAATAGAAGAGTGTTCTTTACATACACCAGCTAGAAATTCATTGCTTTATCTAATGTGCAGGGGTCAAGAGGAGAGTATTTTAAGCTGAAATGCTGATTGACAGCGATGCCTATCACTAGAATTGGGGAACTGTCAACAAGATGAGGAATTGGAGGGACCCAGTACCAAAACAATCTTTACATTCATGGGAAGAGTTTTCATAGCAGGACATCCTGCACTGGGAACAACAGGCCCTCAAACCATGCAGAAAGGTCAACTCTGTGGCTGAGTTAATAGCTTAAAAGTAACTGTGAAGTCCTAAATAGGGCCTTTCATCAGAAAACAAATGTTCTTTCAGAAATTCTTTGCACATTTCAAACTTCTGCAGCATCCTCTTAGGAAGACTAAAGGCTTTGTTCTGCTTTCTGCAGTTATATATACCTTTTCCCCAGCATCACCACCTTTGTCCTTGCCATATATTTTCCTAGAAGTCATGTGCACTTTCTTAGCCACAGGACAGCCAGTAACAAAGGCATCCAAGATGGGTAATTGAACCCTGGCCACGGGGGCCAATGTTCACTTGAGTTCCAGTCCCACATCCTGAGGAACAAGGGTTCCTCTTCTGGAATATGGCAGGATGAGTAAGCCCCATCTTCACCATATATTTCAAATTGTATTCAGCAAGTAGGAGGCAGCTCCAATACGGTACACATAATGTGGCTGGTTTCCTAGTATTTATTACGTGGTTCACGCTGATATTTTCATATAAATACACTGACCATCATTTTTTCTTAACTCGCCACAAGCTACAGAATTCACGGCAAGGCAACGTTTACAGCGAACCCATCAGCCAGCAATTTGCCTCCACTTGTTTATGTTTACAAAGCATTTCCCACTGTTTCCTTTGCCTGGAAAATTGGTTATTTTATCAAAGAAAGCTATCAGCTTCCTTTAGTACTATCTACCTTAGATAAATGTGTTGTATTTTATCTCATTTTTCATTTACTTCTAGGCATTTGATTCTCTTATTTCCTACAAAACGTATTCTATGATGTTTAAGTTATTGAGATTGGAAAAACAGGCCTCTAGCTGCATACAGTATTTTTCCACCTTTTTAAACGTAGCAACTATTTTTGACTTTCCTCAAGTACCAACTACTGTGACCAATCAATGAGTTGCTATAAGGGGAGAAGACTCTGCAGAGAGAGAGGCAAAAGCTGTGTGTCCTTGAGGCTCAGGGATGAACGAGTGATCAAGTGACCACAGCGATTACAAAATGAGAATCAGAGGGCAGCCCTCGTTCTAGATCAACTGCCTGTATCAGCTGAGTGGATCAATCTCCTGGAGGTGTTCAAGGCCAGGCTGGATGGGGCTTTGAGCAACCTGGTCTGGTGGGAGGTGTCCCTGCCCAGGGCATGGGGGTTGCAGCTTGAGGATCTTTAAGGTCCCTTCCAACTCTAATCATTCTATGATTCTATTATCAACCACCTGTGAAACTGCTTTTCCCTGAGTTAATCAAAAGAATGCAGATATAGAATCATAAAATCATAGAACATGTTGTGTTGGAAGGGACCTTTAAAGGTCATCTAGTCCAATCCCCATGCAGTAAGCAGGGACATCTTTAACTAGATCAGATTGCTCAGAGCCTCATCAAACCTCGCCATATACATCTTCCTGAGTTAGCTAGATGAGCGTGGGGAGCATATACCTGGCTCAGCCCAACATGGAGTATAAAAAATCACCAATGCAGAAGATCTGTTTGAAAAGAGCAATGGCCTTGAGCTGGTTTCAACCCACATACTCCTTACCAGCAACTGGGGATGCAGGGTCTCATGACAGTGAATACACTGTGGGGAGCAGGAATTAAATTCATGTTTTTATTATGATTGGATGGTATACTGCAATTGTAACACTCTGCAAAGTGTAATTTGTACTTGTACTGTAATTTAAGTGCATTGCTGTATTAAGTGATTTGCTAAATCAAAATGCTGTGTAACTTCACGTAAGTACGTAAGTAAACTGTGTGTTAGGCGTTAAAGCCCCTACATGCGCAATATCTGCAAGAACCTGGTCAGCATATACCGAACTCTGACAAGTACCCCTTTCACCTTGGCAAGATTTATTAACACATCCTCGCTATCAGGTCACATTTCATATGCCATAGTTTCAGAACACAGCCCACAGATTATCTGCCTTCTCTTACGTGAGCATACTAATGTCTTCACATTTTGCTCCTACCTCAGCAGTGGTTTTTTCTTTCCCCTTTACTCATTTTCCATTTGACCCCCCATTCATCATTCTCACAGAAAACTGGAAAAACAATCTGTCTAGTTTTGGGACACTAGTGTCCTACTCCATTTCCACTAAAGCAGGACTCTCCCAGCCTTCTTTTTTCTCTGTTCACCTACACAGCTATTTGTTTCACCAGCCCATGCAAGGCATAACTCTGCATGACTTTCAGCAAATCCCACTTTATCCCTAACACATCCTGACTTCTAAGACGTAGTTTTGTCTGCTCTTCAGTTCCTTCTTCTATTCCTTACATATCTCTACTAATTTCTACTATCTTCTCTTTTGATAACTAATGTGAAATTTGGTTTAGGGTCTCCAGTGACAAGTTTCTGCCTCTTAAGCTTAAGTTGCTGATTCCTGACAGTTTTCGTAGAACCTGGACTTCAGGGCACCTATCATAGAAAATGTACTGAGCGTTCCAAGCCAAAAGACATTCCAAATTATTTTCCTTAGTTTTGAATGTTTGCTTTATAGACGTGTGATTTTTTTTTTCTCTATATTTACTTCCCTGGATTCAAATGAAGCGAATGGTCGTTATTCAGTCTGACGTTATTTTCTGTGACTGGGTCATTTATTCTATCTTCATTATCTACCAATACCACATCTGAAATCGTATTTTCCTGGTTCAGTAATCTGTTGGCAGGGATATCTACTATTTCAGTAACACTTGTTCTCCAAAATATTTCAGAGAAATTAAAGCTTGGAAATGATTCAAGTCTTCCTGTAGTAACATTTGACAGGCCTCTACCACAGCCAAGTCAAGTTCTAAACCTGCAAAGCAGATTCCTAGCACCACCCACCTCCAAACTTCTAGCAGCCTTTCCCACAGTCATTTTGACCTAAACAGATGTTGATGTATCTTTACTATCTTTTATTTCTCTTAAGCCGATCATAACCCTACAGCATAATGCTACCCTGTCAGCTTAACTGTCTTTTATATATAAACTATAATAAAGTGGCTCTGCGCATTTTATAATCATGTAATTACAGAGTTTTGTACGAGAGTCTCTGCTTTCACAGATAATGTCTCTTTGCACACAGCATGGGATGAAACCTTTAAAACTACAAACCGAGTAAGAACTGAAGGAGTCTTGCCTTTCTAAGTGTTTGGGACTTCAAACAACAGCTCTGTGTGGTGCGAGTTTCTCATAAACAGAAGGAACTGATCAGTTCCGTGGGCGCAGCTAAATCACACTGGGTTTTCCAGGCTGGGAAATTTAACTCTAAATTCCTCAATACAGAAAAAGTGATATGACTCCCTGCATCCTTCCGGCTCTCCTGTTCCTCTCCAAAACCCCATCAGGTGTGGAGAGGGGGCTGGCTGTATCTGACTGGTTCTTGATGGTTTTCCTAAAGATCCCATGCTTATTCCCCAGATCAGATGACCTGACTCAAATCAGTGCAGAAGCAGTTCCACCATCCCCGCGGAGGGAGGCATCATTCCATTCACCTGATGGGTGGGTGAATGGTGGCAAGAGTTCGCAGGATGCACCTGGTTGAGGGTTTTACCTTCTGAAAGAAGTTTTAACTTTGATCGGCTGAGGACAACATCCACAAGAATGTTTTGATCAAATTTATATGATCGTGTAGTGCAACTGTTTACAAACATGGCAGGAAAGAATATTCACTTTTGGTGAATGTAAGTAAAACATTTCCATTAAGCCGTCGGGAGATTCGCATGCACATGAAATACAAGATCAATCTACTACAGAGTTTTGACGTACAAGGACTTATGTTTATGCTTTGGCTGATGTTTAGCACACTGCAGTGCAGCAAACAGAAAAGTGTAGTTGAGCTGCCACGTAAGATAATTGATTTTGACAAGACTACAAGTTAATTCGTCACTATTTTGCAACTTATTTGGAAATTCTTTGCAGCAATGTCCCAGAGGACAGCATGTAATCGCTTGTAAACTGAAATTAGGTCCAGAGTTAAATATCATTAAATCTCAGGTACAGGCAGAGCTCAGCATGTGACTACTAATGTGTTACCTTCCCTATTACATCAAGGACACAACTGTAGCAAAGGTTACAAAGACTATTGCTCAAGTTGCAAATTGCTTATAAGTAGAGAATTAAGTTGAGATAAATTTCCAGGCAGCCTACAAACGGTTGTAAGAGAAAAGCCACCTCATGGACACCTTAAAATCCTCAGTGTCCCCACGCACTCACATTTTCTTGCATTTCTCTTGCATGCACATATACAGAAGAACACTAAGTGAAATAAAGAGGATTATTAAAGCTCTTCTTTGTACTAATATAACCAAATTAAATCACCATTCACATTAGCCATTCCAATGTTTTATTATAATAGAGTATGAAGGATTGGTAGATATTTTAAAACTGTATTGCTAAGACCATATTGTTTGACAGTTTTATTTGAGACTGTTAAATATTAATTGCTGAACAAAAGAGTGCATTAAAAAATTATGTTGGATACAAATAATTCAACTCCCTACAAGTAGAAAGAGTATTTGCATATTCACCTTCTCCCAAGCCACAGCTAATGGTCCCTCTTGGACTGGGTTTTGGGGGTCTTGATAGTAATTTCTCCCAGAATGAAGGCACGACTGCTTTTAGCATTTGATGGGGTTTTTTTTTGTTCGAAGTGAAGGTAGTGGGCACAGTCAAACCATCAGGCAGCTTTGTAACAGCAATTTAAGTAGTGCCCCTCAACAATTCGAGACATCGCAGCCTGAGACCTCTGTCTGTTTAGGATCTTTGGGCTGGTAGGAAAGGTGTTTTATCAACAGATGCTGCTGCTGATACAGGCTGCTTCCTGGGACTCCCCTCCTGCAAAAAGAAGGTGCTGGTTGCTCCCTGGCTTGGAGTGATGCAACTTCTCACTCGGTAGAAGAAATACTGAGAGCTGCTTGAAAGCGTCTGGCATTTATGAAGCACTTGTGTCCTCAAAGGGCATCAGGGAGCAGATCCCCCACCCCCTGCAATGCTCTACAGAGCACGTTGCAGAAGCCACAGGCTCTTTTTCCCCGAGGCATGAACTCACTCTACACACGGCAAACACAGACCTGCCCGTGCACATTCTGATCTCTGACACACAATGTAAACTGCTTCGCCAGGAACTAAATCGAGACCCTTCACCAAAATCCATCCTGTTTTCAAATTGACGGTACATTACAGTCAGATGAACTCCTTAATTTCACTAATTACTTTTTAATGATCATAACCAAACAAAAGACAGTAGGTAGGTGCCATGTGCCAGGAGACTCAGTGCAGTATATGGTCAGAGTCAGAAAACTAATCATCCCCACCTGCTCTCAAAACCTGCCAGCAGCTGAGATTGGTTTGGGTTCAATTTCCAAAAGAAATGGAGACTCTGTTCATTCTAATTAGGCTTTTGGAGCTGGGACACCTGTACTGAACAGCTATCTGAAAGTAGGCTCAGATGGTGACTATGATGCTTTTCAGCAATGATCACCGATTCTGCAGAAACAGTCCTCTGCCTATTACTAGAACTAAAGTGAATACAAATCCTCTTGTGTTTTAGAGAGGTTTATTTCCTAAATTTTAGAAAACACCTTCATATACGTCTCTTCTTTCCCACCTTCTCCTTCTCCCCCCTACTTGAATTTCAAATATAGAAATACATAGCTCAAGTCCCCTGGGGTGTCAGCCTGGCATCCTTTGCCAGCGTTGAACTCAACTAACACAGATTACATTCAATAAGTGCTTCTGATCTTCTGATTGCCCATCTCTGTCTTCCACTATTACATGTAAGGGAGACCACCCTTGGAAGTTTCCACTCAAATAGTGGCTCAGGTGAGAAAGTAATCACACTGACTAGTTGTTATTTGGATGCACAGCCTGTCATTTTGAAATGCATTAAAGGAGTCTTCCTGTGCTATAAAATGGTGTTGTAGACTCCAAACTGGGCTACCTCAGCAGCATCAGAGCAGTGTAGGGAAGACAGGGAACAACAGAGAACTCAAGGCACTAAAATCCTGCCACTGCTCTGCTTGAGAGCCATTTCAACAACATCTTACTGTGGGTAAAACAGTCGGTGGCTCCTTGAAACCCACTTTACTCCCTGCCCGGTGGATAACGTAATCAGGAAGGCTGCTCACCATGCGGGGCTGCGAGCTCAGGAGGCCTCTAAACAAACAAGCTTGTGGCCTCTGATGTCTGTAAGGCAGATTGGTGGTGAAAGCAGGGGTATCTGACTCTTCCCACCCAGGAGTTAGGAGGTATTGAGGGAGAGAAGTAAAGAAAAAGAACAAATACAAGCAGAAATCAAGAGAAAAATGAGGTGATGGAGATGATAAAGACAGAAAGAACGAACCACGGGGACATAAGGCAGTCAGAGCCTGGGTTCAGCACAAAGGATCATCTCTTAACCTCAGCCTGCTGGGGTATTAGTGTCTCCCGAGCAGGGTATTTTAGGAGCTGCTGATGAATCATAGAACCATAGAATGGTTAGAGTTGGAAGGGACCTTAAAGATCATCAAGTTCCACCCCCCTGCCCTGGGCAGGGACACCTCCCACCAGACCAGATTGCTCAAAGCCCCATCCAGCCTGGCCTTGAAAACCAGTGACAGCGACGCCTCGCTATAAATCCCAGTTCCCTTCCCAATAAGTTACCCAGGAAAAAAACTTAGTCTGCTTTCTGGCCTGTATTTATTTGAGAGGCGAAAAAGTTTTAGTAATGTGACACTGCTCACTGCGAGTTCGTTTCTTTAATGAGATACAGGACTGGGCTCAACTACTGAAACAAAGGAACCGATTCATGTTTCATGTGTCCAGAGAATCACTGGGTTGAAAGACTGACATAAAAGGGTGGATGAGTCAGGAGAAACCAGAAAGCCTCGTTTAATGCACTATTCTATATTTACCATTAACTGTCAGCTGTCCCTTTGTTAACGACGGGGGGCTGCATGCAAAATATTCTGGTAAGAGAGACTCCAGACCTTAAATAGTCTGGCAGCACCATCACCCAGGTGCGGCACAAGTTGGTCCTCATGCAGAACACAAAACAATCCCAGCTACATGGAAGATAAATTTCTGGGATCCTCTGGGTGATGTCAGTGGGAACAAGCAAAAAAAGGAAGGGGAGGAAGCCCTTTGCTTCACAGTTTTGAAATATAGTTTCATTAACTATAGGTTAGGCCAAGGCTAGTTATGCATTGGTGTTTACATATTTAGATTAAAATGAAGCAACTAATTCAAACAAACCCGTTTCTTTCAAAAGGAAAAAATAACACAAGTATATCTCTGTCTGTACTATATATATTATTTTTTTTCTGGAGTTTAAAAGCTTTTACACATTTACAGAGCTCTAGTAGCCTTGTAATGCTGACCTGCTGTGGTGGTTTTTGTTCTTTAAATCTTATCAGAATAGCAGATATCTGCAATTCATTTCAGAATTGTGCTCTGCATTAGGAAGTTAATGTACAGATTAATTTACCTAATTACAGTAAAACAAACAATCCTGCAACTGAGGTCAGTCTGTTCACTTCGCAGACAGACTCAGCTGCGAGACACCTGAGGGTTGGGCCACGATAGAACTTTAAATATTTCTTCTGGTCATGGTTCTGTTTTTCAAATGTGTCTCTTCTGAAATACCAGAGACTAGTTTGACGTTTAATTTCCATTTCTGTATTGAAACTAGGAAAATATATGGCTCTAGAGGAAGGCACTGAGAGAGAAGTAAATATGAGCTAATCAGTCATGGGGTTCCTGGATGATAATGAACCTGTTCCTACGCAGAGTGACCAGGGAAAGTAAAGTTCCGCTGCTGTGCAGAGAGCTTACACCAGATCAATTAACTCCTGAAATCTCATTTAGGAGCTGGAGCTGAGCCCCATTCTGAGATCTTCAATGAAATGTAAGTGGTAGAGGAACCTCATAATTCTCCTCTCAAAGGACTGGGCATCACTGCGAACGTTCCACGTACAGACTTCCATCGACAAAGTTGTTTTTTCACAAACATGCCATCTCCCAAATAGGGAACTTCAAAACATGCCCCTCCTGAATCCCATTTTAATGGGAATACAGGAATAAACACTCAATGATGAAGAAAAATAGGATTCTTAACCTAATTGACTATGATTTTAACTTGCCTTTCTTGAATGTTCTGAAACTCTGAATTTCATATCCAAGAAGCATGACTCATGTACCTGGGCTGATCATTGCTTATTTTATTAAAGCGAGTATTCCATTTCCGTAAAGAGATGCGGCAGTTCTGCATTGTGCAACAAGCACAGGACGCAGGACGGAAACTGATAGTGACAGAGTCAGAACACCTCTTGATCAAGACTAGTACTTGGCTCTGACAGAGATTTGTAAGTTCTGGTTTATGTTAACGTGCTATATGCTACTCCTGGTTTTTAATGTGTGAAAGACAAGGTAGAACTTGGACTTTTATCTGCAGCAGAGCACAGTGCGGCAGCATTTAATTGCAAGTTAAGAGTGAAGCCACCCTGTATCTTCATTTGAGGAACTTTCTGGCCAAAAGACAACTGGAAGGAGTGTCTTCTCAAAATGCAGTCTTGCTATTGGATTAGAAACAATTGATTTTTATGATTTACAGAAAAAGTAATGAATTTTAAAAATCAGAATTTTTTTCCCTCTGCTCTTCAACTTGAGAAAAACTTGAGAAGAATTTGAGGAACAGTTTGGTTAGTCCAAAATTCCTGTTTCCACTCAGAGCCCTGTTTACTTCTGAGTTAAGATGGTATATGTTTGATAAAATATAAGCATAACAGACAACAAAAAAAACCCCGTTCCTTTTTCTGAGTGCCCTCTGTGCTGCTTGGGTGGCCTGGGTGTGCATGCTGAGGGGTGATCTCACAAATCAAACAGAAGAAATAATTTTGAGTTTGATCCATAAACTTTCCCTTCACTGTGGAACAAATTTGTGTCTCCCCACTCTCTCCAGACAGTGGTTTTCACCAAACCTGCAGGAAGCTGACAACTTTGAACTCTCTACCAATGTGTGAGAGTCAGGTGAATTGGCCAGTGCAGGAGTTACAATAAGCACACATGATGATCACCTAAATCTCCTTCTGTAATCAGACTAGGATAAATTTCTGACGAGAATCATAGAATCATAGAACTGTCTGGGTTGGAAGGGACCTTTAAGATCATCTACCAACCATCAACCTAACTCTGACAAAAATCCATCCCTAAACCATGTCACTAAGCACTATGTCAACCCATCTTTTGAATACCTCCACGGATGGTGCCTCAACCACTTTCCTGGGAAGCCCATTCCAATGCTTAATAACCCTTTCAGTGTAAACATTTTTCCTAATATCCAATCTGAACCTCCCCTGGTGCAACTTGAGGCCATTTCCTCTTGTCCTATTGCTTGTGGCCTGGGAGAAGAGACCAACCCCGTCCTTTCAGGACGTTGTAGAAAGCGATATAGAGTAAGAATAGTTGTACCTACTCTAAAGACACAACTCAGAAATGTTAAATACTGAGTTTAAACATCTGACAGTGGCTGAGTTTCTGTTGTCATTTATATGAATCCAGAATAACTCCACTAGTGTAGTTCTGTATTAATAAAACTGCGATCAAAATGTGATCCAACGCTCTCCCAAGATGCAAATGAAGCAAAAGAGAATGAAAAGTGAATTAAAAAAACATTGATCTTGCAGATACAAAACAAAGTCGGAATAAATATTAGCGCTGATGATTCCCTTTCCATTATCCACAATGTGTTTTTCCTCACAAAGAAGAAGTGGTTTAATACCATCTATCACTCATATAATGGATGAAGCGTGAAAGATGCCTTCAAGCAAGTTAGTAGCTTGGCTGTGCCTCAATTTGTCATAGTCATACACAGAGAAAAAATGCACCTCCTAATACATTCAAACATGTTGCATCGAGGAAGAACAACCCAACATCTGGACATCTATAATAGAGACTGCAACATCATGACTGCATGTCAAAGTAATTAATTAACGTCATTTCTTTCTGCCAACAGAACACGTACATTCCCTACAGAACACACAACGTTTGATCTTACTAATTTAAGGAGAATCCCTATATCTTCTGTAGCAGTTTTCATCTAGAAACTCTTGTATCCCACACAAAGGATTTTAGGCTCACCGTTTTATAAAACAGTAAATTAAATACAAATAGGGGAAGGGATACATCCAGAATGAAGAAATGGAGTTGGGAACAGAGTCTAAATTCTTGAATATGAGTAAGGCATTCTAGTATTGTTGAATTTACTGGTACCCAAAATCCATCCTTTCAAGAGAATTCCCAAGGCATTTCAGAATTTCAGAATGAGAACCACCACATAATTCTTTGAATAGATTCATCATGAAGTTCTACTCTCATATCAGAAGGTTCCCATGGGCTTTCAGAATGCTCTGACCTGCTGCTTATATATTCTATGTTTTCTATCATATCTAGCAATACAATAATCCCCTTGCTCTGATTCAGAGATCACTAAAGTTACAGGAATAAAATAATTCATAGAACCATAGAATTGTAGAATAACTGAGGCAGAAAGGGCCCCTGGAGATCATCTAGTCCAAACCCCCCGCTCAGAGCAAGGTAAGCTAAAATGGGTTGCCAAAGATTGTCCAGTTGAATTTTTAATATTTCCAAGGACAGACTCCACAATCTCTCTGAGCAATCTATTCCAGTATTTAATCACCTTTACAGTAAAAATGTTATTGTATTTCAATGATCTCAGTAAACTGGTAATACAAGCACCCTGATGAGGCTTGGAACCCTGAAGAGCTGCTGAGGATGAAAGATGGTGAGTGTCCCACTGACCTCACAGAGTTGTGGTCCCTAAGAAACCCAGAACTGGGCTGCTGCCACCAGATTCTATGAACAGCCTAAATAACAAGATCTTCTTCCCAAACACTTCTGAATAAGCTCTGACAGAAACAATTCCTCACCTGAGGTTGAAAACAAACTCATCAGGCTCCATAATGAGACTCACATTCCAAGATGTATCATAACCCCAACAAATCTGGAAGGAAGAGTTATGACCCTCAACCTGTCTCCCCAAACTGGAATCTGCAGAATTCCAGTGGCTGGAATTTATTCTAGAAAATAGAAATAAGATTTGCAGAAATGGCTGTGTTTTCTTACTGCTCTCGCAATCAAACTTCCCTGTATAACTGGGAAGCACTAACAGACAGGGTCAAGTAGATGATGAAGCAAAGGTTATTTTGGATTCCCCAGAATTCATCAAGCTTACGATGAATGTCTGCTACCCCCATGTCTCCTACCCCCAGCAGCAAACTTGATAATCCCCATGGAAAAAGGGATCTTCCATGTGAATGCTCATATCTTTCTGTAAACCTGCCTCCTCCTGCAGTTTGTGTTTCTAGGCTTTGATATTTATTTGGGATACTATCACTGCAAACTAAGTCCTTGGCTAAAAACTCTGCTGCAATCAATTTTCATGATTTACTAATCCTGTTCCATAATTAGAACATGGCAACTCTGTACAAAAGGGTTTATAAAGGTGAGATTTAAGTGGACAGCAGGAAGGGTAAGAAACCCTTACCTCTGTTATCATCACAAAAATCTATTGCTTCATGTTTCGGCTGTTTCCCTTAAAATATGAATTTTGCAGGCTAATTTCACCCAATCTACCTCATATTTGACACACAAATTTTTAAGCATTCTGGACAGGGCTTCTATAGCCTGTCAGTCTCTGGCCTCTGCATGAATAGGCACCGCATGATAGGAAGAAAAGCTATTGAAAATGATGAACTGCAGAGACTTTTTTGTTGAATGACCACCCTCCAAGATCAAAGAATGAGTGTTTTATCTCTCTTCTTTCTGGTTGATGCCCACAAAGATCTTCCTGATATAAAATACTCTCAGTCATAATACACACATCACTTCTGTCTGGCATTTACTGTTGTTTCTAATGGGGTCTAAATCCTTCTCGCGCAACACACACCAAAGCTATGGAAAGGGGTTGAAACTCACTGTTAGAAAGCAATTGTGGATGGGAACCTTTCTCACACACTTTCCCTTTTTCACCTTTCTTCAGTGAAGTCCCCATAGCTCTTTAAGCATATGTCTATCTGTAGTAGTAGGTCTCTTTTTATTTAACTCCACAACCCAGAAACTCAGCATGCATTGTTATTATCTGATTTTACTCAGCTTTTAGGTCACCGATAATATTTCATGAGTTCTTGCTATTACAAAGAGAGTGATACCCATGGCTGTGACACTTGGGTCTCTTCCCAGCTTCCCTGAAAAATAGCCTTCTCCATGCTTTCTTCAACAAGATTCACGTCTTTTGACCTCATTTTCACGCCCAAACTTTCATATAGCCTGCTGGGTTAACACAAGCATGTTTAATGAATAAAATCCTGCAGTTTCTCTGCACTGAATCAAGTCTTTTTGAGCTGTAAAGAAATGACTGGAGGATGTGCTTATTATAAACAGCAATACAAGTGAACTTTTGACTGTAGAAATTTTCCTTAATGTGGAAAATTTCTGGTATTTCACTTAACGTTTTTGTCAGTAACAAAATAAAAACCAACTATTGAAAACAGCACTTTTTTCGCTTGTACTACCCTTCCAGGCCAAGAAAAGGCAGTTTTGGCAGTTGAATGCACTATAACTTCCAACATCGCACTTCAATACATCATGCTTAAACATCAAGCAGTGTTTATTGAAACTATAGTGCCAATGACTACTATAGAATAGATGTTTACATTCCCTCATAAACACTTAAGCGGGTTTCTTTGCCGGCACCAAAAAAAGAGAAATGCCACTTTAACCAGAGCACTTCACCTCTAAATCCTTCTTCTGTCAGGTTTTCACCACTGGTTTGCAAGCATTAGATTCTTTCTCACTTTACTAAATTGTTTGCATGATAAAAAGACATTTCAACATCTCGGCTTTTCCCATTTGAGGCAATTCCTGGCACGTTGCATTTTGCCTTCCCTTTATCAGTGCCATTCCTTTTGTTCTCTAAAATTCACTGACATTTTCATCCTCCTTGCCATGTGGCTGTGGCATCTCCCACCACCATTCTAGCCCCCACCCTTCCACTTCACTTGCTTATTTTTACAAAATCTGCAATTTCTAGTCGGTGCCTTGCGTGCAGCGTAGTGTTCATTTTGCAAAACCCCTGAGTTCAGCTATTTATTGTCTCAAGTCCAGTTATCTGCCCACTGAGCTCCTTTCCAATCCCCAGCTGCTCCTGGCCGTTGTCTCACCTTGCTTGTTTTTCCATTTCCCCCTCGCCCCCCTTCTCTGTCACGTCTCAGTCTTTTTATTCCATGCTTCCATGCATGCCACCTTCCCCCTGCTCTCCTTGAATTTGGCCTCTGTTCATAACTCTATGTTTGTAATCGGTGGTTACGCTACAAGAATCTCCTCTGGAGTGTCAGGTACGATGCTCGCACACCATCTGCTCTTTGATATCCTCTGGTCACAACACAGTTCCTCATTTTGTGCTCTTTTCCTTACAACCATGGGCCCTTTACGTGCCCTGCCAGAGGTAAATTAGCAGGGAGAGCAAAATGCTCACCCACCAGCTGTGGGGTAAAGGCTCCATTCCCCAAACCCTGGATTTACAGTCAGATACGCACTCGTTACGTCCTCTGCTATTTCGTTCTTTCTCTCCACATCAGAGGCAGCCAAGCTGTTTCAATAAACATCCACTTCACTGGGGAGACAACACAGACTACAGGACTACTTGAAAGGCCATTGGGGTTGATGGTTGGCCTTGGTGACCCCAAGGGTCTTTTCCAACCTGAATGCTTCTATGATATCTGCTCCTGTGGCAAACTCCGTTTCAGTGTTCTACAAGGACTACAAAATAAGTACCAGGGTATAATTTGAGGGGTCAAGGAGGGATTTTCACGAGTGTAATTTAGCAGAACGGGATTTCTCAGCAAAACTTCTTCTGAAAATATTTCACTTCAAAAGTACGCTGTTGTATTTACAGAAGCACAAACACCGGGTAAAACAAAGAAGAAAACTCCCTGAAGCTTTCCCATTTAAGGTCACCATAGCCTACTCTTGCCACTGAAAATCTACTAGAAATGCAAGTGATTGTAAGGTCTCTGGACCTAAAGCAGGTCCAGAGAAGTGATTCTCCCACTTTATTCTGCTCTGGTGAGACCTCATCTGGAGTACTGTGTGCAGGTCTGGAGCCCTCAATATAAGAAGGACATAGACCTGAT
>JAOQGH010000069.1:39487933-39613866 GCA_025769975.1 Gallinago jamesoni
GAAGAGCAGGTTTAGATTAGACATTAGGAACAAGTTCTTTACTATGAGGGTGGTGGAGCACTGGAACAGGTTGCCCAAGGAAGTGGTTGAGGCCCCTTCCCTGGAGACATTCAAGGTGAGGCTCGACAAGGCCCTGGGCAACCTGGTCTAGATGGAGGTGTCCCTGTGACTGCAGGGGGGCCGGACTAGATGGCCTTTGAAGGTCCCTTCCGGCCCAGATGATTTTATGATTCTATGGTAAAAAGAAACTCCAAAGAAAATTTTTCCCTGAGTTTTACATGTACAATGACACATTGATCTCCAGCTTTCCCTCTAAAAGAGGTCTCTTATTCATACACAAATATTTTATTGACATGGAAATAACTTTTCAAACAATAAATAACAGAATGATTCGATATCCTGTCATATACCCATTAGGCAACGGAGTAAATCAGCATTATCATTCTCTCATTTTAAACTGTCACGTCGCATCACTTCTGCATCCCCTTCTGCAGATCTGATCATCACATCTCTAAAGTTAGCAAAGCTGCCTCCAGGCTGTGTTTTAAATGCAACCCACCCAAGACACCAGGGCCAGCTGCACGCTACAGCCTCGCTCCTCTTTAGCAAAGATATTAATTGATGGCTGAGCTCTCACCGCCACGGCTGCAGTCTGCCGTCCTTTTTCAGCTGCCATACAGGCCCAGTCAATCCCCATCATGAACAGACTCAACTCCCGCAGAAATCAAAAAGAAATCGGGACTCCTCACCTTGCGGAGGCTTATCTAAGATCACGCAAAAATCAGGGAGAAGCCTGAGGAAAAATTTTAGCATTTAACACTTTTCCTTTAGCAAAGACTCTGCCTACGTTAACCACCGGGTCAGTGAGCAGGCGTGGGAAGGGAGGGGACATGAATGATATGGACTTCATTTTCAGAAAGCTGTTAGTACAGCAGCCAAAGTATACTTAAAATACCACCCAGCATTTTTTTGAAATAAAGTATTTTAGAGTCTTTGTATGTAAGTGCTGGAATTTACAGCTAAACAAAGAAATAGTCACTAACAGGGAAAGCTGCATATTTACAGGCTTTCTCCTGCAACCTTTTCTCCTGTGTCCAGGGAACACTCCCTGACGCTGTTCCAATGGATTTACTGACTGCCTCAGTTCTCCAGTATCAGCACACAAGAAGCCTTGTTTTTAACCCCAGGTGATAAACGGTCAAAAATTTCTAGCAAATTTTACCTGCTGGGGGCCTCAGGTAAACATCAAGTCTTATTTCTGAATGAAATCTTGCGTCTCCCTTTTTGTCTTCAACTTTAAGTGCTGCCCATAAAACAGGGCTGTAACTGGGGAGAACGGCATCTTTTGAAAAGCCCTGAGGACACTGAATGGGGCCTTTCCCAGTCGTAGCACATGTTTTTGGAGCCAGATATCCATAATCCAGCAGAAGTTGGAGCAGACCTGAGGTTTCTCTAGGTTCCCAGAGGAATTCCTGATGCCTTAATGTTGGACAGTGAGCTGAGCTCTGCCCCCTCCAAGCATTCCTTGAAATACCTCGCCATACCTACTGCAGAGACAAGTGCTATAGAAGCTTTCCCAAGGATCATCACTTTTTTTTTTCCCCTGTTTGTTAGCAAGCAAAAACCCCAGCAATACTTTTGAGTGGGTCTCCACAGCTGAGATTTCTGCCTACGCTTCAGGAGAGGGAATTCTGCTCTTTTCTCCGACTGACAGCTTTTTAGTGACCAGACCATAAAATTATACCAATGGTACTTTTAAATTGATCTAAAGTCTGCTCATTTGTGTAGTGCACATTTAAAGCCACATTATTGTAAGACGCTCCAGCAATGAAATTTAGCATTAGCAATTCAGTTCATTAAAAAGGATATTTTACTAGGTTCTCTCTTTCATAGCTGTTACCCTGCCTAAAGTGAGAAAAACTTCAGTCAAATTAATAAAACTAACAACTCATCGCACATACACTGCCTGTCTATGAAGTCTCCTCTCCTCTCACCAGTTTGGCAGCCAAGGGAAGATGTATGTGAGCCAAATTCCCCCTTGCATAACCACGCAGAACCTGCACGGGAATGCATTTAGTCAGTACTAGTAACCATGGTTTCCTTTGCTGAAAATTATCCTTAAACTGTAAAGTCTTAGTCAACTGTCAGGCCATTCCCCAGATAAGAGAATAGCTACGTTATCAAGTTCAGTTCCAGATGTGGCAGATGTGCTCAAAGTTCACCAGGGCTCAGCTTTGGGAGGGCAGTACCTGTACCCTCAGTTACAAACACCTTGTCAACACCATTGTCTTGCTTTAGTAGAGAACTCCCATGAATAACCCTGCCTGATCCCAAAGATCCACACCCATCTCTCTCTTCTGAAATCTAAATGTCTTTTCACATCCCCTTTTGAAGCATCAGTCCCTGATGACAGGCAATAAGTAAGGTTTTATACAACAAACTTTGCCCAATGCCTCCCTCATCTTTGGTTTTCAGGATGAATTCAATGTTGGATTCAGAGAGCCAGTAGAATGATTTTCCACATTTACTCAGCATATACAGTTGCCTAAACATTCAGTTACATACAACACAGGTTTTTCCATACTGCTCATACACAGCTGACCAGGGGCTGGAGAGTGGCTAAAGGTGAGCTGATATTCCCAAATAGCCATTAGGTCTGAAACCTCTCCTCTCACTTCCCATTTGCCAGCTATGTGCCTTAAATCAATGTATATCTGTAATTATATCAAAATTACAATCCTGGAATTGTTGGTCATTAATTATATAACATATAGAATTTAATGTATCTTTTATCTAGATGAGGAAAGTCACCTTTCTGTATGTTGTTTATTCCCAGCAGCCCCAGTCTGGATCCACACAGTCACTTCCTTTACAGCAATATAGAGAGAAAGTTTGTGTACACAGAAAGACTACATCAAGAGAAAGACTCCAAAATGACGGTGCTACCTCAGGCCAGCTTGAAGACAACTCCTTAGGAGTAGATTCATCAGCTACTACTCTGGGTACAAATGGGAAGCAGGGTCTTAACAGATCATCCAAATTTTATATGAACATTCACTCTAGCACATAACTCATGGGCTTCCCTCTTAAACCAAAGCAGCCAAACATGGAAAGGTCTGGATGCTTTTATAGAGGAGATGATCGTGATAATACGTAATAATTACATTTAATCACACAGACTTATTCTCATACCCTCTTACACATTAAAAAAAAATCTTTATTAGACAACCGGAAGCCTGTTACACTACACAGCCAAATTATTTTCTTAACACATCTCTGTCCTCTAGTACTTACCCATCTGGTATGTCAAAACATAATTTCTGTCTAGAACTAAGGAGTTATGTTCAGATCCCTAACCTGTGTATTGTGCTCTGCTCTGCAGAAGACCTGGTGCTATGCTTGAGCTTCTCTTTCCCAATACTAGTGAAGCTGATGGTGGGTTTGAGTCATTGAGAGGAGTACCCACCATTGCTGAGTCTGGGTGATGACCCTCAATAACTCTTGGTCCCTCAATGAGACTCTCATCGACCTGATTTTCCTCCCTCATCTCTTAAATTCCCATTCAGATAAAGACCTAAGCATTTATCTAACTTAAATAACACAGGTTGCTCATTATGGACTTTAAAAGGACTATTCATATGCATGAAATGCATTGCTTGGTCAAGCCTTAAGAGCAACATGGGCACTGGAAGACAGAACTCCAGGGATTGCAGCAGACAGAGTCAGGTCAGCTCAATTGACTCTTCAAAATCATTCAGAAGAGGCAGCCTCAAAGGAAGCTGGGACTGCTTGGGGGAAATAACCAGTCACTTCTTTGGCTTTAGACAAACCAGCTGATTTAAGGAAAGAAGTCCTTTCCCGCGTTCTGACAGGGAAGAGGAACATGAAAAGTAAAAGGACACTGTGGGGGGGAATTTCTATTTTTCACTCACTTCATACAAGACTTAGGAACAACTGGCAACTGACCTATTCATCATCAATGAATCACACAGAATAAATACAGAAAGCAGTTTCTTCCCAAAGCAAATCTTGGATTCTAGTTTCCAGAATGAACTGTTGTCCTTTGCTCAGCATAGTTACTATGGGAAAAGCCAACGCTCATCTGACTCTCATACCTTTCCATAAGCTCCCAGCACCTCCAAAGCTCACAAAGCTTAGATGAAACTATCATATCTCTAACAGAGCGAGGAGAAACCACAAACAATTGGGGTAGATATTAACAGCTTCAGCAAGAGACAAAATATTCCCACCCAATGAAAAATGATGCATTAGCCCCGTTTAATGCAGCCAAATTATCTGTGTAAAAATATATGCAGGACATGCTGCTGTGCCACTAACTGCACTGAACAGCAGCTTGTGTTTACATTTTTATTCCCCGGTTCCAGGCTGTGCTGCGTAGGCTGGGCCCATGAAGATCGGCTGCTCCAGAGACTGCTTCACACACGACACCTGGGGACGCGAGCCCAAGCGCGTGGGCCCAACATCCAGCAGAGGCAAAAATTAAACACAAGCTGTTTACCTGATTACACTGGTTCAGCAGTGGTTGGAGGGAGCTGGATATTTGTGAAGTTTGAAGAAGAGCAAATTGTTAGAACTGAAAGAGATAGAAATCAATACCAGTCTGTAACTGCTACAGAAAGATCCTTATATGAGCCTCATTGGAGCTTGTTTTTATGCATTTGCCTCTCTTTGCATGACGTTGTTGTCACTAAGTCTGCAAATCACATCAAAATTAGGTTGCAATTTGAATCACAGAATCCTCATGGTTGGAAAGGACCTCTGAGATCGCCGAGTCCAACCTTACGAGCTTGGCTTAAATGAAAAGAGTACTGTAACTTTAAAGTCCACGTGCTATAGATTTGAAATTCTGTTTTGACTAAAGCATTAATTAAGCCTGAATCCAAACTCAAGTTTCACAACTTTAAGCAGATCTTTATAAACTGCATCTAAACTCAGCAGTTGGAGTGACAAATGGAAAACACAGCTTCGGTGGAGACAGAAACATCGTCCCCGGTTCTGTCACCTCATTTGGCACTTAGATACAACAGTCCCTGTGATACAAACCCAGGGCATTGACAAATTCCTATACAAGAAACATGGACGGGCCCTGAACTGTGTAGGGGCCCACCTAAGAGTCTAGAACAGCTGGGGTCTTGCACCCTTGCACCTCTTTGGTGGACCTCGGTGGTTTCCCAGTCAATCCTATCCTAAAATCCTTAGGACAAAAAAATTAACTAATGATTCCAGCAGCTCACTCCCTGGCATTAGGCTGAATTTTGGTTGAGCCTGTATTTACAAATGAGGATTCTTTCCTTTGAACTTTATTTCTTCCTCAGAAATAGTTCAAAGCATTTTGAGAATACAGAAGCCAAAAGCTAGCCTGAAAAACACCACAGACTCACTTAAAAATGCTCTATTTTTCTCCTGAGATTTCTACTGTTGCTTTCTGTAGCTCGTCAAGCAACCCCCCTTCAGATTCAGCAAAGTATCTGCAGTTCTCATTCATCACCAGCCTCAGAACTGAAGCTCTCCAGCTGCTCTAGGGCTATGCCCTTAAATGTGATCTTGCTGTGATGTTATACTTGCCTGTTGTTCTGACCTTGGCTATTTTTGACAAAGAGATAAAGATGAAATAGGTTCTTGCTCTTAATGACAGTTTGTACAGAACATCCTTTACAGAGAAACCCATGTTATCCATATGTGTACGTTCTGATCAGCCTATAACAGACAGCAATATCATCATCTCCCTGCCCCAGGTGACATACAATGAAGATGATTTGGCATTATTATGCCAGCATCTCTTTAATTACGCTTTGGGCAAGTAATATATTTTCTCCTAAAACTAACAGCAAAGCAAACATTTTGAAAACCACTTTATTTTTTCATTACAACCTCTGTGTTTGTTTACTCTGACATGTCTCAAACTGGCACACACAATTTCGGAGAATGCTTTTCATTCAAGGCTCTTGCTCTGAACTTTATTTTTCCTACGTGTTGCCCTGTTTTGTGAATCCCCTTCTAACCAGAAAGATTTCTGTCATCTTCCCCACAAAGAAAAACACTCATGAGAATGAAAATGGTCTTCACTAATATTGCCTGATGAGTTTTAGCATTTTGAAAGAAAGACCACCTTATTCCTCGCAGACCTGATGAATTCAATGAGATGCTCGTTTAGGTTTCACTGAGGACTTTTTAGCTGTTTCTTCAAAACTGACTCAGCAACTTCCTAAAGCACCTGCTTATCTTAAAGCCAATGAAAAGTCCTACTCATGTGTCAAGTTAAGGATATGCTTAAGATTGCTGGATTGGGGCCTAACAGCTTGCAAATACAGATGGCCATTATCAAGACCCAGAAGAGGCCAGGGAACCACCAACAGTCAATTATATTCCTACCAGAACTTCAAGCCAGTATATCATACTGTTTGAAGTTAATTGCTTTGAAATAATTGGACAGGTGAGCAGGTAAGTTCACACAGAGCATTTGCAATTTTGCTTTGTATTTAAAAAAAACAACAGTGCAGATTGCATGGACAAAACGGGCATGATTTTAATAAAACAAGTTAAAAGGGAAGGGAAAAGGTATGGGGGTTTTTAAAGAGTTTTCCTTTTAATTTTTAGCATCATTAAAACCCTGTAAACATTTTATTCAAGAGCTTCTTTAGTTAATACCTCATTACTTCTCTTTTTATTGTTATGGTAATCAAGCCTTAATATATTGCAGCTTTATAGCATGAAATCAAGGCTAGGCCTGCGGGCATCGACAGATGTACAACAGCATGCAGTAAAACACAGGTATAGAGGCATGCAGAGCTGAATATGGCACAGGGTTTCTTTATAATTGTTTAGCAATTCATCTGAAGTTATTTTAACCTTGACAACAGATGAACTCTAACATGTACCATGATCAGTCACTGGGAAGCTGCACCGAATGGCAAGTTTTGTGATTGTTGTCTTAGAGGTTGAGTTTTAGGAAAGCATGAAACAGAAAGATGATTAAATTCTTTGGATGACTACAGGCTGTAGCTGTAACTATTAAAAACATTTGACTGAGTATATTCTAGCCAAGGGAGAATGGTAACACTGGGAAACTGAATTTAACACCAAAACTTTGCCTCCCTGTAGGAAATCTGTGCTCAGAATTCATACCCTCTCCTGCCACAGGCAGGCTTTGCGGCGCACCAAAACGGAAAAAAACATTTGGATCCAACTTCTGGTTTTGAAGTGACATTTGGACCTTGTGCTGGAGCTCTGCTTATGGTTGAATTTCACCCATCGAACCAAATGAAAGTTATATGTAACTTTGAGAATGTTACTATGCTCTCATCTGCAGGGTGTTGAAATACTGTCTCAAAAAGAGTGAGAATCTCTAGGTCTTTTCCAAGCAAACGACAACAGACAACTCCCAGTGTCAGGTGGGCTCCAATTCTCACCGCTGTTTTCAGGAGAGATCATTCAGGAAACAATTACAGCTCCTGTGAGATTTCCTAAATTTAAAGGCCGTGTTTTGGCTAGCAATCCCTTTCCCAGAAAAATTGTTTTCAAATAGCCAACATTAAAAGCAACATGCCTGTGACTTAATAAAACCATCAATACTGAGGATCACTCAGTAGGAATCTCTGGCCCCACGGGGAGTGGGGTGGCACAACAGCTTCAGTTCAGCTGAAGCACAGCCCCCCAGGGCCAGCCATTCAGATCCATCCAGCAAATGGTATTCGTCATTGCAAACATGTAACTTCATAGTAGCCACCCAATATTAATGAAGTAACAGGAAGAAAGTTGGCACAGACAATACCTTAGTCCAGTAGAAGTGAAAAATGTTTTCCACGTTATTACTGGATAAAAAATGACTCAGGAGACGGATCATCAAAGTATCTGAAAATCCCAGTTAACCTCAGTTTGGCAAAGGATCCCAGCTTCTCTCTTGGAAATACTCAGAGTAACAACTGCACTGTATTCAGTTGGTATCCGTTGATACCTTTTAATTTTAAGAAAATCCCCTAACAATAAAGAGGCCAGGCATCCAAATTGCTCGTGTCAAGCGTAAAGGTGAGGAGCTCTCTCAGCTGCAGGGAAGGCTCACTCCTCTCAGGCCATTCACAATTACAGGCTTTACATCAGACAAAGCTTGTCAGATCGGACCTCAGGACAAGGGTGCCTCTTGTCCAGCATATAATGAATGGAATGAAAGACAATGGGCACTAGAGTCCAGTGAACATGCTAATTATATTAATAAAATGAAAAGTTTAAACTCTGAAGCTAATCCTGAGCTATCATTTATAAAAGTTAACAGGGCATATTTAATTTAGGAATTGGCTAACGCTTCTCTTTCCACCACTGAAACCTCATAAATGAAATATACTGGATTGCTGCCCAGTGCGGAAATAAAAGTTATGAATAATGTTTCTATCTCAATCATTGTCAGTGCTTTAATATTCCTAATTACTTTAAAAAGCTAAATATTCAATATAGGAAAAACCTTCTTTTTCTTTTTATCTTCACTTGCAAGATTAGCGCAATTTAATAAGAGTCACTGGGTAGTTTTAGTCCATGAGACCCATCTGTACTTTGACATCTTATCCTTTCCTCTTCATTATTAAAAAGCATGGAGTACTCATTACTCTGTGTGTCTGTATAAATGTATACATTTATATATGTGTGTCCATGGTATCGTGGTACTTCTTTTTTCTCGTTTTTTTTAACTTCTCTAAGTGCATATGCACTGTATAAATACTCACTGGCTGTTAGGTTAAACATATCTATTACTAAAAATAACTAAAGGATAAAATGAGTTGCTGAGATTCTACACAGTATTTTACAAAGGTACTATTTTTCTTTTTGAAAATATTACTACTGATAGATATTCAGTATGTTACGCTGCCCAATTTTTCCCTTGTCTATACGTCAGGTAGTCCCAAAAGATTGCTGCAAACCCCAAAGCATGGCCTTCCCTTCTGTGCTTCCTCCTTGCTCTCTCCCTATCACCTTTTCTGCTGGAACAGAGGAGGCATCAGCAAAGCTCCAGACAAAGCACCAGCACCTTGACCAAGGAAGAGTCTGCCCCACTGTGTTCAGCCTCTGGAGGTTTTCATCCCCAGTCCCATTTAACTCTTCTAATGCCTCCCTTTATAGATCCCTTTTCTGCTATCTTTTAGCCTGGTGATGCTCCCTCTTTTCTAAGATCCAAATCAATTTGGCAAGAAAGGGAGGAAGTAAAAGCAAAATGAAATGTTCATTCAGTAAATGACTCACAACATCTTTCTCGATGCAGCTTTATTTACTTGCCTGACACACAAATAGACTTCATTTAACGAGCTTATTTCCGTTCTGTCAATAGCAGACTGGGCCTGTGTTGCATAACCTGGCTGATGGTTGTACCGGCAAGAACCCTCGCTGCTTCGTTCCAGCACGAACTAATCACACAGACTTAAACTTATCATTACCAATTAAGACACTTTGACATACGTGCCTTCTCCAGCTGAAAACATTGAATGCCTCAAGTGTGACTTAATTTCTTAGTGAAAAGGTACTGGACTCCCACCTCTACCAGCTCCCGAATTTCTGCGGTACAGATAATTTAGGGTGTGGATTTCAGAAGTCAGAAGGTGGAATCTGGGCTGCATGAAGAGTCAGAGGCAGAAGTCCCCCTGGTTTCAACAGGACAAGGATTCTGTCTAGAGAGAGCGCTCTCCAAACAACTCCAAGTACTACACAGAGTATTTCATGAACAATGTGCTGTGGTAAAGATTTAAGAGAGAAAAAATTCATAGTAGAGCTATATTACCTATATTGGTATCCCAATAACAGGACCGAAATTTTGAAAGCACTGCATTTAACACTTCTTTGTAAAAACAAGTAAAAAAGGTGAAATTCATTATCATAGGAAAGGGTATTATCACGCAGTAATTGTTGCAAAATAACCAACTGACAACCTTCATTTTTCCACTGAAAGCATCCAAGTTCTATGGCCTTTTTAAAACAGCAGCATATATCTTTATCACATTTTTGTAATCTTTACTCACCACTGGAGCAATCAGTCCCTCCCCATCCCGGTTCACAGTGACAAGTGTCAGGAGAGACACATCTTCCGTGCACACACTCCTCCGTGCAGAGCGCTGTTAGGAACAAACAATGCACAAACATATTAAGTGGTTGGTAAACATACAGCAAACTATGCCGCAGAGAGCAGTATTTTGTTTAAAAATATTAAACAAACCAAACACACAAAAAAGAATTACTTGCAAGATTTAATTAATACTAGGTGACCAAATTAAAATATATGTCTCCTGACAGCGATAAACCCATTTGTAACTTCAGCTCTTTGTAAAGAAAACTCTAACACCAGAAATTACTTTTGCTTGCAGTTTTGCTTCATAATAAAATTTTTACCAAACTGACACATTATTATCATATTACAGAATACCAGCTTCTTCTATTGCACTCAAGTTGCTCCTGTTCATAAGATAAAATGGAGCTCGGTTTTGAAAGTATATTAAGATCCAAAATAGATTTGTAAAAAGTAGCTCAAGAAGAACTATTTTTACTGCAGGATGCAGTAGCTTTAAACGCAGCCTCGTCTTTTCAAGGCCATCAGGTTTTCCATAACTACAGTGTTCTAGATCATGTTTGTCCCCTGTTGGTTTATTGGAAGTTCTATACCATCAGGGTCCAAACTATGAAAAGCTGTTTGGTTTTGATGTCTCACTTGTCAGTTATATATATATTTATATATCACTAACTAGAGATATACATGGAAGAATCTCCTTTTCTTGTCCCTGAGTAGGAACAGCTCATGGTTTTAAGACTTTTCTTCTGTGCTGCTTTAGTGTCTGACTTACTTCCCAGTGTACGCTGGTTTGCCCATCACATGCCAAAAAACCTGGACAATACCAAAGAACTATTTTAAAGGCTGAACTTTACTGCTTACTACCTTATTTCCATTTCACCACTCAGGACACTGCCAAAAACTCTGTCACTGATTCAGATTGAACGATTCAGTTATAATTTCCATCTAGACTAACATGCATAAGTTATTGATGAATATGATGTAGCAGCAATGAGATTAAAATGCATATACATATATAGAAAATACATATGTTATATATGATATATAGCATATACAACCTACATCTTTATATGTTGTGTTTTTCTATCACATGGGAAATGTGGGTATTGTGCTTACTTAACCAAGAACTGGCTGAAGCTGGACTACAAAACCTTATTCCAAGACAAAGATTAATTCATTCCTGTCTAAAACAAGGCCAGCAAAGCTGGTTTGGGAAGTAGCTTTTTGTCACTGTACTGCAACCCAGGCTGAACTACCCAATTCATTTTAAATCTGCCAGCGATTTAAAGTTGCACTGGGCCTTCACGTGAAACCCTTTTTCTCTTCCCGGGTATCTCATGGGCCAAACGTTTTCCACCAACATCTTATACATTTGCACAATTCCTGCTGTATTTGACATTCTGTTTGGGCACATTTGAATCTGCACCTCGAGCCAGCATCAAAGCTGATGGAAACATTTTGCTCTCTATTCCGCGCTTGGGTCACTGGAGACCAAACCCACTAAGCTATTCACAATACATTTAAATCCAACTTCAAATCACAAGTGAACTTTGAATAAATAATCCTATGGGGAAAATCTTCCTGCTTTTTATCCATCAAATCACATGTGACCAGTGATTAGAATGTTGCCTCATTATAATGACTGCAAGATCTTTCCAGGCAAGTCATTTCCTTTCTAGGTTCACTGAATATCAAAAGTGCGATTTATTCTTATTTCATATCTTGTGTTTAGACAGTATTGCAGGGGGCATGAAATATTGATAGCTAATTCTCTAGTCACTAATTGTTCTAATCTTTTGTGCATTTATTTTACTTGAGTTAGGGTTTCTGCAGACAGTGAGGCATCCTAGGCTACAGCTGTAAGATGAAATTCAAGACAGAGTACTAGAAAAATAGGATTTTCCAATAAAGAAATATGTACTTTTGTGCAATCATTTAGAAATGGCTGGTTGTTTATGACAAGAAGTCCACATACAAAACAGCCATAAACTTAAAAAACATTAAAAGCACAGTATGCTAAAAGATGTACAATATGTTGGGATAGGGATACTTTGAAAATTCTGCCCCGTACAGCTTTACCTAAGAAAAAGTTCAATCAAAAAGCTAAATATCATTGATGCGTCTCTTAGACGTTACTTTTCTAAGAGGTACAGAAATCAAAACTGAGTTTTTTCTCTTCCATGTATGGATGTTTATATTTACAACAATAAACCATTCTTACATGTAAAACATGCACTATTTTATCCTTTTAACTGGGCAAGGTTCTCACGTCAAGGCATAACCTGTGAGCAAGAAGGTTGATGATGGACTATTTCTGTGCTCTTCCAAGTAACAAAACTCCTGCTCATTACTGGTCTAAATTTAGTTGATTTAGCCCCACAAACATGTCACGCCTTAACTATGTTACCATAAATGTGAAATAATAATGACTACTTAAGCTAATAAAGTTTACTTCACCCTTGCCTCTGGACAGTCCTGACTTCCATAGCTCGGGTCCCCTGGGAAGAGTGCTATGGGGGACTGACAAGCACGACTCAAGACGGCATTCCTCATTCTAAAGCGATCAGTAATATGCAAAATACCAAAAAAAAAAGTACCATAGAGAACTGCATTTCTGTATTTAAGTGTTTTGAAGTCCCGCACAGCTGAAGATGACAATGTTTAATGAGCAATTAAAGAGTCAAGAAAGGTAGAGACACTCCTTGGAACTGTGGGTTCTCTCATCTCTGGTTTATTAACTTGCTCAACAAGCAGCTATGAGCTCACCGGCAAATATAGTTATTTAAAGCTAGAAAATTGTGTGGCAGTGATCCCACATGTGGGGGTCAAAGAAATCCCCCCTTTTTTAAAAGGGGAAGCCATTTTATTCAAGGAGACAAATAATCAGGCTCCTGCACTGTCTGAACTGAATAAGGCCTATTAAGGTCCATATAAAGGTCATATTAGGGTAAAACTCTAAAGTTTTACCATAGCAAATAAAATTTCGAATTTCCCCTATAAAAGAGAAGTCTTGCCTTGCTCTAATCTTTAGAGTTTAAATTAATTTTTCATTCTATTAACATTCAACATAATAGGATACAATGGTCCCCAAGGCATTCTTCATAATATACTTTGTACAGCGGTTTGCAAATGATCTTACTAGTTAACGGAACTATAAAAATTACTTGCACATAAAGGTCAAGAAAAATAAAGATAAGTATATACTTTCTGACACCGTCCTGTTCGACACTCAGCTAAAGGCCCCTGGAGTAAAGAAAACTTGTACTAATGCAAGGAATATAATTCCTCCCAGTACAATAGCCCGAGCAGCTCAACCTTTGGAATTCCAGACTTTTTATGTCTGCATTTTCCCCTGACCAATTCTCTTGAACAATCCATCACCTCATTGATCAGTTTATTATTAGCATTCTTGGCATGAGTTTAAGATCAGTTTGTAGTTTGATTCAGTCTGGTAATAAAATGACCTACATCAAAGCTCTGCCAAAATGCCATCTTTGTAGCAATGCGTTTAGCATGAGCTATTTGGCCATATTCAAGGTCACACAGCAACTGCTCCTTATCGTGGAATAAAGTCAACAAAAGGGTTCTGTAACAATTCATTTGATGCTTATCACTTACTTTATAATTACAAACAGTGCTTTTTGTAACATATAAGGACAATCCTCGGGGAAATAGACCTAAAGATCAAACTCTTTTCACACCTGAAATGACTGCATGAGTTTCTCTAACACTAGCACTTATTTTTTAATTGTTGTCCTGAATTTGAATTTAGATATACTAAATGGGTTGTGTGTGTCTCCTGCCTGCAGAGGTATGATATTGTTATTGAGGAGCACACCGCGAAGTGGAGCACACTGGAGAATTCTTTTATTGCAGAGTTACTTCAACGAATGGCACCACAGAGAGTTTACCCCAGAGACAGGCAGCCACAGTCCAGGGATCCAGAGCTCCTCTGTCTTCCTTGGTGTTGTGTTCCTCTGCACGGACCCAAACTAGGACTTTACAGAGTTTCATAGAATCATAGAATGGTTTGGGTTGGAAGGGACCTTAAAGATCGAGTTCCAACCCCCCTGCCCTGGGCAGGGACACCTCCCACCAGACCAGGTTGCTCAAAGTCCCCTTCAGCCTGGCCTTGAACCCCTCCAGAGATGGGGCAGCCACGACTTCTCTGAGAAACCTGGGCCAGTGTCTCACGACTGGAATGCTGTTTAACCCTGTACAAGCTGTTGTTATACTCACTGTTATCCCCTGCTCATTACAACATTATCAACCCATTGACTGCTTGCACTTCATTAAGCAACGTAACTACCACCTGCCCCAACCACCTTCTCAGCCTCTTCCCTAGAGGTGAACAAACATTTAGAGAAGAATTTCATTCTAGGGGAAGAAGCGTGGAGCGATTTAGCTTGGGGAAGTTTTGTTGGCTTGTCCAAACATATAACTTTTGTATTTATTTCAATTCATAAAAGGCAGAGTCAAAAAAACATGTCTTGTGCTTGCAGTCATATTTGCAGCAGTCCTTTGAACCTGGGGGAGTTCACAGCCGCTGACTCAGCAAGTTCTATCTCCCTCCTGCTTCAGCCGGTAGGGCTGTATTGTGCCAGACAAGCAAAATACCTTCAAAACAAAGACCAGTATAATTACAAAGTCAAAACCCAGCGTAGAAAGCAGAAAATAGGCTTCATGAACCACACTCATTCATAGTGGCACATGCTGCTGGAGTGTTCTGTATGAGCTGGAGTTTCCTGGGCTCTGTGGGCTCCCTGCCCAGGGACTGTGGTGCAGCCAGGAGGTGACGGAAAGCATAAATTACTGTAGATACATTAGAAGAATGGAAAATATTGCTAAATGAAAATACAGATGCTACTATATGAGAGTACAGAGAAATGAGAAATTCAGGCACGCTCCTAGAATTAGGACAAATAGACCTGGACTGGTCTGTTCTGAGTGCACACGTGGCAGAAGGACACTGCCCCCCGATTGCAAAGTTCTTCAGAATATTCTCCTTTTCTCTGCCCTACTTCAGGCAGTCTCTGCAAGTCTTATTTCATTATCTCACCCAAACTATGGCAAATTTTATTTGCCCTGAACCAAAGGTAGACTTGCATTTTTTCTATACTTGCTGGTATTTTAACTTCAGGTTATCTGACCATTTTTCCCCATGCTTCATAATTGTTGGACTACACAAAGCAGAAATTTCATGGAAAAAGTGATGTTTTCCTTCTCTATTTGATAGGTGTTCCTGGTACAATTTGGGCCATTGTAGTGCATTCCTCCAGCCCCTCATGCCACTTTTAGGGGAAAGAATAATTTTGGCAGGTGAAATAGCAGTTATCTCAATGCCAGCAGTTTCAGATAATGCAGAGAGGTCAAAGAAGATGAAAAAAAAGATGAAAAAGATACTTGTCCCTTATTCATTAGGAATCTATTCACTCAGGGCCACTCTGGTGTTTCCATCTTAATGTCCTGGCATGAATTCAAGTTGTGCTGAATCCATAATATTAGCTTCATTAGATAAGCCTGTAGTCAGCTTTTGGACAGGTTCTCTTTGAATGTGTCCAGAAAGGGAAGGTTTGATAGTAGAAGAAAGATGACCACAGCTAATGCATCCACGTAGGTTTTCCTCATTCTTAGATTATTGCTTATTTGTGGAACGGAAGATTCCGCCTCTAAATCACCGACTTTCCGACAGGAATCATGCTGATTAGGTGGTTTCCTGCATAATTGTTTCAATGAAGTGGGATAATAGTTCTTTGCATTGCTTAATGTCTATTTCTGTGGTCATCACTCAGGATACAGCCATTAATTTATCACCTTGGGTGGCACTTTAATGCAGGGTTTAGCAACTTTAATAAATGAAGATACGAAGAGATCTCAAAGCCGGCTCAGACTTTGAGGAATTTATTGTTTCAGTGTACGGCAACCCATATTTTTCATCTCCCTCTTGGTATCCGATGAAAGTACTAAAAAAACCATACAGAAACGAGGAGATCAATGTGAGCAAAGGAAAGAAGAGATTGATGCAGATCATATAACAGCAATGGGTTTCAAGATCAACTCCTTTTCCTGTAGGTGTAATTCCATTACATTTTTTGGCCGATTTGGAATTAGAGACTATGCATCTATGCAACCAGAACAGAATCAATGGTCTCTCTTGTCGTCTGGGGCATGTGGAGTCTCTGACCTCAGTGAGATATTGATCTGTTCAAGGTAGCAGCTGGTTTGTGTTATCCCCAGCCCTGACACCCTGCCAACACTTCGGGAGTAGCTGTGCCAGAGATGACTTGTGAATGTCTAAAGTAAAAGACTTGAGGACATACATTTTGAGGATTTTGCCTTTTCCCAAGAGCAGAATCTGACATATGTCAGTGTCATCATTGACAAAGAATCAGTAAAGCCCTGTATGAATCTGTTTGGAGGTGAAGATTTGTTAATAAGCATAAAACCTACCATAGTTTCAGCTCAGATTTCTATTGCTAGATAAAGGGTAATTTAGGGCTCTGATGACCAATGAGAAGGTGAAGGCAGGGACTCCCACATTCTTGTCATGGCTGAGTGTTCCACACAGATGACATGGACAAGTGCTGGAATAATTCCAGCCAGACCTCAGTGTTTCAGGCTCTCAGGTGCCTCACAGGAGGAATGGTCCTTGTTTACTGATCGCTGGAGGATCTCACACTGATGATTATCGAGTTTAGTCCCTGCTGCAATCTCATGCCTACTCTAGGCTTATCCTAGGGGATGGTCAGGGAAATAAACTGTGCCAGGGGAAGGTCAAGGCACAGAAGAGGCTGCCACTTCTCCTGTGTGCTCTGAGAAAAGCAAGACTGGTGGAACACTTATTGGGATTGCAGTCTGGCTGGTTCTGAGGAACAGCTAAGCTGGAGCAGCACATCCCTGAGACAAGAATGGCATCGCATCAGTGACCATAAAACAGTGCCAGCGACAGTAATAGAGGAGAAGGTTAGAGCCCTGCAAGAGGAGAGATCGATGGGAGACACACATTTAGCAGACTATTTGTGCCATTTTGATGCCCCATTGGCTTCAACTGTCTAGTAGAGAGAGGGAAGAGGAGATAGTACTTTCCATTTAATAATGTCTGAAGGAGAGCTGAAAAGCAGCCTCCTTGTAGCAGCAAATGTCAGAAGAGCAGAACTGGGGTCACTAAACTGAACTGCTTTGTACCTTTGGCTGTGCAATGAGCTTTGCAGTACTTAAAAGCACAAAAGTATGGGAAGGCATCACAGGACTGAGCACTGAAGTGCATCTGCCCTGCAAAGTGGACAGGTTATGAGGCTGGGTAAAAGCAACATTAATCCCTTAGTCTGTAGATAAAGTCCCAACCAAGCTCTGGAAAGAGGAATATGTGCAAAGGCATGAAGGAGTTAAGTTTAAGACCCTAGAAAAATTCTGCAATGAAGACAAAGCATCTGTCTAATGCCTGATTTCAACAGACTCATGACTAACATCATGCATAAAAGAAAGAGCTCAGACCAAGGTCAGAGACGACACTCCATGCAGGGGTGTCTCTTGCTTACCACCAATGATCCATAGGGATCAGGAGATTCAAGGACCTGGGCTTGTTCAGGGGGGTGAAGAGAGAAATTCCACCCCCAGGTGAAACCCTGACCACTCCGAGGTAAGTCACGCTCCCAAATCACTTACCATTTCTAAAGCTCAGTCTTTCTTGCTGCCATCACAGAACGTGAATCTGAGCTCACTGAAACCTCTTTGGAGATGATCTAAATATTGATAATTGTTGATCATTTAAGGCCTGCAACTGATTTTATGCATTTTCTGCCATTGCTTCAACTAGAAATAATCATTGTATTCTACCAGGTTGAGAAGAAAGACTTATGCTGAGATCAATTCTGCTGATCAATGTTCTAATACAATATTATTCTGTGGGATAATTTTCAGCATTTAACTTTTTCTGGTAAACGATTTCCCATTGCCACACTGCAGGGTTCAAAAACAATCATTATCACTAGTTCAAACTGTTAATGAGGTTAAGAGAGATCCTGAATCAGCAGAGCATAATCTATGACCCAGGAAAGCTTTTCCCCTCACGTGCCCTCCATCTATTCCTTCCATTTTGATAAATTGACCAACTCTTTCCAGCAATTTGTAGAAAATACATTTTCACTAGTTAATTTTCTACTGGAACTCGATTCATCCAAATCAGCAAACTTAATGACGATTTGTCTGCAAATTGTGCCTTATATTGCACCTTTAGAAAGAGCACTACTATCTTTTTCTAAGTAATGTAGAAATACTAACATCTACGCTTACACATTATCTTTCATTCTCCCTGATCTAGGAGACCTCACTCCACCAAAACTTAATGCAGTCAAATAGTACTTGCCAGCAGGAGGCTCCAGGGCTTTTGAGGACAGAAGAGGGAAGAAGCAATTCTCCTGTGCCCAAGACAGTGGAAGTTATCGCCAGTCATTCTGCTCTTAACCTCAGGGGAATTTTTTTTGTTGCCTGAGGGAATAAAAATTTTGACAGGCTGGGGAATGAAGGAGAAGCTTGTACCTAACGAAGAACCCTGCTCCTTTCACCTTTCCTGCCAACACGTGAAGAAGCAGCCAAACCTACCAGAAGAAGAGCAAGAGTAACCTGATCTAACCAAACTGCCTGTAATGGCAGGTGGTATCAAACTGCACTCATCAGACCACTCACTGAAGGAATGACTATTCTCCACTCACAGGTACAGATGTCTCTGTCTGCACCCTGAGCTCTCCCAGGAGTTGTGCTGGAATAGGAAGGGAGCTGCCAGTTGCGAAGTACAAAGTTAGAAATGAGCTAATATTTCCATCATAAAAAGACCAGAAGAACATACAGTGCCCTACAGCTGAGGAAGGTGATAACTAAATTCCAGACGAAGAGGTAAGTACTTGTATCACACACGGCAGAACTCATCGGTTGTGGGATGGCATTTCTAGCCAAGTGGACTTGGCTACAGAAATTTTGCTAATATATTACTACTGCCTTGCTTCACGACCTGTGCTTTCTTACTGGGACTGTACCACTCAAATACACCAAGAATTTATGGATCCCAACAATGGCTGAGCACCTGTTTGACTTAAACAGTAATAAAGGAAGCATATAGGGTAATGTGAAAAAAACCTGAGCTATTAGCAAAAAAAAGCATTGATAACAAGGGCAAGATTCTCAGAAGTACTACAGCAGACAGTGAGAGAGACATGAGGAGGACTTTGGCCTACACAGTCTGGTACAAAAACTTAGCCATCTTGCCTTGTTCTCTGGAAATCACCTCAAAATTACAGCATTTGCATATTTTGCTACCAGTTACCCACTCAGGGCATTAAGTGAATTTCTTTGTGTACAAATTCTATCACATTACGGTTCCTGTGAAATATTTTTGGATCTGGTAGCATTGCCACATGTCCGTAGTTCTCTGATTACTGACTTGCCCTGAATTGTGGGTCTCATGCCAAGAAAATTCTCTTTTCTGTCAGTAAATGACACAGCTCCACTGCTGATTGATTTTCATAGGCAGAGAGTATGTGCTGTGTGAGAGAGAGAGGATGGGTGCATCAAAAATGTTGTTCCTAAAAGATCAAAAGTAGATAGATCAAGACACCTGGACCGCATGATACTCCTGGCTACCTTTGCTGAGGAAAGCAACACCTAATGAAACTAAATTACACTGATTCCCCTAGATAAATTTTAGTCCTATATACCACATCGGATAAACTATTGATTTTTCAAACAAAATCTTTCTTCATTTTTATTCCAAATTTCATCAAACCAACCTAACAAAAATCCTTTTCTTTGTTTCTCACCAAAATAGGATGAATATGGATAAATTTCTAAAGGCAAATCTGTCATTGAGGCCAGGCTATTAGATGGTGTGGGCCCTAGAGAGCCAACGCGCTTCAGATTTCATTTCAGATCAAGCCATACACTGCAAATGAAGGTCACTCTGATGAAATCAAGGACAGAAGAATAGTCTGTTTGAAGATCATGTTAGTGTATAAGCTACATTAACATGGGGACGGAATATTTAAATGCAGACACTTTTCACTTTCCTCACATTTCAAAAGGTACCACAACAATGTGTTTCAGAGCAACTTACTGAAAAGAACTACAAAAAAAACAACCCAAGAAACAAATTGTTGTATAATTACGAGGGACGATTCTCATTTGAAGCCGCTATTTTAAACTGGCTGTAAACAATCTGGATTGCAAGAGGTCTGCTGATGTAGGGTCAAGTCCAATTTCTTAGTAATGTCCTAGTGACTAGAGAAACTGGCTATAATGAGACATCGTAAAATGTACTTTCCAATCCCTGTGACTCACACTGTTGCCTAAAAATAGAAGATGGGAGTTGTAAGTAAAAACTTTTATCTATACCATCAGAAACTACTGAAGATGCCTACCCGTCACTATAAGAAAAATGTGACATAGCAATTGCAGAAACAAAACTATTACTCAGAATTTGGTGAAAAAGAAGATCATTTTGGATGTTTTAACTAATGTTTTTAAAAGGAATTATATTTAAACTGCAGATTTTCCTCAAACATGACACCTGTGAATGCAGATATAGTGTCATCAGATCCTACAGGCACACACCAGTGACTCACTTCAGCAGAGCTCACGCATGCACTGCGCTCCTGTAACTAAAAGCCTCCTTTTGTTCCTTGATATACCGAATACCAGGTTTAATTTCTTTTGAAGTTTCTTATTTTTAACCAGAGAAAAAAAATATATCTCTTTATCCGACTCAATTTGCATACTGAAGTTCTAAGCTTTTAAAGTGAGACTAGATTTTAGTGGTTTTCACATAGATTTCTGGGCAGTGATAAAAATAAGTCATAGTATCCAGAAGGAAAAATCTTGATAAAAAGAAGAAAAGATTTGGGATTAAATGAGATTGAAAATATCTCTTGACTTACTGCATCAGAGAAAGTGAGGTTTGCAAAAGTGAATACCTATGTTAGAAATACTAAGCCCAAGATAAATTATTCAAAAATGTTTTGTGATCAAACCTGCAACAGACTGAAGTTTTCTGAAAAATTTCCCTGGGGAGTTGTTACTTCAAGAGCAACAGCTGGCATTTATTATTGTGGGGGTGTTAACACTCCTTACAACTGGTGTACAGCCATGGTTCTCAGCCACGCTGATGGGAACTGTAGCATTCCACACCACTGGAAGCCAGGCTCCTGATGCTAAAGTACGGTTTCAATAGGAAGAAGTTACTTCTTTTCTGAAGTCCCACAATTATCTTCTGCACAATTTGGCATCTTAATATTTTTACCCTTTGGTCTAAATGATTTACGCTTCAGAGTTGTAAGTACTTTTTATTTTAACATATGCAATCGCTTTCTGCGAATTTTGAAGACTTGGTTTGATAACAGAGTACTCTCAGTTTGCATTAAGCTACACAGTAGCTGCCCTTTTGGTAGGCTATCCCATACTCATCAGAAATGGATGCAGTTGCAAAAGCAATGGGAAATCCATGGAATAATATATCTTTATCCTACCATGAGACACAGAATACATGCCACGCAAGACAAAGGTAACTACAACCCCTTTAAATTCCAAGTCAGAAAACCCCCTCCCAGATATTACCCAGCATTGGAGAAACCAACATCAATAAACACAAGGAGTTTGGAGAGCATTTCATATGGCAGACTCGTACAGCATTCCTAGTGTGAACGTCATCAGTATTTCTAAGAGGGACTGCTAAAAAGATGTAACAATTACAGACATGTTCCAAAAGTTCACATAAAAGAAGTGTATGTTATGCACAAGAAGATGCTGAAAACAGTATATTTAAGCCTAACATGCAGCTTTTGGGCTAAATTCAACCTGCCAAGTGCCTCCAGCCAGTCTCGTTGCTGTGACAGAGGAGATGGGGAATAGCTGAGCTGTACCTAAATGCACCCACGTAGCCACATGCCTCCTCCTGCCTGCCCACGTTGGCATAATTAGGGTATCCATGGCTGTTGCTATAAATGGCAGAGATCAGAGGGTGGCAAGAGCAAACCCCTCAGTCATCTCTGGCAACTGCCAACACAGGCCCATCCTTTCCAAGGTTCTGAAGTGAGTTAAAAATACTTGAGAGAGTGGTTCACACCAGTTTTCCAAGTAGTCCTCTGTCACTACTGAAATTAAGAGGTAGAAAGACAAAAAAAAAACTCATAAGGAGATTTCATGAGGATCATATTGATAAGTATGTTTTATCAACTACAGCATGGCTGTATGGATTTGGTCTGGCTGGGATGGAGTTGATTTTCTTCAGAGCAGCTGGGATGGTGCCCTGTTTTAGACTTGTGACCAAACCAATGCTGATAATGCAAACATTTTAGCTATTGCTGAACAGCGCTCGCACAGCATAAAGACTTTCTCTGTTTCTCACACTGCTGCCCTCTCCCCCATGAACAGATTGAGGGGGCACAAGAAGTTGGGAGGGGACACAACCAGGAGACGACCCAAACTAACAAAAGAAATATTCCAAGCATTATAACGTCATGCTCAGCAGTAAAAAGGGAGAGGAGGTGCTCTTGGGAGATTACCCATCTTTTTGCTGAGTACCTGGCTGGTGTCAATCTACCCATGGGTGGTGGTGATTGCCTTTGCATTGCTTCTGTTGTTTTGTTTCTCTCTTCTTCCACTTCTCTTTCGCTCATTAAATTTTTTTTTTTTTTAATCTTGATCCACAAATTTTCTTCCTTTTACTCTTCCTTTCCTCTTCCCCTGTCCCACTGGCGACAAATAGCCAGACCAGTGGTGTGGGTACTGGGGTTAACCCACAACCCTGTACTGTGCTATTGTTCCACTGCATGCAATTCAGACACTCTTGCAGTGATGTTGATTCATTTTTACTTACAGTTTCAATCTTATAAGATGCCTAGAAATGAGGAAGAGGGGTGACTGGTGCTTATGTCTGGCATAGGTTACACTAGTTCTTGTTTTCAGTCAACAAAGAATCTGCCTTAGAACAGTACCCCCTCATCTGACTGACGGTTTCCCCGACATCTAGAGCTACTGTGTGACAAAGACTAGAAAAGAAGTGGAAAAAGGTGTTATATCTCAGTTGCTGTATGTACATCAGAAGCTCTTTTTAAAGGCCATCTTGATTTAGGCAACTTCTTTTCCTCTCTCTTTATCTCTTCCTCCTTTTCTACTGGGCTTTAAAACTTCTTCAGAGCACAAGGGAAATAAATCTATTGAATGGGAGAAGGATGTACAGGAGTGGTCAAGAAAACAACTTCAATTTTAAACATATGTTTCATTTCACACATCCATCTCCTTTCTGACCCTATTGATTTCAGTAAGTTAACCCAGCTCTCCACATGTCTGGACTACTAATGAATCTCAAACTCTTCTGGAGTTCTCTGCCTTCAAATGGCAAATGTCCTGTATGTATTTATACATCCTGAAAAACAGATTGCTCATATATGGGATGGGAAGGATCTTTTTTTTCTAAGTCTATGCAAGCGAATGCATACCAGCAACACAGGAAGGATTGAGCCATAAAGCTATTGCAGATTAGCACCGGTGCCTGCCACACCATTCCAGCTCAGTGCAAACCTGCACTAACAACACTGGAGTGCATTGAAGCAGGAGAAAGAGGAAAGGGATTTTGAAAGGGAACCAAGACATTAAAGGTGGTGTGGAAATGAGGATGAGGTAACTGGAGATGTCCATTCACACATGGCGGATTTCTGCTGATTTCCAGCAGCTGGGGACCAACCTGTCTTTGCTAAAAGTGGGCAAATTAATGGATTAGGCTTTGCATGGCTCTTTCTTTGAATTCAACAATGAACCCACATCTATGACTTTGTTCTGATCCTGCTGAAGCTTCCAGGCATCCAGGCCATCACTGTGAATACTATCAGTAGCTCTGGATCCAGCGCTTCCTTCTGTGTCTACATTCCCACTATTCTTTTATGCTGATCCAACTGAGATTGCCAAAAAAGCCAGAAAAGGTTTTTTATTGCTACACTAGCAACAGCCTAAATCTTTTTCGAACTGTAACGCCTGTATAATTTTTCCTCTGATGTTTATTAAGCCCCTTGAGACATTATATAGCTTCAGCATACCCTCCTTTCCACCTTTATGCTATTCCCATTCCCTTGTATGAACATTTAGTTTCTCCTCCTTCTACTGCATATCTTCCAGAAGTCCTTCCCTTATTTCATTTCTTCTCACCACCAGCATCTTTGCAAATCTATCAGCATCCAGAAGCTGACTGCAAATATAAAAAGATGGATGGGAGATGAGAATTGATTTTTGCCCTTCCAAGTAAAGAGGTCTCTCCATTATTTTTAGGATAAACAGCAACCCAGTGTCTTTAGCCACTCCACAAAATGAACGGATCTACCTATAAGGCTGGTCTCCTTCTTCCTCTGCACATACACTGCCTCCCAAGGTGCTCAGAAAGAATAAGCAAAGGCCTCTGCTGTTTGCAGAGCTCTGGCCTGCTCCACTGTTCTGTTAAATTGTATATTAGGCATTAGGATATGGCTCCAAGGCTACACTCCACAGTATGGCAGCAGAGGTTGAAGGCAGATAACCAGTTCGGTGGGGAGCTCCTTCTGTTGCTTTCCCACCAACCCACCTGCTCGTTCAATAGAAAACAGGGATTCCTCACAGACTCCACACAGGGGTAAGAACGTCACTGGATTTCCTAATTCCTGTGCAAGTTTCCCCTCAGATGGGAGCACAGGACCCAAATTATTTTCCTCATATTCTTCACTGGGAAAAAGACATATGGAGTAATCTCAAATGCATATAAGAGCAGAAACTTCAAAGCGTCTCCTACTGTCATTTCAACTCTGTAATTAATAACACTACATGCAGAATGGCCTTCCACACCATTTTCTTGCACTCATACATCCCAAATCAGAGAGAGAAAAAGAATGTCCCCTGATACGAAGTATCTATGCACTGCTATATCATTTCCCTTAATTTATGTTGCATTATTGATGTACAGAATGCTGTACATTGAATAATGTAACAGCAAGGCTCTTACAGAAAGCACTCACACCAGCTTTAATGTGTGTCTATAAAGATAAGAAAAATATATTTCCTAAGTCCAGCAGTTTTCAAACAATATATTTTCAAGTTACAGGAATGCTCACCATGAGGAATTAAAATTGCGGTGAGAAGCTGGGGGGGACAACATTTCTTCTAAAATGTTAATGAGCTGCTGCCTTATAAAGTGCAAATAATCAACAAATCTGACATATGAAGAAACATTATGAATATTCAGGGAGTTTAAGCCACTGATTCAACATTTCCTAAGACTGCACAACTTTTGCACTGATCACGTAGCTATTATTTTTCTTTTCATCATAAGTACACTCTACTGTGGTGTCGGTGTGTTGGAACACACACATAGAATTGCAAGAATTGTAACTCATCCAGCTGGCAGGAAGCTTTGGAATTGTTACTCCTATGGTACAGATGTTTAACAATCCAGCCATATGGCTCCAATAAGACAGACTTTTCAAAAATTACAAAAAACTGCTCTAGACATGCAGCCTGGTAAATCTGAGTGCAATCCGGAGGTATGAATGTCCATATTGCTACAACATAAAGGGATACATCATACTATGAAGTTGGCGTGTCTACTGGAATTACAGAATATATGAAACGTTATTTAAAATCCTAAAAAGAATCAGGTCCCAAATTTGCATAATTTCACCAGGTCAGCTATTAAAAGTGCATTCCTCATTTGTTTTTTAAACTCATTAAAGGTGTCAGACATAGCTGAAAAGACAGGTAAATAACCACATGCAAATACAATAACATCCCTGACCTCTGGCCTGAGTGAACTTCCACTCCAAGTGACAAATTAAGATTCAACCAGTGAGTCCAAGAATTTCTCTATAAAAAGAATCTGTCAAACTCAAGGAGCCCTGATGACGGGTGCGGCAATCGTAATGTGGGAAGCTGAATGTTGAGAAACAATCTGAGATCAATAATATCTTGGCCAAGAAAGGAAGGACCCATGAAATGGTCAATCCATAACTCCACTGAATTTTGGCAGGTTTGAATGACAGCTAAATGGCAGCAAATAAGATTGTTAAATCACTCACCCTGTCATTATTACATCCTGTCACATTGCATAGATTTATATGTTAGAAAAAGAGTGTAAGGTGTAAGAGTGAAAAATAAAACTGTTAAAAGCTAAAATATCTCAATCTATGAAGAAAAAGTGAATTCCTAACTTTGTGTTTCATGGTTGGTTTTTTTCTGCCAAAAAGTCAGATATAAGTAGATGCCACTTGCAGTCCCATCTTCCTTTTCTCTGCTGCTTGGGTCTCTGACCCTTTGTAACCTAGAAAAAACGTCTCTTTTATATAAATCTGTAGTGCAAGAATAAGATTAAAATGGACAGACTGAACAAAGCATTGGTCTCTCAGACAAAAATGTATCCATTTAGTACACACGGGATCTTTCCACCTGACATACTCTTAAAGGGATGTATTCAATTGCCATCTACTCAAAGAGTAAAAATTACAAAAGAACCATGTAATATTCCTTTTTCTTTTTTTTTTTTTTGAGCAGCAAAATATTCAGAGATGCTTTATCTACACAGATACTAATCTAGGCAATATAATTTAATCCTTGAAGGGCAGTTGAACCATGTGATTGTTCAAAAAATAAAAAAAAAAAAAAAAGATTTTCTGCAGTTTATGCATTTGCTCTGCCAAAAGCTTACCTTAGCATGCAAAGTAGTAAATCACAGTTGCCCTTATTTACTCCCCACACTATGCTGTTCGTTTTCAGGGACAGCTCAGTGAAAGGCTTTGTCATGTATAAGAACATTAAGAGAAGGGGAATCGTTTTGCAAAACTGCCAGAATGGTGACAACCATTTCTAAGATATCAACGGGGAAAAAACCCAGCAGATGTGCATTCACAGCATTTTTCAGACACAAAGACAATTTCATAC
Organism: Gallinago jamesoni; assembly: GCA_025769975.1. Taxonomy (NCBI): domain Eukaryota; kingdom Metazoa; phylum Chordata; class Aves; order Charadriiformes; family Scolopacidae; genus Gallinago; species Gallinago jamesoni. The sequence continues at coordinate 39,514,935 of JAOQGH010000069.1, forward strand.
CCCAAAACTGTTTATCTTGAGTAATAATGTGCTGGCCAGATGTATAACTTTCCAGTCAACAATTTAAATTATACGACCTTGTGCCAGAATTCCTTCTTTTATGGGGCAGTAACACATGAAGATCTCAGACGGGCAAAGATGGCACCAGAAAGAATGGCAGAGCAAGAGGCTCTGGGGTCAACCTGGTTAAACCTAATTCATTTAGTAAATCCCTATAGGAGAACAAAGATTAAAACATATATCTGATATGCCTTTTAAAAGTAATAAATGAGAAGGGGAAAGATCAAAACAGTAGCTAAAAGCCTTCGCTTCAGCTTTAAAACCCAAGAAACAGTCATTAATAGATATTTAAACTCAGCCTTCTCTAGTCTAAACATGTCACTGTTAATTACAAAGCTATTTAACTTTTGTAAGAAATAAAGACTGCTATTAATGAAAGAAGAACCAATTAGCCTTTAATCTACACACTGTTTTTTAATCAAACTTTCTTTTGATCATCAGCCTCACTGCAGGATACGTTCTCTCCTCCCCATGTTGCAGTGGCTTCCATGATTGCTAATGGAAGGGATTTTAAAGGGCTGGCTGAGTCGGGAGAAGGTTCTCTGCAGGGCTGGAGCTTCCTTCCCTGGCAGTGGGGCTGGGTAGAACCATGCTCATCCCTAGACCAGACCACCCTGCAACAGTTTGATGGTATCTCCTGACCTGTCTCTCGTAGAAGCTGCCGTCAAAGGAGAAGGCACTGGATATGTCTAGAGGAACGTGGGCCAGGAGTACTAGACTGCCTTCTTAGGAATCACCAAAAAATAACAGTGCAAAGAAAAGAAAGAAATGAGAAAAGGAAGGTAAGGAAAGAGGCAAAAGCAGGGAGGTACCACCGGGAATGAAATGGAATTCACTGCTGACTGCAAAGAACGATGAACAGGAGAATTTGCTTTTTGGCACAGGAACATATTGTGGAAAAACAAAACAAAATAAATGAGACCAGGGCTTGATGTGCTGGAAACTGAAGGGATGACATGGGAAAAGGAGCATGTTAGCTAAATATTGTTATGCCTTCAAACTGTTAGTTGCAGGGTCAGACAGCTTTGATGTGTTTTTGTTGGATTTTTGGGGAGGGTTGTTTGGTTGTTGTTGTTTTTTCCCTATGTGGCTACTTGTGGTATCAAAACAATTAAAACCAAATACGTAGAATCAATCATAATGGACAACGCCTTTCCTCCCATTGTTTCTCTCTCAGCTGCACTTGCTGCTCAGATCTCCCAGGAAGGACAGATAGAAAGTGTCCCTGAGGCATCACTTTGTGTTTATGACCATGCAGATAATGAAATATAAGAACACGACTGACACATGTAAACAACAGAGAGAACTTAAGTACCATCCGCCCTGTGTCAAACATGAAGCCTGGTCTGACCAGATACCCGCTGGCTGTTATGCATTAGCAAAATTTTGGTACATGGTGTATGCTCTTCTTTCTCCATAATAGAAAGGCAACATTTTTTTGGCAGCAGCTGAACTCTTGAGTATTAATACTAACAAAAAAGCACTCTAAAATAAATGTTAATACCCTGAAAGAATCAGAAAGTTTGCAGAGACCTTCTGTTGTTGCAACCAGTATGGCAATTAAAATATACAAAATAAAAAGCCCCAATAGATTGCAGAGAGAAAAGTGAAAATAAATACATTCTATGCCAGACAGGACTTTGAGCCACAAAATTCAAGTTGGTAATAAAAGTACATGGAACAACTGCTGAAATGATACTGACTTTGAGAAATTCAAAGGTAAGTACACAACACAGGAAGGATTATAGCAAAGACAATAGAATAGGTTACATTAAAAATTTTTCAGGACTTGAGTAACCACATCCCACACTTCAAAAGATCAAACTATTACTCTGTAAAATAAGGCTAATTCTAATGCCTAATCTCAAAGGGCTGCTAATTTTTCACAGTCTAAATACCTTTTAAAGTAATTCTTTGGCATAAAGGTGATTTAAAATAAGATTAGGTCCATTCATGTTTTTGAGGTGCTCATATATTGCAATGCAAGTACAATATAGGTACTCAGATAAACCACCAACAGAACTAGACAGAACTAGATTTAAAGCATTGTGTCAAGATATTTAAAGTTAGCTGGATAATTGTATCATTTTCACATTTAAATTATTCTGTGACATTCTAAACCTGTCAATAAAATTTGGCTTCTGAGGCTGATCAAAACCTTGCTGTGTTTTTCCTGTGCCATAATCCCATTCTAACAAGCCAGAGACATTTTCCTTCTGAGCAAAGTGTAGCGAATGCATTCTGCCTCAGACACTTCGAAAGCTGCAATACTGAAAACAGATGACATTAAGCTACAGGACATTTTTCATTAACAAAGCTCGTAGGTGTTTCTGAAAGATCCATTTTGCATCTTGTCCCCCTTTGACTGACCTAACACACTCCAGACTTTTTATTTATTTATACAGTGTAATTAGGACAAAGTTCTTCTGACATTTGAGAAGCTTTAAAAAGAGCAAAATTATTGACAGGAACCATGAAAAACACAATGAGTTTTTAATTATTCTCATCTGGAGTAAGAGTAAGAACTTCCAAAGTTAAGAGGCAGAAACTTTACAGTGCTACTTAAACTATGTAATAGTTAATTTCTAAGAGTGTTCTCAGTTCCCCTAAATCTTTAACGTTAGTGCATACTTGCATAAATTACTACCCAGAGTAAGGTCTGATTCAAAAAGCACTCAGGAGCTAGATTAATTCCCACCCGAAAGAGTTCAACAAAATTCTACTTAGGTGCCTGAAATTGTCTGGAAGTTCCTGCATCCAGTCAGTTATTCTGACTGAAATCAGTGGGTCCTGAAGGTTCTGGGCAGCTCTGAAAACCAGCCCTTCCTATTACTACTGCAATACACTGTTACTTGTCTAGAGCTCCTCCCAAAATTACTTTTAATTTTCATATCTGAATCAAAGCTCTGTACGTACGGATACAGTAGTCTCCACTTTCATAATATCCGGGGCAGCACTGAGATCTTCGCCGATACATAGTTCTTAGTCCTCTTCGATATGCTGTTTTATAACTTATTCTAAATTGCAAGACAGAAAGCCATTTGACAATATTGAAAATCAATGCCAACTGTTGGAATTATATTTGTGTTAAATTATAGTAAGGATAGCATTCAATAATTATTTCACAATGCATGAAAGCTTTAGATATTAAAAGCCACAATAAAAAAAAATCAATACTTGTTTTGAAACTTGAAATATAACTTGTATTATAAACACAGTGCCATGAGAGTCAATCACCCCAGCCCTCCCTAGAACTGCTTTCTTAAAACATTTCCCCAGTCCTAAAGCAAGGACAAGGAGTTTCCTCAAGAATAAATGATTCATTTCTGCATATCAGCAAGGTCAGCTATCATCAGTGGAATGAACAGAATCTTCTATGGAGACCACTGTGTCAGCATTGCGACACGAAAAACGTGAAGTTAACCCCAAGGGATTTCCTACTTGCTAACCCTTCCAAGGTATTAATGCCTTGCAAAATGATATTAGAGTCCCAGTTCAGCATTTAAAGCATGTTTTCCCCACCACAATATGTAGTCCAAAGAAATTAAAAGGTTTTAAGTGTTCTATAGCTTTTCTAGACTTGTTCTTAGCATTAGCAATGATACCACATCAGAAAAGGAATATTAACAGAGAATATTTAAAAGCTAACCTCTTCAAAATGGCTTTGTTCATGTTAGTTTATTTGAAATTACCTAAACTGAACAAAATCCATTGTTCATTATGTTATATAAACTGATCGAATTTACTCTGCTGCATTCCAAGCTATACAATAGCCCAGAAAGCTCTGCATCTCTGTTCAATTCCATTCATGGTAACACAGAAGCTAAAAAGCAAAACCCCACCGTCAGACTGGGATGGTGCTTAACAATCTCTTTGCTACTTAATGCACAAAAGTTAAGGTACCGAGTGGATTGCTAAAACCCCCTAGAAAGATTGCAAATACTAGTGGATGTTCATTGTTTATTAGGATACTTTTCTATTGGAATCAGAATGAATATAATAGCTGTATCTTGCAGCCTGGGGAAAATTAACTGTTTAGTATCAGCTTTCATTCAGTACTAGAAATGGACCCATCCTCATATTATCTGATTTTCAATATGGATTTGGCTGCAGTATTTCGAATAAGGATCCATTTATAACTGTCACTAACCCTCCAGTGCCTGATTCTTCAATATTTAGGAGTTGCAGGGACTTCCTACCATAAATCTGGACATGCTCTGATCACTTGGAAAGGACAATTGGTCATGTTTGGTCATGTAATTCACACTTCCAATTACATGGCGGGGTGAATGGTGAGGATACTTACTCCTGAATAGTCCATAAGAGACTGAATACCATTGACCTCACTCAAATTTCATGCAAAAACCTCTCTAGAATAGCTAAAATAGCAAACGCCCTAGGTATTGCACTAAAATACATCTTTCCGTACACATCAGTATTAGAATACCACTAAAACTTGGATAAATAAAAGGTATGTGTGGAGAAAAAAAGGCAAAATAAAACTAAAATTTGTAGGGATCAGCTCTTACCGATGTCTAGTGCACTTGAACCAGTTCAGGATGTCCGTACATCTGGTATAATAGATCTGATCAAAAGGATGAGCGTAGGATTCCTGTACCGTCACGGCATAGCTAGGAATGAACAAAGAAAGAAAGTGAAAGGCTGTTTGTTGCAACATGAAAAGCTTCAGTTCCCTTTAAATGCTACTCATCTAAGTCCAGTATGAAAAATAATTAAATCAAGAATCTCAGCAACTTTGGGCGTTATCAAAAGCCAGAAAAGGGCTTCCTTCAACCACAGACCTTCCTGAAAATTTTGGAAATGCTTCTCCCTTGGGCTCCCTAACTGAAATAAGCACAGAGATTTCAATCTGAGTAGTAAGACATTCCCTTCTGGAAAAGAAATAAATGTTACTCAAATTCATGGTAGTTTAGAAGGTGAAAGGGGCATTCAGTTAACCTGACAGTGTGAATTTTAAGAGAGGAAACCACCATGGTTTTAAACCATCTCAGTTACCTTCTTGCCCAGGACTGATATTTTTTGCTTGCATTCTAAAATGCTGGTAAGAGCTCACATTAACTTAGCCTTGCTGCATTTTGCCAGCACCATGGGATGCTCACACCTACCTTTATGATGAAGCAACATCATTACTTCAAACACTGGGTGCACCAATTAAACCAGATAATTTGTAAAAAGTTGAAGAGTGTTTCTTTCTGCTTTCCCGAATTTAATCCTTTAATTTGTAGTAGAAATAACCTCAGAACTAACTGAAAATTGTAACACGAGTTAACTGGAATCTAGATCTGGAACACTTTGATGTACGCTTAGAACAGGGTTAACTCCCTTTGTACAAAAAAATGGATATAAACAAAAAGTGGGTAAATTGATTAGAAATCACAGAGCTCCAACAATACTAATAATTCAGGCAACTCCTTCCCAAAACACTACTTATTCATGCAACAGCTACTATATTAATTACTTTTATTATATTTAAAGTGCCTGGACCTCTTGCATGATAAAGGAACAAAAATGTCAATTACTTGTGTCAGTCATATCAGAAGGTTGTAATGCCCAGTAGTACATGCATGTGCTGTTTAAGGGACTCATAATCTCAGGTTCTGATCTGTGAACAAGCTCCACCTTATCAGATCTACAACATCTTTGAAGAATGATACCGAAATCATTCTAGGCAGGGTCAAGACCCAGGAATTAGATTCTCCAAGTCATTCATTGTATCGATTGTCTTAATCATCCACGTGATTTCCTTCTCATCAGTGGCACTGCTGATGTGATTAAGCCCTGTGAGATTGAACCCATGAGGGAATACCAAAATATTTGGTTTGGAGGGTCTGATTGGTTTGAAATCAAAGACTTCAAACAGACTATTACTGCCCTGCTTGTCATACCCCTTCCAAACAAGCCAAGATTCTACTAGATGTTGCTTTTGCCCTCTATCACAATTTGCTGGGTTTGACAATAATGGTTTTATTTCTACTAATGCCAAAATGGAAAATATTTACATCTCTCATTATTAACATAAAGCAGTAACACTCACAAATCTTGATTATTATTCTATGATCCCGTTTGTTACCCAGGAATTGCCCTAAATATCTTTTCCCTTTGATTTATTAACATCTAAGTAACAAAGTCATCTTGGTCAGTACAACCAATCAATTTTGGTATTTAATTTTTGTTCTCCTTGATTGGGTCTCTAGGTTGCTGGCTTTCTACAGACAAAATCAATATTTTATTCCTGTGCTCTGAATGCACTTCACCTCACAACACAGACTGCAAAATCCCATTCCTGTCCAGTCTCTGCTTTGCAGCTGCATTGCCTGCAAACAGTTAATTTTCTAATTAAGGCCTCTAAAATAAAAACACAGTGACATTAAATATGATTCCATTTTTTGCTCTTGTCAAGGGGGTTGTTTTGCTAAAGTGTACAGTAATTCCTATTTGTGTGGAACTAAACCACAGAACAGAACTGGAAATTCAGCAAGTTAAAGTTAAGAGAACAGGAACTTTAGCCTCTGCAAACAGACTCTGCAGGAACAGGAACCCTATCAAAGCTGGTGGGTTTCTGTGTACTCCTAAGAACTGTTCTGCACAGGTCCACTTTTAGGATTAGAACGCTGTGACAATAGAGAGAACAGAATTACCACAGCCTTTAATTCTCACTGCTTTCATGCAGATATTCTTTGATGCTGACACGAATTTGCCAGACACAGCCACAAAGTTCAGGACATAGAGAATAAGCCCACGTGTTGCAGCAGGAAGAGCTTAAAACTTAGTTGGAATCTAATAGTCTTGCTTGACAACAACTAGAAAAGCAAGAGAGAACAAGGCCACTATTTTTCTAGTTCTCTCCACAATAAATGAAAATACACCTGTGCAGTCCTCTGGCTGAAACTATGGAAGAGCTTTCCAAAACTCAGCTGAGCAGGCATGGCTACGCAGTCTCTAGCTCTGGCTTTAGAACTAATTCTTTGGGATGATCCAAATTCTCAATGCCACTCAGAAGTGCTATTTCTGTCAGGCAGACCCATGTTCTTTTGTGAGGCAGGGTGGTATTTAGCAAATTACAGCTCTTATGTTGCCTTTTAAATGTAAAATCTGAAAGGGCTAGTAAAAAAAAAAAAAAAGTCATGTTATACATTACCTTTCCCAATGACTACAAACATTTGGATCATCTGGGTTTAGGGACAGAGTAGTTTGGAGGAGAAAAGACAGAATAAGTCCTTTTAGAATCCACTTGAACAGCGTATGTGCCACCATTGTTGTATCTAGATAAAGAAAAGAAAGTATAGCCATTAAAGACAATTTTGAAGAAAACATCCTTCTACACCTTTTCATCCTTACCTTTGCACTAATCCAAATACTGTGGAGCTATTTACAAACCGAAATACCTGAAAAAGCAATCAACTAAATGCATTCCGAAAGGAATTTATACTTTTAAACCTACTAAAACTGATACATTTGATGATTAAGCTACTCAAAATATTGATAGCCCCAATGGTTCCTCCAAAGAACATTTCTGATACTAATCATTTTTACAGCTGTCTGTCTGTAATGACAAAATAAATAACTGAGGTATTAAAACAATCTATTCTCCTATCAACCTATAGGCACATGGAGAATACCCAAACATCCCCTTTGATTTATTTAAAGTGGGTTTTACACATGTCAATATAGTAGGCTACACCTGAGACATACACTTATTACAGGAATGAAGGAAAATCAATTCACTTTTCAACTCTTACATGTGGGTAATCACTTAGAATGACAGAGGTCAGTGCATTGGGTCATGTTATGCAGAACACTAAACACAAAATAAAAATATTTGTGTGGATGTTGGAAATAGATTGTAAAAATTCATTAGGTGTGGCCTCTTCTTCATCTTACAGTTCCTCTATTCAGCGTACTGACTTACACCTACTTATTGCTCATTTAGGGCTTTGAAATGAAAATTGTGGTGTTTGCCTAGAGATCCTCAATGACAAAAGTCAAAAAAACCCAAAATAGATAGGAAATATAAAACTGTTTTTAAACGCCACTGCATTAGAGGTGTTAATGTATTAAACACCAGGTCAGTAAAAATATTTTTCAATATCCATTTCAGGCATTTACATGGTCACATAATTCACCATTCAAATCAAAAGTCCCATATATTATTCCTGGCAACAAGATTGTCCTAAAAATAGACTGAATCTTCATGTGATCATCTAAAAACCACATGGCTCATTGCCTCCTGCTCTGGAACAGCAAAAGGGATGTTAAGGGGTTTGCTCTGTGTGGCATTGATGTAGAGCCCAGCATAAAGAAGCCATCACAAAATAGAATGAAGAGCAGGGGGCCAGCCAGGACAAGCTGATCTGAAATTACCCCTGATTCAAAGCCTTCTCAGCTAGTTCAAGGACACCCATTGCCTTTAGTGGATTCAAAGTCAAGATCCCAATGGGAATAATAGCTCATCTTTTAAACTATTCCTAAACCCAAAGAAGGTTTTAAGCCATGTAAGTCATATTAATGTTAATTAATATGATTTAATGTTAATGTTCCTCATGAAATGGGTTTAAGCTATGAGTGACCATTGTCTACCTGCAGGCTGTTTCAGAGTCCCATGGCAACAATGGAAAAGCTTACGCTGGAAATTAAGAGGGCTGATGAGAAAAGGACATGTGAGATAGTTCTGTTTATTGAAAAGATGTTCACTCCACTTGTCCGAGCCACTACCTCTCCATGCAGGAAAACTCTCTGGAACGGCTGATCTGCAAGTGCCTGTGGGACAGAAGTCCAACAAACCTAATGGTCAAAAACTGAGAGCCTGTTTGCGAGTAGAGTTGAACTTTAACAGAACATGTATCAATAGGACGTGAACTACCAAGCTCAACAAAATGACAGACAATCCTTTAATAAAAGTATCTTCAAAAGATGCCTATTACATTAGCTCCAAATTACAGAGGACAAGTTCTACTGAGCACTGTATTTATAGGTTGTCATTTACCCCCTTTGTTCATTCTCTGCTCCTTTGGTACATGGTAACACTGAGTAAACGGGACTAGAGGAAAACCTGTTCCTGATCAACAGAAACAGTCGAAGTGAGAGCACAGAAAACTGCTTAAGAAAATGCAATCCTCAAGGGAGAGGGGGTTTAAATCAAAACATGGTTCTGTACTCAGTTCAACTTCTTGAGAACATCAAGAGCCTGGGTTTATCCCTAAATTAGTTAAAAGTAGAAAGACAGCCCGTCTTCCACCTAAAGAGAACGAGCCTTTTCTCATTTAACTAGAACAGTCCTCTATTTGAATTCTGTAGTTCTCAGATATCTCAATTTGTTCTTAAGAAAACAATGTACCAGTTTAGTTTTAAAACCAAATAAACACCCAAAGAATTATTTATAAGCCTTAACAGCGCACAGAATACTTGTTTACAATGTATCTGAAAGAGATTCAAAATTGTTTTCTAAACTTTTAATGCTAATGGTATTTTATTACCTGTTTATAAATTAACTGCTTTGTGCAATTAATTTTCTAACTTAGCAAGTCAGATCGTGTATCAGAAGCATCCAACTCTCCAAATACAGCAGAACCCCATTCATCTCAAATGTCTCTTTTTTCTAACTCAAATGAAATATTTCACTTTGATCACTGTTAATAGAAAAGACCTCATATCAAAATGGAATGGTTGCTATTACAAGATTCAGAATAAAACTCTAAAAATAGGAGCACATATATTAAAAACCAACATCAAAAAAGAATCCAGTAATGACATCTAACATGGGTTTTTTTCCAGCTTTTATTTCTCAGCATTATATACAGTACATTTCTGCATTGCGTTTAATGTTTGGAACACATTCTCCACAGAGGGAGCATCAGCCTTTCCAGGGGACAATGCCTGTAACTTCATTAAAGATAAAGCCAAATTATATAAACCTTTCCAGTTTCTGCCACCACCACCCTCCCGAGGACAGGCAGCCTCTTGAGCTTAGCAAGAAAACAAGTGACACACAGGTTCTCTGGGCAGTCTCTAAATGGACTCAAACTTTGTGTCCCTCCAGGCCTGATTTTTCTTTTCAGGAATGAAAAAAGTCAATTCAGGTACAATTTGGCAAGAAAAGGGGGTCTTTCATTCCAAAATACAACCTGGTGATTTTTCACAAGCATCTCACTCTCTGGTAATTAGAACTGATTCGGTTAGGTATCTGAGACTCATTAGGCCATTTTCACATGCCTTGCTCCTTTTTGAATGAATTTCAGTTCTTCACCTGCAATATTGATACAGGTCACTGGTTCCATCCCAGAAGAAAGGAAACACACTTTCGCTGTTAAGCCCCAAATCTTAGCGACAGAAAAACTAGTAGGTGGCAAATCATTGATTTATTTGTCTGTGGATTCACTTTACAAAAACCTTTGTTGAGGAAACTGTGCTGGGGCTTACAAAGAGACCAGAAGATGCAGAACATCATTTAAATTGGATGAAGTACATGGGAGTGGGGACAAAAGCAGGTTTGTTACTCTCTTTTGCAGTTTGTACAACACAAACTGGATTTACGTGAGAAGAAAATAAGGCTTCAAAGAATCCTTGCTGGATGGAGAAAATATCCTCTAAAGCTTTCTCTAGGTGCTGAGAACCTGCCTTTGGTAATATTCTTGTGAAAGAGAATTAGTGTATACTTTAAGTGGCTGGGAGAAAAAACAAAAACAAAACCACAGATTAAGTTTCTCCTCTGCTTTGTTGGCTGACGGACCAGAAAATTTAACTAAAAATGACCATTAGAGAATTTCCTCGTCTGAGGCAGTAGTAGTGAAACACTTCATTTTTACATTTCTGTTATAAAATATTTCATAATATCACTTTGACATGAATTTCAAAACGAATTTTCTCTCTATTGTGAAGTTCTAAATTAAATGCTTTTGTCCCAATTTGGGATGAAATGAGTTCTGAACCAGGCAAAAAACTAATTTGGTGTCCAATTAGGGAAAACATTTACAGAAGTGCCTTTCACTAGACTGCAATATTCTTAAATCTTTATATACTTTTGAAGAGTATACTTTAGACATCTAAATGTATATGCAGTTGATTAACCTAACCTGAATTCTTCCCACAAAATTCCATGCAGTGCATGTAACAAAGAGCCACATTAAAAAACCTTACCTCAAAGTGGTAAAAATTCCTAATGGATCCTGGTTTTAGGGTTTATCGCCACAGGCAGACACACAGCACATTGCCAGGAGAGCAGAAGAAAGCTCTTGGGAAACTGCTTGGCCCTGTGAGCAATGAATTAGAAAACATATTGGGTCAAAAAAAGTGTGTTTGGCAGACTGTAAATAAATTAAGACAGAAATGAGATAAACCATTCCAAATAATTACATCTCATAAGATAATTGTGCTGTATAAGACCAAAGGGCACTATTCAGCTTTTGGCTGGTAACAAGTGTCAAGGAAAGAGTGTAAGAGGAGGCTGATGGTAACACATCCCTTCAGACCCTTCCAGCCTCCAGCAATTTGCAACTTCATGACTTCCTCAGCCACGAGCAGTATCTTTGTGGTTAACAGGATTTGATAGATTCTCTTCCAAGAAACTGATGCGTTAATGTAAATTTCAATCCCCTATATTTAAATTTCAGCATCAACAACATCCTGCAATGGTCTCACACCTCAGATATGTACAGTATGAAATACTTCCTTTGCTTCTCTGCCTCCTCAATTTCATTTGATGCCTCCTTTCTCCTCTGTTAGAAATCAATCATTTATTCTCAGACTTTGTTTCCTATAATTTCCTATCTTACAAAAAACATTTGAGTTTACGTACAGACTTTTTCTTCTGTAATATCCCAAAAAGAAAGTTCAGTTTCTTTCAGGAAGTTTGATGAAAGACATTGCAAAAGCCTTTCACAAATCTACCTGGATCTTCTTGATTCACGTGTTTACTTCAAAGAGCTTTAACAATTTATGAAGCCTTTATAAAGCCATGTTGATTCTTCATAAATGTATTATCTTTATCAAGAGGTTCCCTAATTCTGTTCTTAATTATAATTTCTACCAAATAGGAAAATCTAGATGCATCAAAATTAAAATGTATTCTAGTATTTGTACATAAGTGGGTAAGGAAAATGCAAGAGATAGTTAAGCCAGGAAACAAAAAAGTTGGATTTCAGTGAAGAAGCATTAAAGTGACGGAGTGTTTGCTGATTACACTATTTTAGTCTCTAAGTAGTAGCAAGCTTCCAACAAGCTGCCCTCTGTGGCATTCCTCCTTCTCATCCCATCTGAAATTTTCATGATAGTTTAGGCAAGGGATCATTTAAACACACACTTCATTTGGCTCTACATCAGATTTTGTTAGAAACAAGCTGTTATGAAAGCTAAATGAGGCCATGAGTTTCAAAACTGATCAGGATTTTTTGGATGCCTCCATTTATGATTAATAACTTGAGTTACCATGAAAGGACTGGATATTCAGAGCTCAGAATACATTTCTTAAACGGATTGTTTTAATCTGGGCAGTCAAAAACTATGCCGCTCAAACTGACTAGTCACCTCAAGATTGTTGCCATGACCAATAGAAATATTACCAAGGTTGAGGTTTGATTTTGTTTTTAATGAAAATTTAAAGCTGTTTTAAACAGATAAACACTTCTAGGAAGGCTCAGGTACTGAATACAAAAGCACAGAGAATGTGATTCTTATCATCTGAGCACAGAGAAATCCAAGTGATAGAAGAACTGGCAGAAACACCAGACCACGCATGGGTTGTGTGGTTCCCTTTACTGACATCTTGCACAATTAACATAGGAAGACAGCAGACAAGAAGCTGCATCTGTTTAACAAAAGATGGTATTTCAGTTAACAGGGTTTATTTAAGCCTCTAGGAGTCATTGTACCAAGGGCAAATTATTATCCCTTACATGCCGTGTAAAACAACAGGTCTACGATTCCTGCTACAAACCCCATGCCGTCGGTCGTATATTGAGCTTCTCCGTGCTCTGAAGCACAGCTCTCGTTAAGGTTTGTGTCCATCCCTGCCTGTCATTTCAAGAAGGCAGTTCCACAGTTGGAAATACTCGAGTAGACACAGAAGACTTTTGCCTTTCAGCAGTTTCCTCCCCAGTATCCTGGGAAATCTGAAAGCACAGGACCAGTTTGTACAGTTCAGTTCCTTGAAGAGGCCAATCCCAGCACTAGGAACAGACCAACAAGACGTACAAAACTAGGATCTTTCTTACCTTACCCTTGAGTCCATACAATGGAGACAAGCTTGTTCCAACTTTGCCCTTCCAGCCCTAAGGGTAATGCCAATAAACCTAAGGAAGAACCTTAACGTTTCAGGGCAAAAGTATTCTATGCTCTCTATGAAAGGTAACAATACTCCTCTGCTGTTCAACAAAGTTCATGGCTGAAGTTACACTGAATGTTGGCAATAAAACCAATTAGACAATTCCATGGTATTTTCTGTAATCAACATTACTTGGAAAAATAAAAGAATAAAACCAAAATCTAGAGATTTTCAGACTTTACGAGGAAGTCATCAAGAAAAAGTATGAAGAGCTGAGTCCTGTTTGTTTAGCCTTAGCAGCAGCCACCTCTGCTACATCACTCAGTGAAGTAGGTGCTGTTCAGTACAAATAAAAGAACTGATTCCATTTCTCAGGAAGCAATTTTAGAGGCTTTCTTTTAAAGACTGGATAAATGCTCTGGGGTCCTAACGGATGGAGCGCCCTCAGGACTCTCCCTTCTATTCTTTGAATCACAATTGCTTGGTTTTCCAAGACTGAGTGGGGACCTGATTTTAATGGGAACCAAACATTCAAATCTCTTAATTTGCTTTAAATTCTAAGCTCTAAAATATATCAGTCTGAGCTGCAATTGCTACAGTGAGCATGTCTACAGTTCCATCTTATGAGGTCTGAAGATGTGCTTCAGTGCTAAGAGCTCTTACAAACTGAGTTCCACTGGAGTCACTGGGAGCTTGGCTGGAGCAAAGCAGGGATAAATAATGAAGTAAGACCTTCTCAATCTATCAAATGTTATTTTTGGAAGCTCAGGATTGTTCCTTTAGTGCTCTCAGAGGAAAACTGAGTCAAAGTACCACAGAGACATGCCACTAGGCAAGCAACCTAGGCAAGCAGTTTAGTTATGGCTGATGAAATATGTTTATCAAGACAAAGGCTGGTGTATGTGTCTAGGACTGAGGGGTCCTGAGTTTAAATCACACTGGCAAAGACTTCAGGTGTGACACCGGGTTAGCAGAGTGGGCTGGACCGAGGCAGATCAGTTCCACCCAAATTCTGCATCCAGTATTTTCTGTGGGCTGGCTCTGAGTCTTCGGAGGTACCAAACCACCACACCAGATGGGGTCTGGAAACTTTTAAGGCCATAAAAATTCTCCAAGTCTCAGTTTCTTCCACAGGAAACAGGGGAAGAGGAATGCCCAATCTGCCAGGTGCTTTAAGAACAAGCATATTACAGACTGAAAAGCATTTCGATACTGAAGCAACGATGTACAAATGTATTTGGCATTATCCATCCACTCTATAAGATCAACATCAGCACACAGAGAAATGCAGATGCTCTCATTTTATCAGTATTTTCCCAAACTCAGTAACCACGCACGCTTGTGCAAAGCACAAATACCAATACAAAAATTGGATTCATTACAATACTAATTCTTCATTACAATACTAAATTCCTTTTTCTTAAATAATTGAATAATCAATAGTCCAGCAGAAATATAATGAAAATATTACATTAACAACACCTAAAAACATTGCTGAAACAGCGCCCAAATCCAGGTAATTGCTGGCTCCTTTTCAGGAAGGTCAGCTTGGAAAAAAAAATTATCTGCGATTTTCTGCACATAATTTTGTGCTTGTACTCAACTACCAGTGTAAAATTGGACGCCAGCCCTTTGAACATTTGGCCCTTTAAGTTATTAATCCAAACTCAAGCCCACTGAAACATTCATGTTCCTTGTAGCGCCTAAGCCCTGAACAGATCTTCCAAGCCCTGCCAGTTCGGACAGGGAGATGGCTGACATTCCTCTGCCGCCTTCTGCCAAAAGCATCTTGGCGTTGGCTGTCTTCAAAGGCAAAATCCCAGTACCCTGTAGGATTTCAACAGAGGACGACATCCTGCAAGTAAAGAAATCCTCCCAGGGCAGCTATATCTGAATGCTCCCAATTAAAACGTGGTAAACAAGGAAAGTCAGAAAGAGACGTGTTACGCATTTGCCGGCTCAGCCGCCCTGCCCTGATCTCACCATCTGACTGTGGCCATATGGGGACGGCAGAGGAAGCCACCCAGGGCTGTCGGGTCCCCTGTACTCATCCCAGGCCCCTTGTATAGTGGAATTCTAAAGCTACTGAAACTGTGTGGGGGCTCACATTCTCTACTGATTTAAGAGTATATTTATATTCACCCTCCCATGCATATTTCAGATATTCCTTCCCATACATTACTTCAGAAGAGAAAGGAAGCTGACACACATCAAGAAGCTGATCCCCTGAGAACTCGAGTTAGCTTGCTTATATAGAGCCACCCACCTAATCCATGTTCAAGATGTCAAACAATTACAACATATGCTTCCTTAGACACTTAGAGCAACAAAGACCTTGTATCCTGAGAACATCCAGAATAAATAAAGCAACCTAAGTGTTACAGGCATGCGCAGATAAGGAATAATATATTTCTAAATACTTGGCTTAAAAACCCCAACCCTTTACTCCAACACATTATTTTTTTTACAGCATTTAAAGAGTGCACGTTAAGTTGATATGAAAATGGGAGTAACGGGCAATGAAATATAAGGATGTTCAACATATATGCAGCAAAATAAATAAGGTATGATTCTGAGAAATGCTGTGAAAGTCAGAAAAAAAAAAAGCACTATTTGAAAATGTAGAATATCCTTTATGGTTATACTTTAAAAAATTAGTTCTATTTGTCAAGAACAATTGGCCCCTTCTTTTTGTCTTCATTTATCTCAGAGGAAAATAAAATGAAACAAACAGCAAAAAAAGTCCCAAGTACAGCGAACAGCTGAGCCAGGAACAAATTAAGTAACACAGATTGATGGCTGTTGATCTACAGCAGCACTATCACATCCCAATGCTACATCTCATATTTCATTTAAAGACCCGTCTCTTCTTTTCCAGAAACAGTGCAGTATTTATGGGAGAAGGCTGATTTGCAAGCCTCGGAGCTGCACTGAGAATCCAGATTCAGTTTTTCCAATTTGGCTTTAAAGTTGGTGAATGCCTTGAACTTTGAAGGTAGTAATCCAAATAAAATGAAAGCGAACACTGGAATTAAATGAACATTGAAACATGTATTTTCAAGAACTGGCGCAGGCAGGGCAAAGCTTTTTATCTTTAGTTTCTTCAGAAGAGAGCAAGGAAATAATGTTTGCAGCTTCTGCATCTGTACTTTTACTAACCCCACTGGCCCAATAGCATGTATCTTCATCTGTTCTCTGGGTTTTCCCAGTGCTTTATCCTTCCTGGCATTCCCTGTTACAACAGCACCCAGATGTTCTTTTCCTGCATCCAATTTCCCCCTCAGCCTCTTGAAATCTTAATCTAAAATTTTTTAACTTTGTAGCTATTAAAAACATTGACTGGCCCACACAGAATATAACTTTTTCTATGAATGTCTGCTAAATACAAGATAAATGTTAAATCAATTCTTAGATTTCTAATGGCTTAAGAATTAGAGTGGCCACTTAAAAAAAGCCAATTTTACTTGAAATATGAGAGGTTTCCTCAGATGATGCAATAACCCTTTGTGCTCTCCTGTGCTTCATACAGGGCATATCTGGACCACTATCAATACTGAAGAAATGGTATTTGGTTCAATCATGTCAAAGCTAAAAGCCTGAAAGTTAGGAGCCCACGTAATTTATCCAATTTTCCAGTGCACACTCAAATCTCTACCTATCCAAGGCTCAGGTGCCAAGAAATGGCTGTAGGCTCTTAGCTTTAGGCACCCGACATGGAAAATAGGCTGAACAGATCTGCCTTTCTCTAGGAGAGAAAGCTGATGCCATGGAGAAGGTCATGGCGTGGTGAACAAGGTCTTTGCAATCACCGCTGGTCACTGCTACAAGGAGACACGCTGCAGAATTACTGCTTCATAACCATCCACCAGGTGGTCACACCTTGTGCTGGTGAGAAGGCCCCTACTCGCAGTGTCTAAAGTCAGTCCCCCAAAACACAAATCCACAAATGCTTTTTCATAACGTCCAAGTCTTACCGTTCTGTGCTTGTTTTCTCCGCTGTGCAGAGCAGAGAGGAGACTCTGGCCAAAATTCCCAGCAGACCCAAACAGTCTCCCAAAATATCCTCACCTTTCCAGGAACTGCCACAGACAATGTTAGAGCAGTAACTGGAGAGATAAATGAGAACATGACCCCAGCCTTATTTAATTTTACATCACTATGCAAAGCTCTTGACTCTGCTGTCTCCCTGACCTACTTTATCTATTGTTTATTTCTTTCTTTTTTTTCCCAGGAAATTGTTCATTAAGGATAAAAGCACCTGGCTTACAGTAACAGGGCACTGTGGAAAATATCTGTCATAAAACTGAGAGAGGAACATTCATAAATATATCAGGCAGAGCAAACCCACAAAGAACTCAGGGGCTGCGGGGGAGTACCTTAGGTAGAATGAAGGCAAAGAAGACGTAAGGGCCAAAGTCTCTAACGGGGTAAATGGCTGAAGTTCACTGTGTCCACTGTGCCAATTTGTATCTGGAGAGAATTTGGATTTACCAGCTCAGTCATCAGATACAGATGGTACTGGAATTGCTCAGGTTAGAGCCAGTATTTTCTTTCTGGCAGAAAAACAGCTAGAAAAATCACCACGGACAAAACAAGGCCTAAATAACTGGTGCATGCAAATACTGCGACTTCTTCTTCACCATCCTCCTAAATTGGAACTGAAAACTTATTTAACTTCTTCAAGAAAAAAGGTTTAAGAAAATTACCAGAGAGAGAGAGATTATGGGGTAATTTTAGGGCTTAATTTCCATCATTTTACAGATGTACTAATTAAGTTTTTCCACAAGTTAAGAAAAGTATGGTTTTCCTTCTATATTCTTCCTTCATCAACATCATACACGTACCATCTGCTAAGGTCTCTCTCTGAGCCCTCTCCAGAGCTTGCTCTCAGATCCACAGCACTCAGTTGAGGAAAACACTTCCCTGTCAGTGCATTATTAACCCCTCTGCAGAGGCATAAAAATTGGAGCTTATATTTGCTTAAACATATTTTAACAGTGCAATGTAAGCTCAACACAGTTTACTCTCTGTGTTGAGATTATCTGATCAAATGTCACTTACATGTATCCTACAAAACAAAACAAGCCCTAAAAGAAGTCATCTCCACAAAACAGGCTCAAAGCTAACGGCCAGCAGGAAACAAGTGATTCTTCA
This sequence comes from Gallinago jamesoni, assembly GCA_025769975.1. Taxonomy (NCBI): domain Eukaryota; kingdom Metazoa; phylum Chordata; class Aves; order Charadriiformes; family Scolopacidae; genus Gallinago; species Gallinago jamesoni. The sequence goes on from JAOQGH010000069.1 coordinate 39,533,425, forward strand.
CTTTCCTCTCCCCTCCCACCAGGTACAATCTTCAGCACAGCAGCAAAAGCATAAGCTTTGAGACTCTTGGATTGGCTACCACCAAACTCATGGAAAACTTGTACTTGGAAGCATGAGCTAATCTGGGTCTCCCTTCCAGAGCACAGCACTAACAAAGGTCTCCCATGCTCCCCACAGACCCTCCACTTCCTTCCATCTGCCCCACTCCTGTAGGAGGTTCTGAGACCTGTTTCCCTCCTCAGCCATTTTTCTGACCTTCTCATTATCCTTATGGTCTTGTTATCCTGCTGCTGTCCAAAACTTGTTCTGAACAACCCCATTTGAACTTGTATGGGGACTTCTTCCCAAAAATCAGCAGCCACTTTCTATTTCTCCTTCACAAAACCCACTTCAGGCAATCGCATCTCTATTTGTTTAAACTACAACTTAATGAAGACTTCCCCATCTCCAAGGGAACCTGTGCAGTCTCTCGAAGCTACGAGTTTTAGCATCTGCTGGGACTCCAGGTGTGCCACGTGTTGCAAAGTCAAGATGTTATAATTTGGTGATCCATCCTTTACCCCACAAGAAACAAGTTTTCTCTGTGCATCAAAATGTTTCAACTCTAAAATTAGGAAAAGTGGAAGCAAGATTGGTGATTGTAAACTCTCTTCTTGCCACTCAGAATCTTACCAGCTTGCATGTTACTCTTCTATCTTAACTACCTTCTCTTCCTCCTGTCTTTCACACACAGGCTTCCTCTCACTGCATTCCTTTCTTCAAATACGGAGATGCTAAACCGCAGCTCCTCTCCTCCTAAAGCAACACTTCACATGATTTACTGCTGCTGTTCCTGTGACATATGAAGTTGAAGATTTTTAACACATATGTATGAGCCAACTCCCAGGAACAGAGTAATCACTGTCCAACTGAAAAAACAGACAGCCACAAGGATAAATACATAAAGACAGCACAAAAACATTTGAACAAATCATCGATTACTATTTTATACCCTGGACTATTCAAATAACTCCTGAATTGCTGCTTTCACTGATACGTCAGGACTGTATTCATGAAACACCTTGCAATATCCTTTGGATTTTTTACCAATTGGACAAGAAGATACAGCGTGTACTGGGCTTCTTCCACATAAAGGTAGAACACGGAGCTGGAATTTCCCTGCAACACCGGTGTTTCCAGGCTCATGATTGCTGCCCTGTTCTGAGTCTCTCTAGGAGAGTGGGTTGCAAGTCAAAACAATGTGTGTGTCTAGACTTTTGGGTTTATGCTCTGCACCTTGGAAATTATTCAGCTTGCTCTACCTCAAGGCATTCCTACTTCACCACTCGTTTTAAAAAGGCTCTCTGACAGGAACCAGGAAGAGAAAGCCGGTCTTGCAACCCCAGCGCAAGAACAGGAACAAAAGTTTAGCTCTCAGGTATCTCACTGAGCTGTCCGTGCCTTCTTACCCCCGGCTAAATGGTACAAGTCCTTCCTCCCAACACCCCATTTCTGACTGTCATTCAGAGGAGAAAAATCTATGTAAATGCACAATTTTAGTTTAGTTCTTTTTCATGACTTATGCTGTCCAGTCTCATCTACTGAGGAATAAAAAACCCTCCTCCTATGCAAAGTAGACAACAGATACAAATGAGATGCGAGGATATAATGTGTTTTGCTTGTTGGTTTATTTGTTTGTTTGTTTATTATTGGAGCCCACTCAGCAGCCCGGCCATTCCTTTTTCAGGCTGTTTCAATTCTTTGACTTGGTAACCAACAAGTCAAACATCAGGTGGGAGTGGGAATGTGTAGGTGGGAGTCAGAGTGCTCAGAAGCTCGCGGAATGTTGTTCTAAGAGCTTGAAATTTTGAAAATAAAACTACAGTAAACAACTCTCATTTCTTCAGACACTTTAAAAAAAAATAAAATACCGACTCTGACAGAGTATTTTATATCTTTTAAGTTTCTACTCCAAAGGTTTTGGTTAAATTATCCCCTTCAAACCTTTTAACATCTCAATGTAAACAGGCAGAAAAAGGCCAGCTGGAAATATGGATACCAGTTTAACTCTAAAAGATGTTCACAATTTACAATTTAAACAAAATATTTACTAGCAGTGTATCACCTTATTATCATGAATTGAGAATAAACTGAAATTTGATGCAACTGAATAGGCTAATTACATACATAGACGCATACTTTAAAAACTAGGCTTTTCATGTTCTTAAGTATAAGCAATTAAGGTTAAGAGTAACATTTCATAATTATGTCATTGATCTAAATTCCTTTTCATTTTTCTATGAAAGCACTATACTTACTTACATAAGACACATCTGAGGTTGTTCCTGTTTCTCTGAGTGGCATTTGTTCTAATCAAATATTCACCTCATGACTATCTTTTTTTTTCTCCAGTTTTTGCCTTCACATGAAATTTAAATTTTGGGAGTCTGAATTTATCATTAACTTTGAAGAAAGTACTAAAAACTCCTTTAAAAAAAAAGTCATAGGGAGCTATGGGAAATTCTGTATTAGGCTGGCCTACTAATTAAAATCAACTATGCCATATTACTTCCAGTGTTCAAATGTATCCGCCTACAGATCTAAAATCTCTTCGCAATGATTAAAATCGGGAGTAAAAAAAAATCCCAAATCTCTTTCCTCTTTCATGTGGAGCCACACAGAATGCACTTTTTCAGATTTCAAAGTCCATTAAAGCATCACCTTTGAAAACAGATGCACAACCAGGCCCAGAAGTGATTTATGCAAGCGAGATGCTCAGAACTGCCAGGGACTAGTCGTGTTCAAAGCACCCCCAGCAGGCTCCACTACGTCCAGTTTGTATCACATATAATTAGGATTCTTCAGACCATAAAAATCAATAATATAATTAGTAAATGCTATGTTATTTCTCAGAATCTTGCTACAACTTATCTGCCTTTGATCAAGCAGAGCTGACTGCTAATGACATTTAATGTTAATTAATGAAAATACATGTGATAAAAAGTTCTTTGGGGAATTATCTAATTATATACTATAAAAAATGAAGCATGTAATATCTGTAATTTCTATTTATAGCAACGACTATTGTTTAGGATATTCTTAAGAAGACATTACCATTACAAGTCATCTTTAGCTACACTTTCTCCTCCCATGCAGAAACACTTTCTGGAGCTGGTACGTGTACAACTGATGACCCAATTCATTAATGAGTTATGCCTATTTATAATACCAAAGTCTGCAGGTAAATTCTTCCTCAGCTGTGAGACAGCAGCAACAGAATGTTTTATGAAATTCACTTATCTTTTGACAACAGCTGATTGACAGCACACCATCACGACTGAAGCTACTGACAAAATAAATAACAGAACCTGGAGAAATTAGGCAGGGATTTCAAAAGAATGACTGCAATCCTTAGAGAACAATTATAGAAGGCCAAAGTATTTCATAATCTTGTGGAAATGCAACATTTTGCTACCAATCTCTCTGTCCAAGACCCCAGCTACTGAGGAACACTTATATTTAAAAATATTCCAATTTGATGTAAAACATCTAAGTAACTATTCATGCTTGTCAGGCACATGGAGAAAGGTGAAAGGAGATTTTTCATTATTACAAAATGCCGTGGGATTCACCAGAAACATTCTATCAGGTTCAATACATCTGTTTCTAAACTGGAAAGGAAGGGTAGAATAAATGCATGGTATTAACACCATAAGTCAGCTTCTAGAGTTAATATATCATGTCAATTATCTCCCATTTCCCAGGACATTTTGGCTTTCATAATATATAACCAAATGCTCCTACTTAATATTAGTTACATAAAGTAAACGAATCCAAGAGTTTGGTGAGACTATTCTAATACCAGAATCTGACTATACACCGCACTTGCAAGACAGAATTGCAGAATGATATGGGGTTGGAAGGACCTCTGGAGATCATCTAGTCCAGGACAGATGCAGACCCATGACCCTGCCAGAGCAGGGTCACCCAGGACAGGTTGCATAGGAACAAGTCCAGGCAGGTTTTGAATGTCTCCAGAGATGGAGACTCCACCACCTCTCTGGGAAGCCTCTTCCAGGGCTCTGCCACCCTCAAAGTAAAGAAGTTCCTCCTCATGTTTTGATGGAACTTCTTATGTTCAAAAGATTGTGCTGGTTACCTCTTGTCCTGTCACTGGGCACCAGTGAAAAAAGACTGGCCCCATCATCTTGACACCCACCCTTTAAGTATTTATAGGCATTGATCAGATCCTCCCCCAGTCTTCTCTTCTCCAGATTGAAAAAACCCAAGTCCCTCCCTCAGCCTTTCCTCATAAGAGAGATGCTCCAGACCCCTAATCATCTTTGAAAACAAATTTTTCTAATACAGATGTGTAAAAAAAGAACACTCCTGATGTTAGCTCACTTTTTTCTCTAATAAGCATACAGAGTAGCACAATAATATCCAGAAATTTTAAATATTCTTTCAGCAGCTCTACTAATTCCACCTGGGACATGCGCCGTTGGTCAGTGACATGCTATTGCCAATATTAGCAGGGAACACTGAACTTACAAGTAACTTAAAGTTTCCCATAAATTAAGTTCTTAGGAAAAAATAAGAGATACACAGAGGGGTGTAAAAAAAATAATAATAATCTTGCTGCATCCCTAGCAGTTTGGTTTAGTTTGACAAAGTGTGAAAGTGCTGAGAGCAGGATGTTGGCTAAATAGGTGCCACTTGTACTTGCCCCAGATGTGATGGAGCTGGCACGCTGTTCAATACAAAGTGATTAACGATTGCTTGCAATCAGCCCTAGAAATCAATTGGCATTGAGTGACAGAATGACTCTATGACATCACACAGCCCCACATCTGATGCTTGTTCTTGGACACATTTCTCCTCATGCTGCCATTTTTGGCACCACGAGTGGACTCAAAAAAATTATGGGCTTTATGAAGTTCATGAATAAACAAGTTTTCACATAAGAGAGGTTTCTATTTCTTTCTGCCAAATTTCATTTTTCTGTTGACTCATGACCCCTCCCATCACCACGCTTTGGCATGTCACATCCAGCTATGTGAGCAGTGCACAGGAAAAGTTAGGTATTTAGGGTTGGTCTTTTATTTCAATTAATAATTATGACAGACTATTGGAAAACTATATAAACGAGAAGAGGAAAGAAGGTGGTACTGCTGGTAGAACCACACATGCTGTGAGCTGTGTCAACCTCTCTCTCAATTTCAGCTGCACCATTCCTGCATGAGTGGACCATTATTTTATCGCCTATTTTGGCACTATCGATAACAAGTTTTTCCAAAGCAATTGTTCCAAAGCAATTCGTGTTTTTAAATGACCCTCAACACCCATTTCCAAATGCATTTTAGGGTGCCGCACATTAAAAAAAAAGTGACACCAGAAACTGAGGAATAAAGGGGGAAAGGCCTATTTCTTTAACCTCTGTTCACGTGACAGGTTTCTCCCTGCCTTAATTACCATAGTGGCCTTCTCTACATTTGTTCAAGGTTTTTTTTTGGTTGTTTTGTTGTTTGTTTTTTTAATAAGGGGGACAGCAGCAATACATGACATTTGAAATGAAATCTCACCACTACCTTGTACAGTGGTACTGACGTTTTTCTATTTCTGCACAGAAATACCTTTGCGAATCAGTCCTTGAATAGCGTTGCACTTCATATTGGCAGCTCAAAGACATCCCATAACCCATGACTATAACCAGGTGTCTCCTCCTCTGTCACATCCAAATGATGAGCCTCTAACTTACAGCAAAAATTCATGTTGTTAGTCCCTGAGTGTACATCTTTGCATTTGTTTTATTAAATTTCTTGCTGCCACTCCAGTCCACAAGGTCACCCAGTTCTTCCTGTATTAAAGTCCAGTCCACCTTGGTACTGAGAAGCTCATTAATCTTTTACATTAAAACCAGAGAACCATTCTAGCAAAAAAGGAACAGTCAAGAACTTCGATACCTCTTAGCTTTCCCAGATGAAAATCCTATAACATAATAAATGAGCAAAACCTTAGTACAGTTTACAGGGTCGCATAAAGTAATTTAGTGCATAACAATGGAGTAAATCAGAAAGAAGGATTCAAGTTACCAAATTCTTCTTAATCACATCAATTTGCCTTTTAAACACCAAAACTTCACATCTAGAAAATGGAAATCGAATCTCTGGGTTCTGCATTCATATTAATTATAGGCTAAAGAGTATGCATTTCTTAATGAAGAAGTAGCTAGATGCTCATAATTGAATGTAGAAAAGTGAAAGTAAGCTTAATAAATCTTCTCCTATATTTTCTTATTTGCAGTTTGCTTCAGCACATGTTGTATAGGCAACTCCCACATGATAAATAATCTGTGTAAATTTGTACAGAAAGAGTTCTATGGCCCAGTTTGTAATGTGTTGCGGGCACGGAACATTGGGGACCGCACACTCAGGCAGAAGAGCACAGGCAGCATGTGGTAGGAAACAAGGCATCAGCTGATGCATCCGAAGTAAATGATAGCTTAAGTCTTAGTAAAAGATAGAACAACATCATAACTGTCAGAGCAATTTTCCACATGGATAGTTTAACACCTGAACTATTGCTTATTTTTGCAACTAAACTATTCCCAGTTTCTATCTCTTCTATTCTGAATCAACATCGGTTCTGAGATGTGTCATCAACAACGTTTGCCTGAAAGAGCTGAAGGTACCACCGAGGTGGAGCCCTAATAGGGGAGGAACTGCTGTTTCCTTGTCTCCCCCAAAAAAAAGAAAAAAAGAAAAAGAAAGTAAGAGAAAAGGGTTGGTTCATTTTCTGTTAACATCTGGGTTGTAAATAACTGAAGGCTTTATAGACAGGATAACATTAGACTGCCTCTGACTTAATGTAATAAAGATTGAGTTATTCATTTTAATTTAATGCTACCATAATTCTCAATTTTGCATATGAATATAATCTTATAGTCTCTTACCAGCAATCTCAGGAATGTAGCAGAAATGACAACATTCTTGAGTCTTCTATTTTTCACGGGAACAACTGGTTAAACATCTTTATTTGTCAGGCATTTTTTAAAGGTTTTTCATAGTTCAATAGCAGTCCACAAAGGAAGTTTGATTTTGAAATTATAAAGCAGACAACTTATTTAATATATTAACTTTCCAGATCCAAAACACTTTAATTATTTCCATGGTCTAAGAGAAATCAAAAAAAAATTGTGAGGTGTAAAAGAATAATCTATTTCCAATGGTTAATCCTTCAAAAAGCCACAGGGAAAGAGACTCAGGATGTAGAAATCATTAATGGAAGAGTGATTGCTGACTTCTATTCCTAGAAACAAAGAACTAAGGCTACAGCTGGCTCCCAGAAGCAGGTATGTTCTGGCTGACCTGCCGTGAGGACTGTTGCTCGCGCTGCAACTCTGAAAAGGCTCTTTCAGAATCTAATCAAACCACCGTTGTGGGGAAGATAAAGCTGAAGTACAATTTTCTGGAAAATACTCTTCTAACCGTTCCACTCACACTTTTCTACCTGATGTCTTTCTTCAAGCTATTTTGGTTCACAACTATTTTCATTTTCATGTCCTTTAAGTGACAAGGGAATATGTCTTTCACACCAACAATTCTTCGGTGCCCAGGAAGAGGAGCAGTCACTGAGCAGCTGGCATCTCACCGCAAAGCCCAGCTACGTAGTGAAGACCCACATCCCACCAGGAGAGCACACAAGAGGGTGAAATGCCAGCCCCCAGCAAAAATACTAGCGGCCCCAAAGCCATCTTTACTAAGTCAAAGAAAGCACCAACTGCTGATCCAACCTCTAAGAAAAAAAAAATACTCTTACAGAAGCTTAAATCTTCCCCCAGCTGCACTGGTTGGAACCCAGTATCCAGCCATCTTCATAACTGACACACAAAACATGCTCAATGCATGACCTTGCAGCATGTGGAATCTGGCACAGAATCTTAAGGACGCTGAGTGTCTCTAGATTTGTTTGCAAAATATTATGCAGAAGAAATCTAGCTATAATACTGGTAACATTAACTTGTGGTGATTTTTTTTTAACCTTACCAATTAGGAATCATGTAGAGTATGGAAGGTAGGAAGGCCACATCTCTTTCCGATGCGGGTAGCAAACCACAGCTCGTGGGCACTGGGCCAGCAGGAGGAAACAGGGACAAATAAATGAATGAGAGCAGAGGTAATTGTAGCACTTATTTGGATTAGATGCAGATCACCAATGAACTCTTTTGCCACTTGTTTTCTCCTAAGGGAAATCTCCCTTTCCCAGCTTTAATTTAATCATGGGAAAAATATGTCAAGTATTGATTACAACTAGAAACTCAAGTCTTTGACAAGCGTGTACACATTAACACTATCACTCAGACATGACCTGGAAGAAAGCCTCTGTTTGCCTTCCTTCACCCCGATTCCCACTTCTTCTAACAGATCATCTTACACACAACAGCATGCTCAAACTTGCAAACATCAGTTTTGGTGATGAAAAAGTCCAGGGGTGAATTTGTTAAAACAATTAGATTTATGTTGCTTGTGATGCTAAGCATAACTTAAAGGCATGTCTTCCAAGTATGAAAGCAGAATACAATGAAGCCTCCAAGGAAGGACTGTGTATCAACACTGAGTTCAATTTATTGCAGTTTGAAACGAGATTCCAGTCAAGCCTAAAAGTAGAAAAATTTGGCAGAAACGCTTGTGAAAATCCTAAAATGGTGCTGTTTGCTCGTGACCCTTGAGAAATAAAAGAAACTAGTTTCACACATTTATAGTGCATTTGATTGCAAAGCAGGGAGAGGAAATTAAAGGACAGAAGATATCTGTCCATTCCTCTGCCACTTCCTCCGTAGCGGCTCACCCCAGGCCACGGTCTCTGCCCTCCGCTCTTTAGTCTCTTCCAGATCACACCCAGGTCATAGTTTTAAATTTGTCAGTGTTAGAGCAAGGCAATATGTAGTTTCACTGCCCCGAAAAAGTTCTCAAGATTTCAAAAATTTCCCATTCTACTTTGACATGAATTCAGACCTTTTGGATGAGAAATAATAGTGAATATCTTCACCACGCACAAATGTTATAATAACATATATTATACAGTAGCCCTTATGCTCATTTAGAGAGGCAGAAGTCCAAAACCCTGATTTGAATCAAGAACACGTGTTTGAAACTGTGTCAGTTCCCTTCCAAAAGTTGGCAATTTGAGATGAACCTTCTCCTTTTGACCAGAAATTCATTTTTGTCAAAACCAGTTCACTCTGAGAAAAAGACAGCTTCACACACTGACATCTTCTGATCTAGTGCACGTTACCAACTACCTGTACTCATTCCTGATTATGAGTGCCCACCTTTCACCTCTCATTGCATCCCCTCAAACTTCTGCTGCTTTCAATGTGATGCACCCAGATGTGTATATTCCCACAGAAATCCAAAGAGCAGAACTCATTCACCCTTTGCATGAGTTGCCTGGTATCTCCCTGACAAAACAGTTAATTCACTGTCCCTTGCTTTCTTCCTATCTGCTTCTTGCTCATCAGTGTCCTTCCAGGGTATAAATCTCTATAACTTCAGGCACCCTCCTGTAAAACCATTATGTTTGCATTTATTTTCAAATACAGAAACATTTTCATGATATTGTTTCACTTTGCAGGTCATATCATGTAATTTTTTTTTTTGCTTTATTGGTATCTCTTTATGTCTTCAAGTCACAAGACTCTTACACCAAATTCAAAGAAAAAACCAATGTTTCCAGAACCCTTTTCTGTTGAACAGAATGTCAATGTGAGATATGTCCTTGCTTCACTGAAGACATTAAACAGAGTAACAATTCTAGTTAGACTGAATTCAACTTTACACAGATGGTTTTTATACACAGGCTCTGATCAATTGGGAAAAAGCACGGATTAACAGCATTACGCCTAAACTTGTAGGTTAAATTTGTAGTTTAAATTTGCTGTTACATTTCTTCTCCCATGCATTATTCTGCTGCATGGGATTCACTCTTCTGCTTGCTCCTCTTATGCCCAGCAACTCTGGATCTTTCCAAAGCTATTCTGAGATTCTGATTATGATATTCTACTGTTCCTGCAAATCAAAATGTAATCTACGTAGTCCTAAGAGTCTCTTTATTATCCAAGTTTGTTGTATTTTCTTGTATCAATGAATGAATCAAACACGGGTATCAAAAAGAGCCCCAAAACAGCTCCCCAAAGATACAAAATAATAAGTGGCCCCATTCATATATTCTGATTTTACAAAGACGTAGACTCGCTGGAAACCTCCTGGAATAACAAATGTTTTTCCTCCAACCACTCCAGTCACCTGTAAGAGGAAGAACTAGGGAAAGTTCCTGAATATTCTGACCATGTTTTTGTTGCGAGTTACTAAGTAATGACATTGTTAGAGCATTTAATGTTACAGACTCACTGCTCCTCTGCCCAGTCAACACCTGACAGAAGATGATAAATATATTTATAATACACAGCGAAGTGAATAACAAAGAGTTTATATAGTTGTCTCTGATAAAACTGACAAGTTGTAGCTGGCAGCTTTAATCAGCTCCCAGTTGAGCCCAGGAAACTGGAGGGAACAGAGCGCTGACCTTTCTGATGCATTTCTGAAGGAAGGTTAAAGTTTATTTACTTTTTCTATGGGAAGAGGGATCACATTCTAAGACCTTTGGATAAAAAAAAGATTCCTGCACGAGAGCACTGTACACCATACTTAAAGTAATTACTGGTTTATCTAAAACTGATTTTTCAAATACAGGGATACGGGCTAAGGTTACAGAGATGAAAATGTCTCTAAGCTTTAATGCCACAAATCACTGCCAGATGCTGAAAATGTACTAGATATGATTTTATGTGTTGAGTGTGAAAAATGCAGTAGAATATAGTTTAAACTTAATTTTTACAGGTCAATGGTTCTTAATACCACTGATTTTTTTATTATTTTTTTTACAAGTATTCAGCTCCTGCTTGTTTTTGAATGCTTGCTTGCTTTTTGAATGGAAACTGTGATTTTTCACGTACATTTCCTTAACCAGTACCAAGACAACAAACGCACGTACTGACTAATGATTTGATCAGATATTTCAAAGTAATAATTTATTATTTTGCAGTATGTATGAAATCTCTGCCATTGGTTTTAGAAACTACTGAACGTGTACTCTCTTAAAATTAAGGTCCTTGGAATCACGTCTGAGGATTGAAAGATCCAGCAGCACTTTTCCAAATGCTTCACCGCATGGTTTATACCCTCCAGCAGCCACTACCCAAACTGATGCCACAGGGGACTCTGTTTTTGTGAAAAGCCAAAACTGTTTGCTGATTAACAGTATCCTATCACCAAAGTATCTGCTCATATAGCTGGCTCAGGTGTATGCTCCATATGAATGGCTGATACAGGGACCTCACAAGAATTTAGGAAGGTTGGCGACTTGTAAATCAAGACCGATGAGAGTTGTGCAGTAAACAAACTGCAAACCTTTTGCATGTTTATAATCTAATTTACCGATTACGTTCTGTCCACTAACTTTTAAAAAAATGAACCCATAGCTTTAAATCACCACCACACAAATACTCACACACCTCTGAGCTGTTTGCTGAATGAGTCTCTATGTAAGTCACTGTACAATTTCTCAAAGAACACTGAAGGAACTTAAGTATTGATTTTTCCCACAATAGTATAGGATACACCTGACTGATCATCAAAAACACTTGCACCGATAAAATAGTTCCATGTTCTAGTTTGTTTTTTACTTTCCTTACAGCTCTACTTCAACACGTTCTATTGGCATCAATAGGAGACACTGAAATGTGGTTATAGGTCTGGGCCATCTAACTGATACTCACTGTTCATATAGCTTTATATGAACATTGTATATTTGTATAATATATATAAATAAACATGAGTGTAATATAACCAGTTCCTTCTCATCGACATCAGTGGAATTGTTCCACTGGACCATTTATTTATTGGGAAGATGACAAAGCCTCACTGATGAAAGACTGTCTCTCCTTCTGTCCACTCCTGCACGCTAGTACAGGGTCAGCTCAAGAAATTAAAGGTGAATATTAAAGTTGCATTAACAAAAAAATAGATGTTCAAACAGGGACATACTACTACAAAAATAATATGTTGCCATTGCAGATCTATATCCTCATTTAGCTGAGTTACACTCATGAAAATATACACACAATATTATTAATATCATTGTGGGATATCAATCAAAACCATTCCCATTACTTAAAGCAGAATAAAAGTCAACAAGGTGATTTTACGCCAATAAATCTCCTAGACTGGGGGTCAGGAATAATTTTTATCTATATAAAATATAGATATAATTAATATATAAATTATATAGAGAGAATCAATATACAAATAATTAAGATTCTGCTTATTGTTGAAAGAATCCACATCCTGATACAGAAATTCAGGAGAATCAGAGCTTTTCTTAAGCTGATAAAACTCCCCACATTGTCACTATCACTGCTCTTCCAGAGAACCTGTGAAATTGAAAATACTACAAGAATACAAGGAGGTTTTTAAAAGTTACATTTAGTCAAAACAGCAGTCCAGGTAGTTCAGATTCCTTACTATTTCTGTGCTAGAGACATGCAATATCCACCCAATGGGATATTTTTTATCATTTATATGAAGGCCTGATTCTTCATTTGAATAATGCCACAGGCTTGACCTCTGAGATACTGGGCAGTGCTGGTTCACATCTTCCCTTTTCATCCTTGTTGAACTTTTCAATTTCATTGGAGTTATGAGACAAACATCTGAATGTTTGATCTACGTACTCCAGACTGCTCATCATTTATTATATAAATTTATTATCCATTTCTATGCCAAGGTAAACAATTTCTATCTCTTCAACATAGCCTAAAAAGAGAGCTTTGCTACGTTTCAAAGCATTCCTGTCACATCTGGAAAACTCATTCAGCTGCTACAGCAGCAACATTTCAAAACTTTCTTTGAAAAATAATTTGTTTTGTTTTTTTTTAAATAAATTGTGTTGTTCAAAATTCATTCAAATGCAAATGATACTGGGATTTTAATAGGACTTTTAAGCTTTAGATCTGCTCCTAAACCAGAGCATCACACGATATCCCTCTTACTTGCCTAAGGACGTAAGCAGATTTCTTGGATTGTTTCAAATGGAAAATGACACTGATTCACTTCAGCAAAGGATCCGAATCCAAGTGACTTACATTGCAAGAAATACACTTGGAAAAGCTCTGCTGCTGTAGTCACAAAACAATCTTATGGTTTAATACATTATTTTCACCATCTTCAGACTGGAATAACCTTATTGACTGGAGGAGTGTTCCTTCTTGGTTAGTAAAATCAGAATCAGCTTCCTGAAGCTGAATGTATGATGTATAGGTCACCTCATTTTTTGCATAGAGAGCATATTATATATATCACTCTAGTGGCAGACTCAGGGAACAAAAGCAGTAAAATTTTTCCTCAGGGTAAAATATAGCTCCCAGGAGTCATAAAGCCTGAAGCAAAAGGTTATTTTACCCAAGACATATGCTGTATGTTTTATTATTCTTGGGGGGGAAGGGGGAATACAGTCGTGGTGTTCCGATATGCTGGTAATTCCAAAACCCGAGACTTCACCCTGCCTGCCCTTTGCAGACCTTGGAAGAGAAACTTCCTCAATGACACCAGTTGGCAGAAAGGGAAGCGAAACGGAGGAGTCAAGACACCAGTGCAGAACCATTTCATTTTCAGTAAAGCACAGGGAAGAATGATGGATGTAGATAATTACCCGCAATTCGTATCTGAGACAATCTTTTAGACAAAACACCACATAAGGTCTCACCTTGGTGAGATTCCAGGTGGTAGTAATTAACAGGAGCCAGAGCAGAGGGGAGCATGGATCTTTGGGGAGCAGAACAGACTGGTCAGTATTTTGGGGTTATCTATGTCAACAGAAGATGGAGATGACTTTTAGCAGAGGCCTCGCTCTCCCGTACAACAAGGAAGGAGAAGGATGTCACAGAAACTAAATTGAGAAGAACTTTAAAAAGATGAAGAAAGAGAATATTGAAATGGAATACTAGTGGAAACTTTTCAACAAGAATATCTACAAAATGTAAGGGAAATTTATATAAATAAACAGAACAGTCACCAAGGCAAAACTAAAAAACTCAGCAGAGCAGCAGCCCACACTGTCTATAGAAAGTCCAACAGGATAATGTTTTCCTATTATGTAAAATTTGTATTTGGAAGAACACTCAGAATTCCAGCTGAGCTGATTTTCCACAGCACCAGTACTGTATAGGTATGTATGAATGGAGGCTAATACATATTACTTTTCCAGTAAAAAAAAATAATCCATTGAAATATTGCCACATTCTCTTATTATGTCTAAACATAATGAATTTTGACATTTGCATCTCTGTTCCCAAACTTTGCAGCAGATATTGTTTATAGGAAATATACTGAATACACTGAATATTACAGAAGAAAAGCCTGAGGAACAGAGCTGAATGGATGGACAAGCCCAGCTCATTAGAGGTGGGCTACCCAGGCAGGAGTATGGGATGTCACCTGTGGCAGAGCATGTTCAAACAGACCTCTTGGTCTCAAGCTCCAGGAGGCTGAGAGGGAAAACATTTAGAGGCACAATTCAGTGCTTGCATATATATACTCACCATGTGCTATAGGTATAACAGGTCCCAGGGCATGGGGTGGTGCAGTTGGCTCATCCAAAGCAAAGAGGAAGAATCCAAACACTAATAGCGTTTTCCTCTCTGGGGAACATTACCAAAAGATCAGGTAGGGCAGAGGAGGAAATAACAGCCCAAATATTTCAACCTTGGGAGTGTCCTGATGTATTTCCAGCTTCTCTTTGTATGGAATGACTTGCATACAAATTCAGCAGAACTAGATTTACCTGCTACTGAACATGCATACAGAGGTTTGGGTTTTTTCCCCTCTTTTTGAACAAAAGTAATGAAAGGACTAAGTTTTTAAATAGAGATTTACCAACTGCTGTCTGAAGAGCTTTTGATAGAGTCAGTAGGATCCTCAAATGCAGAAACTACAATCTAAGTAGCAACAGGAAAACAAGGACTCAAATGCTGAGATGGGAAATCACACAAGTTCACAGAAGTTGAAGGATGGAAGAATTTGATACAACACTTCGGGTACAATCCAGGTGAGGAGCCAGATCCAGGATGAATTGCACTCATATCTTCTCTAGTCTTACACGCTAATATTCCCCTCTTCTGGGATGCTGTACATGACAAATGATACTCAGGCATTAGGAGAGGATGCTGAAGTGAGAGAAGATTCTGAACTGAGAGGCTCAGATCCAGTTTTCAGCCAGATCACAATCAATAGACTTATACCTGCTTCATTATTATTTATCTGGTGTAACAGACAAGATGGAGAGAGGGATGGAGAACTCCTGTGCTCTGCAGTACGCACAAGCACAAAAAAAAAATCTTCTTTGTCCTATTAATATCAGCATGCTTTTCTTCAAGTGACTAACTCTGTGTTTACACCTACCTACCAGAGATAAAGGTCTATGTCCATCAGTGATTTTAACAGGATCACTGTTCTCCTTTCTTCCAGTCCCAAGGAATGCAAATATTAGTCAGGAGGGAAGAAAAGAATTAAAAAAAGCAAGACCAGGTTGCACAGCTTAGATGCTTCTTCAGGTTGTTACATCCTCTTTCAATAGCCATAAGCAACTGAGGGCAACTCAATACCAGAGAGACAAGAACACTGGTCTCCTGTATGCGTTACTGTGAATATGAAGCACTGAAAGCAAGGACATCTTCAGCCCTCAGTGAGAGCACTTTTTTTGTTGAAATATCATTCCTCACTGTTTGGAATGAAACCCATTATTACCAATTAACCTGCTGTGAACCCATATCACTGGCTGAATTGAGCATAATTATTCATCCATAGTAATAGCTAAAGTAAATTCTGGCAATCTTGGCTAACATTGACTTCTCCTTTGGGAAAATTTTCAAAGATGCCATGTCCTTGGTTATGTTTTTAAAACCTCTTTTTGTGTTAAGCTCCAACTGAAAATGTATCATTATGACTCATTTCTTCTTGTTTTGTAATGTTGTTTTCTTTTTTTCTTGCACAAACATCTATAACTAACTCTATTATCAACTGAAAAATTACCTCCACATGTTCAGAAACCTGATTTTTCTTAAAGAAAGTTTTAGCACTGGTAGCCCATGTAGGTTGTCTAAAAATAAATTTTTAAATTAGTTGTTACTTTTCATAGCTTTTTAACCACACAACCTGACGAACCACAGCCCTGTGAGCAAATGCAGGCATAAATCTTGGTTTGAATTTATTTCAGGTTGTCAAATGTAATTTACTAAGAGAACGTCTGCCAAAAAAGAATCCAGAGGCAAACCTAAGTTGTCATCTTAAATTAAGTGTGGTTCCTTTTTGTTAATCTTTCTACATAAAAGGTTGTAAAGCAGTGCATTAAAGATGCAGCAGTCCTCTTTCCTAATATAAAGGCAGAGGTGGAAAAACAGACTAAAGCCAGAATGTTTCCCTAGCTGAGGGAACATGTGCTCGAGACGATTAAGTAAATGCTCACTTGCTCTCTAAAAACTGCAGTTTTCTTTTTATTTTTTGGCCACTTGCAACATGAGAAACGAAAAACCTGAACACCGAAGACGAAGAACAGCAAAACATCTATATTAGCTTAGCATTATTTTTATGCAAAAGAGAATAACTCAGAAGGGCAAGTAATACCTACTGTGATAGCCTAGCTGGCTGCTGGATATATCATGTCCCCTCCAGACTCCACTGGAACTATGGAAGTAATTTCATTAATGACGGGCTGGATTCTGGCTCTCACTGAAAAACTGTTTTACTTTCCTAGTCAAGAAACTCTGAATTATTAAACCATATGAAAACCTCTGAATCTCTGCACTGGTACCCCTCTTCTCATCACAGTAAAGTTGTTCTTGCCTTCAGGGCCAGAACCAAGCAGTTATTGCTTTTTTTTTCCCCCCACCGGTGGGGATTAACATCTCCACATCATCTATGTCCCAGTTGTTCACCTAAACCATTGGCACCTCTTCAGTACCTCTGGTATTTTGTCCATACCCTTCCTCCATCAGATTCCTTCTGATCCCTCCATTGGGATCAGAACTGATCCGAAGAGTTAGTACCTTTCAGATCTTCCAGAAAGTCTTCTACCACAGCTTCTTTACAATTTTAAGACCAAAGCAACTTGTAGTAGCAAAGAAAAGCTCCAAGCATTGAGCTGGAACAAGAAGCACCACAGCAGTTACACACAAATGACCCAACCGACATTTGAACAGTGAAAAGCAAGCAGTGTGTGCACGGAAACACAAGCATTTCAGCCATAGGTTTATTTCTCAATGTAAGGCAGAGCTACAGCATTGCTAAGAATTTGTCTCAGTGATTTGGGGATGTTAAAAACAGCACCAGCTTTGACTTGCCACCAATTGATTTGTTGATGTGTTCCAAGGCTTAAACATTTGTGTGGAGTAAGGTAACGCTTGGGAACAGATTGTGTACTTTTAACACCAAAATTGGTCACTCCACTAAATACACACGAACGTACCTTAAAACTTCAGGTGAGTAAAATCTTCCAGCTGTGGCCAATTGCCTCCTGAGCTATACAGGTGTTTTGTCTCTCTGGTTTACCGTTTTGTTTTCTAACACTCAGATTTCTTCTGCATTTACACAATAGTGAGCATTCAATATAGCAACACCAATAGCCATATTAATACATATGAACTGAAAAAACACAAATCAGTTTGACAGCCCTGCTGGCTAATGCATTACTATGCCCCATTGCATTCAGATGATACAAGCTTAAATGGAAATAATTATACTCTAAACTAGGTGACTAAATATTATTTAATGCAACAGTCCTACAATAACACCATTTTGGTACAGATGAAGATTTGAGACTTTTTGTTAGCCCATCAATTAAACATACTGTTTTTCACAAAACAAGTGGAAGAAAGATGTTTGCTGGATTAATGTGTCCCATATTTTCCTTTAGGCCTTTATCCTAGTTAAATTATTTCCTATAAAAGTGAGACCTCCATTTAAGCACAACACCTCTCACAAAACAAAACAACTCCCCCCAAAAGGCTCCCTGCCCTCTAAACTGACCCTAAGGACTCATTTTCAACTGTAGAATTTAGGGACTGCATGCAAAAAGGGAGCATAAGTGGCTGGCAGCAATGCCTTAATTGCCCATGCAAACTGAGTATGTGCATGGATAGTTAAAAGCTAATTAAACCGCAAGCACGTGCACCTCATTTGTGCCCACCCCGCAGGGAAATTTGTGTACCATTGGGCTAGAAAGGTCCCTTATCGGTCTGTAGAGTGTGCCTTTCTCAGGTTTGAAACTGATCTAGGAATTCCTGGGGGCTGAAGACACTTCTAATGGAAAGGTAATTAAAGAAAAACAACCCTCTGGTCATTTGACTTATATTTCTATACAGAGATCCACATCTAAACATGAATATGTCCAGGAGTCACAAACTCAGCTCAGTAACAGAGCTTTGGTACAGCTTCTACCTAAAACCCCCAATCTTTTAGCTGAAATTCATGAAATGTGTGTTTTCAGGGCCACAGGTCTCTCTTTTGGCCTTTAATACAACTCTCAGACATACTCCTCTGCTGCTCAAGCACCTCAGTCCTCTGAGTAGGAGGTAGGGCTTCTGGTTTCGGAGATACGACCTTTCTATATGCTTTCTATGGAGAGAGTTTTCAGCAGTAATATTATCAGTGACTGAGGAAAAATGAGAGTCCTAAAAGACTCTTCTATCTCCAGTGGCTTAAATGCTGGGGTTAAGCAAGTTAGAGGCACAGACCTCTGGTTTTAGTCAGATTTATATGCACCTCTGCTATACCCTTGGCACTTTGCATAGATTAAAAGACAATGTTCTACATAACCAATTAAGATCTTATCATATTAATTGAACTGCCATTATAACATTACCACAAGCCATCTAAGTAATCACTATATGATAACTCCTTATAAACCAGTTCATTGACCTACCAGCTGCCTGCAGAAAAGGTAGGTTTGGCTGTATGCCCTGCAAGCTCAGAATCTGACAAATAATTCCTAAAACAAGGAACCTTTTCCACCTAAATGAAGCCTCCAAGTTATCTGTATGTATTATATGAAGGGGAAACAGGCAGGGTTGGGATTTTTTTCCTTTGTGAAAACATTTTGGAAGGTTTGAATAGTATCTAGACACTATAGAGAGGAAAAAAGGAAAAGACAGAGCTGCTACACTTTGTATATACATCATTATCCATCATTTGAGATCAAGAGGAAGACTGTTTTTATAGGCCAAAGATCCAGGCTCTTATTTAGGATGGGGAAAAAAAAAATAATCAGATAGAGGCCATGGAGCTGAATCAGGATTTTAACTCTTGATCCCTTCCATTCGAGATGAGAGATTAGTCTGCACTATTTTTTCTCATGTTTTAACCATGTGTTCCAGGAAACAGCATTTTCCTGCTTCCCCATTCAATTCCCAATCAGCTGTAACAAGCTGAAGACTTAGCAACATGACGTTAAACCTTCACCTCTTTTCTTCCCTTTATGTCCTCCACTTCTAATGTACTTTTGGGCAAATGGAAGTATTTGTTCCAAGCTACTCCCATCTGTTTGTCTCAGACACCCCAAATGAAAGGGGCCTGTTTATATGCTTTGAAAAATGATAGCTGATATCTTGGGACTAAAAGCCATCCAGTATAAAAGCAGAGGAGGCTTTTGAGAAAAGCTCAGAGGACAGAAACGCAGGAGGAAGCACTGGGAAGGAAGAGATTTCCTTTACCCAGTGTAAACGGTAGGAAAGTGGCAGACAATCCACCCTCATATTGATATAATGCAAAGTTCGCTCTTGGAAGAAGAGAATTAGGAAAGAACACCCCAGTAGACTGGAGCTGTTTACCCTCTACTTATCACAGAGCCTTACAGTTTAAGCCCAAGAGTTTCAGGAACATATTGGCATGTATTGACAGCTTCTGCGCAGTTATCGTGCCACGCTGCAAGGTGGATTACGGGTGTAGCACAGCTCGGTAAGCAAACAGCTATTTTCTGCTGCTATTTTCCCAAGAGTTCTGCACGTTTCCAGCATCCTGTGGTGATCGCTATTTGAATTTAATGGTAAAACCAAACACTAAGGATAACTGTGACAAGGCCAGCAAACAAGAGAGACATTCTTTGGGAGCGTATGTAAGCAAAAGATATCTTGATTCTGTGGGATATTCACTATTGAGTCATATCAGGACTACACAAGGTGAAATATTTTATTTAGATTACGGATTAGTGCATAGTCTTTTAATTTTTGGCATCACTAAATAACATTCTTAAAAATACAGGATGGTTTCAAAAACACCCCGACTGACGGCTTGAAGGTTTCTAAAAGCTGTTTACAGTTGTCTTGCAACATACTGAGTTCCTGGGAAGATTCATGGAACTGAGACAATCTGAGTAGTTAACACTTTCCAAGACTGTGAACTTGCAAATTTTCTGTCAAAATCCACTGCAGCAAACACGTCAGCAGCTTCCTTCAGTTTTACCTCAACCACATCTACTAAACTCACAATCTTTTTTTTATTTTTGTCCTATGCTGAACCACTAATGTTACTAATTCTACATAACGTTAATGTCCAACTAAAAGTCTTCAAGAAAGATACCATCTTGACTGGCACCACAACCAAGTATCTTTTGAATGTCACTGGGTGATAAGTAAAATGGCCACTGCATTTGTCTCCATCCCAGCCGGTTTGTCGGCATCTGGCTTTTATATTATTCACAGAATGGCTGTTCTCTGAATTTTCACTTAAGCAGTACAAAATCTTAAGCTCTAGTCAAAAGCTGTTTAATTTACAATCTCAAGCCTGAGCCATTGATTTCAGGTCAAGTACTCCTGCTGAATAAGCCCCTCTGTTACGAAAGTGACACGCAGGAGACTTCACCAATAACAGATGGATAACATTAAGATCTATAAGGTCACAGTAATAATGCCATACAGCGATGCAAATATCAAGTTTTTCTGACATAACATAGATCAGGCTATTCTGATAACCCGTTTCTTCCCACCTTCTCCCAACATAACAGTTACTCCCTGCATCTCTCCTCTTGTTTTCTGTTATTTCCCATTTTCTTTTCCCTAGCCCTGGCGCTGCTGCTCCACTCTCTACCTTGCACAGTCAGCCTGTTTAATTCATTAACCTCACAGAAAACTAGACACTTTTTTGGTTTTCCTGGCACATAGTGTTTTCTCAGTGCTCTGTCACCTGTATCATGTACCTGCATCCTGCAATGCACAAGGACTTCACATTCACCTCCACGTGAGCGCAGTGGAAATCACAGCGGAATGGGGCTGGCCTCACAGTTTTAGCTTGTTCGCTACTGAGCACAGTGTTGACACAGAAAGTATTAATAACTAACTCAATAAAACACAGAACACAACTATCATTCATGTCAGCAGTTCAGCCTGTCGCATTCCATGATAGAGGAGCTCAGGAGGTTTGTACGAAAACCTCGAGACTGAAAGAAAACCACAAACTTCACAAGGTTGACCGTGTTTTTCTTGAAAAAAGATAAATATTTTTTCTGGAATAATTCTCTGTCAACCCACACCACTGATAGGAAGCAAGCCTGATACGACAAGAAAAAGTTCAACATGTAGCTGAAACAGAAAGACCGGTGGTACATTATGAGAATTGTAAGAAAATTTAAGCTGGGTAGTACCTAGAAGACAATGTAATACCTGTAAATCCTATAGCATACATTACAGGTAACAGCTAAATTCCAGCAAAGTTTGTATTTCATTTTGTGCAGGTTCTCCTTTTACATAATGCATGCTGTCAGCAATCGTTCTCTGTTTAATATGCATAGCAATTCTTCTTCTGTGTCACTTACTCAATAATTTGTCCCTTTCTACCAAAGAAAAGTCCTAATCTTGCTCTGAGAGGTGCAGGGAGGGAGGTGGGAATCCAAGTAAGCGTGTCCTCTGCTGAAACAAGAGCAAGGCATGCAGAGCACCCACAGAGGGTGGGATACGCTGAAGATCATAATGGTCTGCACTGGTTGCCAGTAGGACAGGAGCCCATTTGCCAGGGAATGAGCCACAGCTAAAGCTGGGTGTCACCATCATCAAAGTCATGATGTATTCATTACTCTTCACTGGCCTAAAATTCTCTATAGTATGTGACCACAATTTTCTTCAGCTCCTCAACATCTCAACACAACACCTACTTTGGACAGACAGGAACTGATGCAGAAATTGTTTTGTATTTATTTGTAGCTCCAAAACCCACTGTAAATACTGCCTGACAGCGAACACGAGCTGTGATTCAATTATATACTAAAATACATACCAAAGTACAAGCTCTCTAGTAGAACCAATGAGCCCATTTTAAATCAGACATGGAGCATGACAGCTATGCTAAATCTGGACAAAGAGCAGAAATTCTATTTCTGTTCTGAAGGTCATGGCCATTTCACCGATATGCTGTGTTTTCAGCTTTGCTCTCGCAGCTGATATTCTGGCTTATTTTTCTTAAAATAAAACTTATGGTACTGGTGACTTAAGAAGGGAATTTTTACTTCAAAAGCCAATATGCCACTAAAAAGAACACGTATTTTTCAGTTTGAATAGTCTTTCCTTTAGGAGGAAGAGATTTAGCATAAAAAATATCATCCAACTCTTCTATCTGAACATGGCAGATATTAGTAAACATTATTGCACCAGTAAGGTAATACTTGTGAAGATAACACATAAAATTTTCAAAGCTTTACCTCAGGACTGTAGGAAGCAAGAGATAACTGCAGTACAGAAAAACAGCTATTGAGCTTGATACTTTCCTTGCTAAGAACAGCCACGATGGAATTTTACCCTTTCCCTTCTTAATTTTTTTTCACTCCCATGAATCAAAAAAGTCCTACATTAAAAAAGCTGGCAAGCAATCAGTCAGAGCAGACTAATTGCTTTTGCTATTTAAAAAGAACCTAATTTTAAATGGCTAAAGTGTTTTGGTTTAAAGAAGCTATTGTACATGTGCATTAATTAATTTCCTAAGGATTTTTATTACATCTCCATGACACAGTCTAATTATCTGATAATGCTTTTTCCCATGTATATGAGAACGACATTGCTACAGCATGTACTTCAATTGTACTCAAAGAGCCTGCAAAGTGTGAAACCAAAGGACTCAAGGTCTGTCTACTCTGCTAAATAATACGTCAGGTAGCCCTACTACAAATTTTTTTTTCATTCCAAAGGGATACAAGAGATAATCTGTCAAACATCATTGTCCAACTTATGCATTTTTCATACTCTTTCAAAAGACACAGAGAAAAAGTGAGAGAAAGCATGAGCGCAGTATTTCATTAAACATCTCCCTTCTTCTGGAACGAAAAACCTAAACACTGCTTTCTTACACGGGTCAGCAGAAAGAATGAAAACAGTCTCTTACCCTCTACTTCCATCTATTTCTAATACTTAAAATGCCTTTTTGGTAAGTCTAATTCCACATCTCTGGAGGGACGTTCTGTCAGTTGTTCTCAAATTCAGGTCTAGAGGCTGGCCATGTAACTTGGTACAACCAGGGCACAGAGCACACCAGCCTTCTCTCCCAAAACCCTGGAGTAGTTTACAAAAACTGAAGAAGCCGCCTCGTAATGAGCAGGAGAAATACAGAACTTAAAAATGTAGCCTGGTCTCTGGAAAGTACCAAATAGATTTGATCCACAATATGCCAAAGGAGTTTGCAGTTTTCTTCCATGCTGCTGTTCCACAATGAATCAAGGTAAGAGTTAGGAATCACCACGGTGAAGAACCACACTAGGGAGAGGTCCTGGTGGGACTCTCAGTCCTTACAATGCACTGAGAAGAGTCTCTTCTCAGTGCATCAGGAGAGATTGTCCCAATTTGGAACAAACAGAAGGGTATATACGTATATACCACCCCCTGATTCAATTTCCATTACCTAGAAGGAGAAGTCTATCAGAATCAAAATGAGAAATATACAAATGTCAGATTGAAAATAAGGAATAAAGGCCCATGAATCTGCTCATTCGATAAGTCCCAGCAGCTGGTTGGTGGAAGAGCTTGGATCTCAGCTACAGCAAAGGCAATGGGGAACCCAGCAAAATGAATGATAAACATAGGCCTCAGGAAAAAAGAACTTCTGTATGTTTTTCTTAATTTTCATTCTGTTTAAGAAAAACTCCAGTGAACTCAAATCTTGGCAATGGCTTAGATTAACTTCAAATTAATTTAGACTAAATATACTAGATAACAGTAGTGGAAGGCTTCCCCGTAGAAGTAACAGTAATTGCTACAGTAATAGTTACGCACCTGGGCAGGTTTCAGAGGAGAACGGCTACCGAGTAACAAGAGTTCAGTCGCCCCTCAAACTGCATTTAGCCTCCCTCATGTTAAATCATTAGCATCCTATGTATATACCGAGAGACTCAACATTGAAAACATTATCTACTTCCTTTTGACTAGAAATCAAGCCACAAATGAACATAGCACTGTTGGCCTAAGCACTGCAGAGGCTGCTTCACTGAGCGTGTGTGGGTACAAATCAAACAAAATACTGCACAGCATATGGAATATAACCTGGGGGAGGGAAAGCTGGAGAGACAGCAAACTAATTTGTAGAGTCTAAGCTGTGTTTGATGCACACAAGTAACTCCCATTAATGTGAAATGAAGTAATATCACACCAAAAAGCGACTACACTCCAAAAGTGGCTAGCTGCTGCCCACCACAACCCACTCCTCTGCAGTGCCTGCTGTACCTTCTGCAGTAGCACAACCTTCTGCTTCCTGCTCCTGCTGAATTCAAGTAGTTAAGCTTGTGCCAAAGACAGGCTTCGGGGTGAGCTTGGCATCATTACTAGGTGAGAAATACAGACAAATATTCAGACACATTTCAAGCTTAGTTCTTGGGCTTCTTGACCTCAACTTCCAGCTTAAAGAAACTTTGAAACCAGCAGACAAGTCAACAAATCATATCCACAGTTCAGCAGTGTGAGGCCGTTTCTCACATGCTTGAATTCTCCACCTACCTTCTCCCAGCAACCAGCCTAGTGTGGTGTCTGGACACCACTTTCTTCTCTGAAGCTGTCAGTACACAGGCTACAATCACGTAGTGCAGGGATCTGGATGGTATTACAGCCTCTTGAAGACAATGTGAGAATACACACTCAAACCCACTACTCTGGTTCAATAATATTGGTTAAACAACACTTGTAAACCTTAACTTTACAGACACTGAAGACCCTTAGAAAAGGTGATAAAGCACCTCAGTACTTCACCAGAGTGGGATGTAAAACACAGAAAGGGAAAGGAATATGAACTGTGCATCATCTGTATAGTTCCGTTCCCTTGCACTACGTGTGCTTGGCATGGATGTGTGCCCTCCTTGGCAGAGAAAAGGCTGCAGAGTGAAAACGTGAGAGCAATAAAACATCACAGCACTTTAGGGGAAACTGCAAGCTACTTCCATTCTATTGATCTTCTCTGGACATCAATGACACACTGAGTTTATTTGGAAAACTAAATTCTAGAGCATGTTGCATGAAGCTTGTTTAACCGAGTGACTAAAATTGAATTACACTTATTACTGCACTCTAAGATACAGCCAGGAAACACACATTCACAGCTAAATAACCATATAAATTGCCATACTTTGTAAATGTAGCTTTTATATATATATATATATATATATGTATATATCAATCAAACTTCCTCAGATAAAAAGGTGCATTCTTTTGTAGTGGTTTATAAGATTAAAACTTCATTGTAAATTACTATCAAAACTATAGCATTACAAAATTAAATTTTAGCCAATTTAGAATTCCCTTAATTGCAAAACCTCTAGGATTTGAGCACTTATGCAGCAGCTTCAAATGCTATATAACTCTTTTCAAAATATTTCCCTAAAGGAACATATAGAAAAATTCGTATTTAAAAAAATCATCATGTAGAACTAGATTTTTAATACTATCTGCAATATGAAACTCCTGTCAACAGTGAAATCCAGATATTAATTTCCTTCTTTTCATAATGTACATTGTTGCTCAACTCATTCTTGTGAACAACAAAGGTGCCAAGGAACTTTCATGCAGGTTATTTTGAATGAAGACAATTCTTATCAGGCACCTTCCCTTGCTTATAAATAAGGCCATACTGGCAGACAAACTGGGTGTGTCAGCAATATTTGACAGAGGTGCCTGGGCTCCCTTGAGTGGAGAAATGTCATTACAGCACTGGAGAAAATCATTATCCAATCCATGAACGATTATTTGGTGGTGGGATTTTGTCACTCGGTTCACCACTGTTTGCAAAGTTTGTGTTTTAAAACAGTCCTGAAAAAAGCCATTCTGCCCTTCAAAGTATGAGCCAGGAACCTGAGTCAGCCTTTCTTGTACACACACGTCTTTGTTACGTACCTTCAAAGTGTCAAGACTGTTCTGTTGCATCAACAATTACAGCATTGGCCCCTCAGTCCAGCAAAATTTGCTTCCAAACCATTACATGGGCTATCAGTAAGCACTGACTCATTAACTTCCACTGTAAGGCTTTATTCCTACCCTGCTGTAAACACATTAGTTATCTGACATTCTAATTTTCAATAATACATTTTTAATAATTTTTAGGAGAGCTCTTGTCTTTTGAAATATGCTCAAAATATTTCTTTGATTCTTCAGACTCTTGAACATTAAGAATATTTTTTCTACTTCTTTGGTGAACTTCTCCATTACTCTTTTGGCCACTACTGGGAGATTGATGTAAAGAACAGCAGCACCTTCTTGTTCTAGTTCTGCCCAATATTATACTGAGTATCTGAAATAGCACTCACATGATCTTAAGATAATCATAGTCCTCTTCTTTCTTCCCTGGCACAAACACATGTGCCTATCAGTTCTGCTCTTCTGCTACTATTACAATGCTCTTCAGACAACACATTTGGTGTCTATATCACAGGTAGGTGATGATCCCCAGGTTTACCTACAGACCTTGTTTGGGAAGCATTCTGAATTCAAATTCTCCATGCCCTGATCTCTGAGTACAGCAGAGTTTAGATAAGAATACATTAAAGATGATGTATGAACCAAGTCCAAATCTTTCAATAAGTGCTGTTCGAGATGAGTGAGCTATTTAAATGGATTACTTTGCAGAACAAAAGACTTAATGCTGTGTTATCATAAATCTATATTTCCACAGCAGAGACACTGTAATTTAATAATAATGTAGTTTAGGTATACAGTGCAACCTTGTCTCCTTTCAAATCTATAGGGACAGACACCTTCTCTACACCAAGGAATATACCGTGTAATCCAGAGAAGCATTGTGGAGGAAAAAGCAGAATACTAAGCAGCAAATTGTGAAGGAAGTGCATTTTACTAAGAAAAGGATCAAAATAAGCAGACAGGAGATACTTGACACAACAAGTAACGGGCACTTCAAGCAAGTGATGTGATTTTTGTTATAATGCTATTCAAACATTAAACCAGTTGGCAAAACAAAATCTTATCAATCAGGAGATGCCTTCAAGAAAAAGACTCCTTTTAGCCATTTTTTATTATCCATCACCAAAGACAGTCTTAAAGCATATGCTCTGAGCTATCTGTATAAGAATAATCAAATACCTACTATAGCACGGAGTGGAAAGACTCTTCACTGGAGTCTCCACAGCGGGAATGACACATTCCAGAAGAACGATTTCACGCTGTGAAAAACCAGAGGCAGAATTTCACTCAGCACAGGTTGCTTTTGTGACCTCACCACCTGCTGATCACTGTCTAATTGCTGGTAGACAAATGAAACAAGTGTCTTTAACTGCTTGACTGCAAAACTAAACCTACTTAAACCCATCAAGTAAACTGTCCAACTTTCTGTAAAGTTAATAGTAAGCTAACACTAAAGAGTATTAATTCATTCAGTTCTTCTCACTGAAGACAAAGACTTAGAGATAAGAAAATATGCTCAACTACTTTAACTACATCTAGAAAGAATGTCTCCCCAAGGTCTATAATAAGTGGAAAGCGTCTTTCAGCTGATGGAAGCTGCACCGACAGCCTTGTTCTTAAGCTGTTTATCCACAATGAGCCTCAACAAACACCAGATTCAAGACCATTAATTTGGAAAGTTCATAAGGACGTGGCCTGCTGTGAAGAGTGAGACTCACTTATAGCTGATTGCTCTGAAGAAGGGATAATAAGGCTACCACATGAAAAAAAACTTAATCTCCTGGGATATCGCTTAAGGCATGCTCTCAGTTGCAACCCAGTGAAAGAGAATAAAGTTGTGGTCATAATTAACCCATGTGTGCACTTTCCTCAATGTAAAGATGGGGAGAAAAAAAACCACAAACCAGAAAGAACGTAATTTTTTTCTATAAAAAGTAAGTTCTATTTTTGACTCAAGTATCACAATCTGAAGTGAATCCTTCTTTACTTTATTCTGATCTCATCTGAGGTCTTTACCAAGGCATCAGCATGTTTGAATGGGCCTCACAGCACAAGCTCCATTTACAGCTTATTAGTGGAATTGGGTCCCTGACTGTACACGACTCAGCCATCCCAACTGCTGGAATCGTGCCCCTTCGCGCAGGACATTTATCATTCTAATCATGGTGCCTGCTCTCTTTCCGTTGCTTTAACTGACCAGCAAAATGAGCTATCATATTTTAAACCGAAATCATTCAAACCCTAGCTGTATTACAACTTGCTCATCTTCTAAATAAACGTATTAATTAGATGCCTAATGAAAAATCATTGAATAGACTTTCACAGGGGATTTGACAAAAATTTCTTATCGTGTCAGATTTTATTATTTTCTTTTTATTGCTGTTTGGTTGATTTTCTTTCCTGTTTTCTTCAAAGCTTCCTTCATTCTTTTTAGGTACAATTCCAGTGGGAGATATGGGAGAACTCCAGCCAGCAACTCAGTCAGCACAGAACCCTAGTACCCAGTTTAGCTCAGACAGCAGGAAACCCTATTGTAGTTTTTTTTTTTTTTCTCTCCAGTCTGAGGAGGAAAAAACCCCAACCTAAAGCCTACTCTTTCAGGCATTTTCACACTGACTACTTGTGTCAGCAGAATTCACTGTCGAGTAACTTACAAACTGTAACTTTTTCTCAGCAAGTTTGGCTAACTGCCATTAAACAAAGTGGTCATACCTACATGAGAACTAACAGGAAATTGCTAAGAAGACAGTTGAGGATTGATTGAAAAGATATTAGACTAATAACACCCATTTCAAAATTTAATTAGTGACTTTTTTTAAAAAATTTTAAAGGTAGTGTTGGACTGGAAAGCCCTTTCCACAGCACCATCCCATGTTTCCAATGCTTGGAGGTAAAACATACTAGATATTAGGGATTTTACCCAAAAAACATTTAAATCAATGAAAATTTGCCCATTGGTTCCAACTGGCTAGTGAACAAGCCTTCAAGGTTTTTAGACATAGGGAACGCAATACGCAAAGGGCAACACACTCACTACCTGTACATTAGGTCTGATCCTCTTAAGACCTGGAGCACACACACGTCTTTCTGCCTAAGGCATTCCAGATAAAAGTAAGGAAGCTGTTCTCTCCAGTGGTCAGTGCTGATACAGAAACTTCACATTCCCTCCATGTGTAGGAGAAGGTCAAATAATTGTAGAGGAAGTAAGGCCCCACTGACTGATTCATTTTGCAGGAGAAGCTGCAGGCAGCAGCTGCAGTAAATCTGCATTTCCCTCACTGCAGAGATGTGCTCCGGGTTATCCTTCACGCAGCCAGAGCCCAACGTTACGTCATGAATTTGCAGTCTCTGTTCCATGAGATCTGCACGGTAGTTCACATACTAATTCTACTACAAGCCTAAAACCAAACCAAATCCAAACCACTAAACTTGGTGATTTAGCTTTCCATACTACGTTGCTATACACAAGATTTCAAGATGTTTTTCTTGTCTCCAAAAGCTTTTTTTGGCCCTTTAATAATGTGCACGTGTAGCTACCAGATCATCCTACTCAAAACAAGCTTATAGTAGCACTAGCAAAAGAGCTGGGTCTCAAGAACAAAAGATTGATTTTGTCTTTGGGAAGAAGAGGGAGAAGTTCTCACTTTTTATGCCTGGCCTGTGCTCTGCCCTGGGCCTCCTGGCTCCCACTTTGCTATCGCAGGCACTATTGAGTGTGGTGCATTTAGAACCTGAAAAGACCTGAAGAAAACTCACCCAAGATAATTCCCCATGCAGAAGTAAACCACAGAGAGAAATCTTTTTGCTGCTTAGAGAATCTATTTTAAGATATTGGCATTTGATTTAAATAAAACAAAAGCTGTTTGGGATTCATTGTTCTGTCTGCAGAGTAGTGAACACCAACATGATAATTACATCAACATTGATTGGTTTAAAAATGTCTACTTTAATTAACTTATTATAATAGTTATAGAACAGTTTCTTACAAGGTCTAATGCACCAAGGATTAAATGTCATTCACTTGCAATGCCTGGAGGACCGACACACCCATTTTGACAGAACATTCCCAATGTAAGTCAATGCAGAATGTGTTTGTGAAGGATTCTTCTCTTTGGGCTCAGATGTTGCTTCATGTGCCATGTGCATTTCAACTCTAGCATTAAAATCTCTTATTAAAATACACACGTATTAAAAGCAATCCCCCAGACCAATTTTCTTTTTTTGCAGTGTTTTAGACTCATAATGTTGGAAATTCTTGAAACAGTTACAATTCTTCATCTGGAGCCAAGTTCAAAAGGAAAGCAGTAGCCCACTTCAGCAGGAGTAATGCAAAGAGCAGATCCCCCATCCCAGAGCAGGACTTTCTATTTTGCCACCTTGCGTTAAGGCAGCAAAATAGTTGGCCACAATCCATACCAGTAAATGATAAGAAATTGGAAGGGGATTTACAGTCTCAGTCAAGCTGACTGGCGTATTTGGGGCATAAGGGAGGAGGACTTTCTCCCTTTCTTCACACATATCCAGTGGCAAAACCATTTCCAAACATACAAAGGACAAGAGGGTGACTGGGGGTAGTCAGCATGGATTTACAAAGGGGAAATCATGCTTAATCAACCTGATAGCACTTTATGGTGAGAAGACTGGCTTACTGGATGAGAGAACAGTGGCTGTTGTTTATCCCAACTTTAGCAAGGCTTTTGATGCTGTCAGCATTCCAGCATGTGTCCATCCTTGTAGATATTCAAAACCGAACCTGACATGGTCCTGAGCAACCTAGATGACCCTGGTAGAGGGCTACGCTAGATAATTTCAAGAGGATCCTTCCAGCCTCAACTGTTCTATGATTTGATGACATCCATCATGAACGGCTTATTTACATGCAGTCAGAAGGATGGATGAGATGACCTTTTGATATCTCTACTGGCCGTCTCTACCAGTCCTATCAATATCTGTTTGCAAAGCAGCATCACAAGTCCTATCACAAGTCTTTTTTCGATTCCTTCCTTATTGCCTAGATGAAGACCTATGATGTGTTCTAGGCATTAAATAGTTAAGCACAGCAATTCTAGTAATTAAGGCTGCTATTCTAGATACACAGTGACATTTGTCTCTAAACTAAATCCCTTTCTGATCCCTTCAGAGATGTACTTCAGTAGTCTCTTTCCATTACCCTTAGCTAGCAAGATTGATTTGTGGACCAATGTGTCTAGAGTATTTTCCAGCCTTACATCAGTTCTTTTGCTTCCAGATGTGTGAGAAGTTTTCTCCAATTCTCTGAGCAGGAATCAGACTACAGCCTTCACCTGAAAACTGCTTATGTTTGTATTTTTCAATTCACTCTAAACCACAATTTTAAGCACAATTTGCTGGCTGAGGATACTTGAAGTGAGAAATAACTTAGTTAGATGTTTAACATTTAGAAAGCGCTAACCTCTTTTAAATTATGGCAATTTTTCCTGTACAGGCCACGTTAAAAAGTGAATTGCCAAGCAAAAGATCCCAGTTGAGGAAAACCTTAGAACTCATGTTACTTCAGCCAGACAGAAACAGGAGGTTCCCAACAGCAAAGTGGTCACTCTGCACTAGCCAGGGACATGTCACAGTTCAGCTACAAGAAGAGAACACCATACTCAAAACCTGAGCCTTACTCAACCTTCTGCTTCTGACCCAAGTCCCGCTGACCTCGGTGTGTAGACCCAACAACACTTGGCTTATATTCATGCTCGTATTAGCATGTCAGTCCCACTTGAATGAACCGCTGCCACGAAACCAGCCTAACAATTTACATAAATTTCGAAACCAAAGAAAAATCTTTAAGATTAAGGTAGGATTAGGAATTGCTGGTCTCATCTTAAAACTGGAACAGAAAAATCATTCTCATGTTTCAGTTTTCCAGGTAGATAGAACTTCTATAAATGAAACAATGTCCTATTTGCTAAGATTTTCAGTTAACATTCTATTTGATTTTTCTTTTTAAACAAATCAAAGAAGCATATTGCTTTTCAAAAATAAAAACTTTTTTATTTTTTTTAATATCTTTTCTATTGCTTTCAGAAGCCTCCAAGTGATTTAGGAGAGTACTGGTTATATCAGAAAGCATCACAGATATTTAGGGAAGTATTAATACTGGCATTTTCAAAGGCTGTACTTCAAAACTTAGAAGCCTGAAAAAGAAGAAGCGTTCCTTCTCCTTTGCAATATGCCATAAAAATGATGTGAAGGAGATACGTCCTCTTGCAAGAGAAATATTCTTATTTGCAAATTTTCTGTTTCAAGGAAACATATATTGCAACTGATCAACCTGATAGCATGAAAATTCATTGTGCAAGAACACACATTAGTTTAACTTTTTTATTTCCTGATCCTTATTTTCTTTGCTTTTAGTATTATGTGAATGTATTTTATATTTAACTTGCTCCTTTGTAATCTTTTTTAAAAAAGGGAAAAAGATGACAGATCTCTGAAATCTCAGCTTATAATCTTCTCTTCTATTATTCTGCCTGATGGAAAACCTGGCTGGGGATTTTACTGTTTATCCAGATTGGGGGAAGCTCGGCTCTTCTCCTATGAGGTGGGAGTTCAGACACATGCATTAGCTACAGAGAGAAAGATTTTAGGAAACAGCAAATAATTGAAGCATGTTGACTTCTTACTTTTCAGATACTTTCCCAAATAATTTAGGTCACGAGAATAAGTTATAATTTGTGCATTAGTATTTAAATGCTCCAGCTGTGACTTGATCACACTGACCTATGCTCTTCATAAACAAATACTTAATTCTAGATCTGAGTCCTCAGGCCACCCATCCCAATTGCTAACATCGTAAGGTTTCATCTACAGAGTATAAATATGTCCTTCTACTCAAATATGTTGGCTGAAAAATATCAGACAAGTGTTTTACCTATAGATCCAAGAAAAAAAAAAGTATTACTCAGAATCCTCAGCATATTTGATAATTTTTCAGATTTTTAAAATAAAATTTAGTAACCTCTACTCAGTTTGGAAAGCTGATCTGCACAACCCACTGCGAGGGCAAGAGTTTTCTTTTTAAAGAAAGTCAGTTTACATTTCATCAACTGAACACAGCTTTATTTCTTTTTTGTTTAAAAGCAGGAAAGCGTAATGCCACAAAGACCAAAAGCCCTCTGTTGGTATATAAAAAACTGCTGTGCTATTGAGTAAAAGCTTGGCCCGAGTCGGAGTCCATTAATAGCTATCTGTACTAGAAAGACATTCATGTATTTTTGTTTGTTTCTGTTCTCCAATTCCTACCCTCCTAAAGAGAGCCAAAGGCTAAATTGTGCTGCTTCGAGTAAAGATTAAATAGCAAGCAATTCAACTTCTGGCACTACGCTTTCAAATACGAAAGGGGTTATGTCATGCAAAAAGAAAAGGGTTTTCTTTGGAATTGCGCATTCTTCTTCTTTCATGACATAATGAAAGGGAAGGGTTGCATTTTAAAGCTCTGCAACATTATCGAACTTTGCTACAGCCACACTGTTTGAAAGATATCCAGTAGATCACCAAAGCCATGGAGATACATAACACGATAATGGAAAAATAAGCATTAGTTGCTCCTAAAGCCAGTACATATTACACCCATGCACAGATCTGCCCACCTGACTTCATGGTACCGGCAGGGAAAAAAAGTCATTTTCACACCCAGGTTTTTTATTTCAGTCACACCGTGGTAAATTCAAACAATTCTGATGAAGTCAACTGTGCTGCTCCAGACTGACCCACCATTAAGCAGAGTGGGACAAACGTAGTGTTAAGTTAGCAAACTGAAAAGATTCACTGAGATATTTTTGCAGATATGGTGATATATAACTTATATCCTTCATTAATAGTTTCTATTCAAGGTATTTAATTAGCATTATGAGAAGACTAACCAAAGTGCATACAGTGCAACAAACAATCTAAATTGACTTTTCAGGCTGAGCAGTTACACCTCTCTGACAGCTATGTGACCGCTTGCAATTCCAATGGCTAGTCTAGCAATTAACATTCTCTCATTAATCACTACTAATTAACTTCATTGATCCTTAACACTGGGATTTTCACATTAAAGCATGCTGCAAGAAGCATCACATTTGTTATGATATAATATTCAGAGGAAAGGAAATAAAAGAAGCGCTGTGTCAGGGGACAAAGACACCATTAAGGCCAGGATGTTAAGTTACACCTAAAACTATGCATTGATCTTGGCTTTCTTTTTTTTAACTAAGTCTGCTCTCTTAAAAAGGAACCAACTATTTGGCATTACATGGGCATGAGTAAGAGTCACAGGTCATGCTGGGTAGGGCTCAGTGCATCACTGTGCAAGAGACAGCACTAATAACCACCACGGTTATTGCCCCGACTTGCCACAGCCCCAGCTGAACTGCAATAAAGACAAGTGTTTCACTCCTGATAACGCTGTGAAAGCACTCACTTAGGCACGGTTGGCTACCAGCCTGGCTAATGAGATGCAGCAATCAGTTGGAAGGACCACGATGAAGGGATGTTTTTCAGTAAGGAGTTAAAAGATGTTAAGGTTTTGCATCTGTCACATCTTGGGGGGGGGGGGATATAAAAATTTTGTACGGTTTCTCTAACAGGTATCTGAACTTTAAATCATAAAATGCATATGAAAAGATAATATAAGAATTACAATACTAATCAGGAATGAAGACTAGATTCTCTGAAGATAGTATAGCCAGTCAAGAAAGAGCAAACTATCAAAAGGAATCAAAGTTACACTGTACTGTTAAAGTAGCTTGTGCACTTCGATCAATATACCATTGACAACTTAATTCTATGGCAGGAACATACAATAAAAGCACATGCTTTCATTGCAGCTGGATGTTCTCAATAAAATATAAGCCATCAGAGTGCAAAGGAAAAAAATACCGTGCTTATTTCTTAAAACAATATTTTAATAAACTAATGACATGAACTGATTCTAGGAGATCCAAGTGGTCCTACTTGTCACTTGACACTGATTTACTGTATGAACTTGAACAAATCATATTCTCCACCTAAGTCTCAGGCTTTCCTCCACTTATAAATTTGAAAACTTCTTTTAGAGATTTTTCTTTTTATGAAGAGCTTGAGAAGGGAGTGCCGTATTCCAGGGTGCAAATGAGGACATTTTCCAGCATAATAAATCATCAATAAATGCAAAAATAAATT
Organism: Gallinago jamesoni; assembly: GCA_025769975.1. Lineage (NCBI taxonomy): Eukaryota > Metazoa > Chordata > Aves > Charadriiformes > Scolopacidae > Gallinago > Gallinago jamesoni. The sequence goes on from JAOQGH010000069.1 coordinate 39,569,057, forward strand.
GGGTAAGAAAAAAGTTCTGTATCTGGCAAACTTTTTGATCTTCTTCCACAGCCTAGTTACAGATGGTTTGAAGGTGACACCATAAAGCACATAAAAGAAGATCATACTTTCTCCTGAACTTCAGCTTAAACGCTAGTTCAAAAAGTAGCAATTTCATGGTGGCACTAGAGGCACTGAAGTTCCTCCAAATCTTCCATGCAGGCCCTGCTTAACGTCTAAATGGGGAACATATAAAGAGGACGCTCTGCACACAGAGCAGCTCAGTGATGGTGTGGCAGTCAGAAAAGTCCAGTAAGAATTCTATGAAAGCAAACATATAAAGATTTTCAAGATCAAAAGTTGTTCATTTGTGAAGTAAATGCCCAGTATTGTTTCTCAACTTCCTGCCTCATGCTTTTGGATGACACAATCAACAAGGCTTCCTTTGTATTTTAAGTTCTGCTTGATCATACATTAATGCAGTAGACAGTACTGAATCATGTGTTCTTGTCTGCAATGGTGCTGAGGATTTATAGCTATACCGCCGGAAGATACAAGTGACCTGTACGGGCAAAGTTGAAAAGAAGAAAGACAAGGTCATCCACAAACAGCATTCCTGAAAAAAAAAGGAACAAGTAACACTTTAAAGGGAATTAATTATGAGAAAGATATTAATAAACATATCACAGAGTTTCCATTATATTCTGATCATTAAAACCGTTATCAGGCATGGAAAAGAAAGGTTTTGGTCTATTATCACTTCACTTAGTATTTGGTGCATAATTTCAGCATTAATTTCTTTAGTGTCCAAGAACTATCTGACATACCCTACCCCCTTTTGCTGCTAGAGAGACCTGGGGAGTTGATACCCCGAGGCCAGGTGTACAGAATGATGCAGTGGATGCAAGGCACAAAGCAGGGAACATGTTGAAACAAGAGAAATGTGAAGTCACAAATAAATGTCCTTTCAACATGAAGAAATAAAGAGATTTTGCAGAAAGCTGCTTTTTATCCTCTTGTGCTCAACTAAGCCAAGGGTAGATCAGATGCTGGGTAACTGGTTTTTGGATACCATGTGTGAAACAAAGTCTAGAGAAGCTCTGGGTAGCAGCGTCATGATGCAGTTGCCATCATTCAGTTCAGATTGAGATACTGCGATTTTAAAGCTACATCTTTTGCAAATCTTCTCTGTGGATTTGCCATTTCTATATGTGTTTCAGAAGGCTCAGCTTGCAAAGATCTCTAACGTGAGATGCTGTGTACATCAGAGCTCAGTTCAGGAACTCAACTTACAACGCACTCTTCCCATTTAAATCAATGGGACTTACAGGTCTAATTAAAAATAAACACACGTTTAAGCGCGTTCCTGCAGACTTGCAATTTACAATGTATTGCCAAAAAATCCACCCCAGCACAGTCCTCTTGTTCAGGGTTCACACTCCCATTTTAGTCACTCAGAGTGGGTCCTCCTGTATGGACTAATCTGGGACTCAGTATCTCCCATTTTGGAATGGGGAATAAGACTGAGAACACCTACTGAAGAAGATAAACAACAAAAATCACCAACTCGCTCTCCTCTGTTTTTTTTTCTACGCTTCTTCCCCTGAGCTGCTGACTCAGTGTAAGTTTTGCCCCGATGTAAATGAAGATCCACTAAACCCATTTCTTTTATCCTTGTTTCAATATAAAAATCCTCACGGGACATCCTATCTGAAGTCTCATCCCAATCTCAGAGATTTGTATTGTATCCAGCCTGCTATTCCATATCCACATTGCTTTGGCTATTTTTTTATGTTCTCATGAAATGCATTTCCAGGTGGCTTCTACTGTAAAACAAAATAGAACAATGGTGTCTCTTAGCCAGACTGGAAACCAGCAGAGGGTAGGCTGAGCAACGCCTGCTAGCTAGAGAGATGGACAAAACAGGAGCTTTTGCCAATTCCACAGAATGTGGTACATTTGCCCCAGGAAAAAAAGATGCTTCAAAACAACATAGTGCAATCTTTGTTGTGCAATGAACTGAATAAAGATCTGATATTGAATGACATTCCATCAAGAGCAGGAGAAGCAAAGAACTGACTTAACCAGGCACTGCCTTCTTGGCCTCCTTAGTAAGTACCAAACATCCTGCAGTGATTCCCATCAGAAGAGGCATCTTTCTCTAATTCAGAATAATATAAGTCCATCAGCTGAATATAAAATCTTTCAGATAGAGACATTTTGGCCTATTTCTGTACAACACTGGGTGTCACATCTTCCTTAAGTGTTTGAGGGCTCTTTCCACAAAAATTTACTGACTGTGGCGTTCAAGAGACACTGATAGAGAATGCTTTAGATATTAACCTAATACAATTAGCAACTTTAAAGAAGTAGCTTTTGGTAACAAAATAAACATTTTCAAGATCATAGCACAGCTCTGTAATATAAATATTCTCGCTTTGATCTGAAATTATTTAACAAGGTTGTCATGGGCAAATTTACCTTTGTAACAATACTCTGCTGCTTGAGAAAAGCACACTAAAAAGGTCATCAATTCCTGACTACAAAAGAGACACAGATGTTAAAAAGGTCTCTAAACCCCACTGCAACCCAGCACTAACCATTTAAATTACTGGGCTTGCACCTCAATTCACCAGCTTCACAATCCAGTCTGTATTTGATATAGTATTACTTTGTGTATGTAGAATATGAACTAAAATTATGATTTCCAAATGCTAGAACAGAAGTTAAAAGAAGTTGAAAAATATAAAATAAATGCAAAACCACCCAAATTTTGTCTCTAAATAAGTAAAACTAAATTTAAAGCCAACATGCAGTCTGATGTCATACATTATCCGATCAATAATGGAAAATACAATGTTTGCAATCGTATACAAAGAGGTGACAAAATGAAGCAGCATCACTGTAGAATATTTAAAGGAGAAATTCCCATAAAAATTAGCATGAGCTGACCCTCTGTAGTTCACAAGCAACTCCCTTCTACAGCCTGAACATTTCAATAGGGCAAATAACATGCCTAGTCTAAAAATGGCTACTGATACAGTACGGATATTGGTGAAAATGAGCCAACTTTTTTTTTTCCTCTCTCCAAATAAATCAAATGGCCAGTATGAGGAATACTTCTAAACAGTTTTGATTGGGATGAGCTGCTGCAATTATCCTCTCTAGTGATTCCCTTACCTGTAGGATCAGTACCAGCTCAAGTAATTAATTTATAGCTTTCTCTGTAACTATGATTAGCTTTCCTGTGATATTCTTCAATATTTTTTTCTGCCTGCGCTCAAGACACGCTCCCCTCAAATAAATGGTCTGATTCTCACCTGTAATACATACAGAGAGTTGGCATAGAATATACATCCTATTCCCATAATTAATAAGCAATATGAAGTAGAAACTCTTATCAGTAAATAGAAATATTTGTATTGGGTGGCCTAACCACATCTAAAACCAATGCCATTTTTGTTTTCTGAATTATTATTCCCTCCATAAGGGTTCCCATATTAATTAATAATATTATACTCTATTAATATTAATAAATAATATATATACTCTATAGTCTTTCCATTCCCTTTTTCTATTTCCAGTTTTGTTATCCTCCTCCTACATCTTCTGAAAATGGTTTGGTACTTATAGGCTACTTTTAGGTGTTGGTGTGATACGGGATTCTTTATTCTGCTATGTGCTTTGAAAAAGACACGTGAATTTACGTTAATCCTAAAACTCCCATTACCTTTTTTGTAATCTGAATACTGACCCAAAGATCCAAACCAAGCTGCTGATATTCCACTTGCTGTCACGTGTGCTGTAACACCTACTCTGCCTATCTAAATATATACCTACGATGAACACTTTTGTTGGCAATACAGAAAACTACTGGTGTTTCTTTAACCAAATGAAAGAAATACCCATGGAAACAAAACCTCAGAAAATAAAGTGTATTGAATATTTGCATTTATATATATATAGACACACCCATGCACACAAAAAGCTTCTCATGTGTGTGTGTCCTATTTCATACAGCATTAATCTTTCTCCCTAAACTCCCATGCTCACAGACCTGCGAACAGTCCTTCTAATTACCTAAGAATTATACAAGAGAGCAATTTTCCTAAAGATTTCTCTCACATAATGGTGGATTTCAATATGAAATAGTCCTTAATGATGAACAGGACAGCATCATTTAAAGCATTCCAAAGTTTCAGACCATGCTTTGAACATAATTCATTCTAAATTACCCTACAAAATATGTCTTCATTTTCAAAAGAGGATATAAATTAAGTAAATCTGATGTGCTCATCCTTTCAGTCAGTTCTATGTTTATACCCAAATAGCCAATTGTTTCCTAAAAATATGAGGGTCTATGCAGCCAGCAAGTACACCCATATGTGGTTTGACTAATGTATTTTAAATTACTTGAAAATGTTTTTCCATGTTCTGTATGTATCCAACAGATACATACATGTACACCTGCTACAGCAATGTATTTTTTAATATGCAAGCATCAAGTGGCATATTTTCTTCTTGATGTACTGATGCATTAAAAGGAATTATGCATGTAAACTTGGCCACAGCAAGAAGAGACCTTATGTCTTATACTGGGCTGAATTTGATTATTCAGATAAAGTTTGTAATAAAATGAAAGCCGTGTCAGGGGAAAAAAAAAAATATTGTAACTCCAAAGAAGAGCAAGATCTTCAGTAATGAAATATTTCCACCTGAAATCTTACACCAAAAGCAATTTGAATGGTCAATAAACCGCAGTTCTAACTAGTTCATAAATAGGGCAGATGTATTAATGCCTGCCTTTGTCTCCGCCACCCCAGTAGTGGCTTACGGGCAATTCAATCATTCAGGCGAAAGCACAAGGGTACTAGCATTGAGGGGGATTCTATTTCATCTCATCATTTAAACTGCTATGTAGTAAAAGGAGCCTGACATTCACATATTACAAACCAAATTAAAACACCAGTCCCACAACACTACTGAAATGCTGCTGAGAGTGGATTCAAACAGCAAGAAGAAAGGGAAGAAAGTTATATCCAAGTTGAGAAAGAAAGGGAGAAGGAACAAACTGACACAGAGACTGACAGGTGAAAAGTGCAGGAAGAAGGTGCGTACAATTCTGTGTAGCACTACCCAGGTACAAGCCCTGCTGTCAGACAGACAGCGTGGGACTTGCTTACAGCCAGAATCATATTATTAGAAAACAACTGGGAGTCAAGCTTCTGTCTTCTCAACAATGATAAAACACATTTAACATGTCTTCACTTCAACGAAGCCGTCCTCACTTTTTGTCCTAAATGCTTACTTCCTAAGTGTTGCTGAAGAACTCTGTGAAGTAATAAAGTCATCAAAGTAGATCAGGACAAAAATCTAACTTGTAAAGAGCACTGTCACGCCGGGGGAGGAGGAACCCAGGTGCGTGGGACACAAGTGCCATCGCACTGGAAGGAGGAGTACCTGCAGACACAAACAGTATAGGAATACGTACAACTTCTTCTGACAAACTTCCAGTAATAGACTGGGAATTCATATAAAAAGGAGAATAAAATACAAGCTAAAAAATTAGAAGGACTTAAAATACTTCACAAACTTCTGTGAGGAAGTGAATTGAGAGCTACTCTCACAGTTTCAGATTAAAATTAGTGTATTTTTGAGACACAGTTACAGTAAATTCTTTTACCAGTGGCATAAAACAGCCTGGTATGAGGCACAAAATTTCCTCCAAGCACAGGAAACTCAGGGGAGGATATTTCTGGCTATCTCTAAGTTCAAAGTTATTTAGTTGAACAAAGACTTTGTATTTAATTGGAAGCTGACTGGAAAACGTTATCGAGTTATCTCCTAACCAGATTGAGAATACAGCAGCAAAATCAAATCATGGGATGAGTATCATGCTCTCTTACAGTAGTGATTTGAATTTGTTGAAGTTAATGGTGTCTCTGTTGAATTACATCAGCTTCTTCGCTCTAAAAGAACATACTAGTATAAACTAAAATATTATAAACTTCTTATCAGCAATCTGCTTTTCAGTGGCTGCAAGGCCAGAGAGGAAGACTGTTGCTTTAGTCCAGTAAACCAAGCAGACTTCTACACTCTCAAGAAGTCACCGCTCACAGTCATCAAAAGGCCTGAAATCCCACTAGATTCCTTGATACTCCTGCATGTAAGAAACAAAGTAGTCACCAGAAATTACTGCTTTTATCTCCACATATTCTGAAGTCTGCCATTATTTCTTAAACACTCATCACAGGCATCTAAATCATATACATTCCATTCTCAGGCCTATTGGTCTGATTGATGCTGAGCTAAAAGATCCCTCTAAAGCACCTTGTATCTGCCCATTTATGGATGGGGTGGATTGGGAGCAGCAGATGTCTTGGTGTGACACTGGCTGCCAGTTGGATGGACTTCCAAATGCCAGTTTTCATGGTACAAGCCATCTACATTTAGAATTCCACTTTCTGGAGTTGCAGCCAGCGATAGGCTTGATGAGCAGAGTCTTTGCATCTATGCTTTTCACTCTTGGCAAGCAGAGGTTCTCCCCGGTATTTATCCTTGTGCTAACTGCCTTCACAGCATTCCACAAGGAAAGCAGGAGGCTACTGCAGGGATTTGACACATATGGATGCGTGTACCCCAATTGTGGCACTATGCTAGTCTTGCCAAAAACAGAACGCCTCTGGCAATGCAATTCTTTAAAAAGTAAATTGGAAGGAATAACAAATGGTAATTAATTGCCTCAAATAAATAGCTCTGGCCTGAGTACAAACTAGTTTGATTATATAACAAACAAAACCACTTTCCTAGTTGGTAACCCAATTCGTAAAGTTGGGCAGCAAAAAAAAAAAAAAAAAAAGAAAGAAATTGATAAACAAGTTCTTTGCTGTCCTGCACTCTTCCTCCTTGTGAATTGCACGTCACTTAGTCTATGGCTTTAGCTGATTTATCCATGCAGACAGACAAAAGCCAGCTAAAGAAGACCCAACCTCCCCTCCCTTTGCTGCAAGCCAGAGCGTAGCAACATTGGAACCAACCGCCTGGTGCCTTTCAAAGAGAAGACAGAGACTCTCCTTCCCTTCGCTTACATTTCACAATGAAAAAGGTTGTAGGAGTAAACTGACAGAAAGCAGAAAGCCTAATTCCTACTCGCTAAATAACTGATTGTCGTTGCAGGTATTTGAAAAGCACATGAACAAAAGAGGGACTGGGTTTTGCTCAAATAAGATGGAAACTGAAAAAGTTCAACTGTCTACCTCAACAGGCATGTTGTTACACAGATTATTTAATCATAAAGTGTCACATAACTCACATACAGTTTGGCCTTTCCCACCAGCTTCCCTGGGCTCTCCTGCTCTCTGATCTCCAAAGTGCTGTGCCACTAACCTGACCCCATGAACGCCACACACCACTGGACTCTGTCAAGCAACTGCTGTACCCAGTCTGGCGACATCCCGTGGTGTGGCTACAGGGTGTCCCACAGAGAGAGCCTCACTCTGTACCACTTCTCTGCCACTTCATCAGCTTCAATGCCAGCATCTTTTGACCCAACAAGTGCTGCAGAGAGAGCACCTGACAAATCCTGACCTCTTTTCCTGCTACTTCCACTCACACGATCCCAGTAAAAGCACTGAGTTTCCTCAAATTTAAACTCAAATTTATGTAGAACAGAGTTTGGCTCAATCATCTTCTTTCTATCTTTTGTTTGATCATAACAAATCAACACAGTGTGATGTAAACTAGCTGATCTTAATCAGAAGTGCACTAAATACCCATTTGACATCTGCATAGGTTGTTACGTTCCTGCCTGCTCTGTGTGTGCAATTTAATTAGATGAGTAATAAATGAGTCAAATTTATCAATGGTATAAAACATTTGACTGCAGTGGATTTACATCCTTGATTTGTATTGTTCTCAGATGGCTTATTATGACTAACAGTGTTTACCTATTTATCCTAAAAAAAAAAAAAAAAAGAAAAAAACCCAATCTTCTTCCATTTACATTAATTTGTCCAATTTTCCAGGCGGGAAATATAATTAACCACAAATAAGAAGAAAAAATTCAAAGTTGACTGATGAGATGCTGTTTTAAGACACTTAGTTCAATTATGTTAAAAGCATTCTTTGTTGCAACAGCACTTCCAAAATAAAGCCTTAATTTCAACAGGAGTAACGTGAAAGCTCAACCAAAAGTTTCTGGAAAGATTTTCCACGTATCATCATTGAGCAGTGATTGAGTATTATACATAGCCAACATAAATTATTTGTTTGAATGGTTTCATTGGTACAATAACGAAAAATAGTAATAAATTCTTAATAAGTAAGTTTTCTCCAAAGTTTTGGTTTTGTTTTTAAACAGATTTGAAAAACCTGAATCTTAGATATTGAGGTGATTGTGAAAGTCAGGCTAGTAAAAAGGGAAACCACAGTCTAAAAAGGCTGGTACGGCAGGATTACACACAATACCAAAGTTCTCTTCCAACTCAGCCACAAGAGCAGCCTCTCTTTCTCTGCACCAGCTGTAGAAAGATCCCAAGGAAAGCGAACTAGGAGAATATTCAGGGATGTATTGCTGTGGGCTCACCACTGCTACGCACTACTGCTCGTGACTGAAGACTGGACTAGAAGAATTTTTGACCTGACCCAACGCAGCCGTTGCTGTGTCTTTACACTCCCTCAGAGTGTTCTTTAGTGGGAGACAGGAAAGAAGTAATTCCCCAAGACTATATCCCCAGGTGTCAAGTCAGATGCTAATACCTTTGAAAGTCTGTGCTTAGGTTCCTAAAATGTTAATCCAAAATGCACTAAAACTGAGCCATTCCTTTGAATTGAATTAGGTTGGAATTAGGCCCAATAAACCTCAATACTTTCAAAAGTCATAATAGAGAATAGAATTGACTAGCACCGAGGTTTATTACACAGTCACTGGACACAAATGCATTCAATATAATCAAGTTGCTACTTCTCATATTTTAATTATAGGAAAAGCATTGTAAAAGTCAGACTTCCATTAAAAACAGGCAGTTTAACAAGACCTAATAATAAAATTTTTATCAATAGGAATAGTCAGAATTAACTTTCTGTGTACAAATTAGATTTTAAATAGCAGGTTCATTTCTCTGGTGATCTAATTTAGGTTTTGGTATCAAACAATGTTTCAAACACATAAAAAACCTCCTATGGTAAATTTTTATCCCTAATGTTTTCCAGCTGCTGTCTAATAACTATTCCTAATTGTACTTGTTAAAAAGTGGATTTATGAATCTCAATTAGACTGGTTTTACTTATCCTACAGCAATTTTCAGTACCAACCAAGACCATTGCAAGATAAAAAAAAGTTTTATGTGGGTGACAGAATAATTATGAAAATAAAAAAGAAAATGCCTTTTATGCAACTTAATTCTCAGTAATTCGATTTCAATAAACCAAAACAGAAAATACGGCCTGTAATAACCATTTTGGGAACTTTTTTCATTCCACAAGTTACAAGGTACTTTTATTACTAGGATATTCAGCTTTGCCTGTGTGCCCTACTGAGAACATAAAGATTTACATCATTCTCAGTGAATCTATTTCCATTTTCTTTGCAAACTTCATATCCTGAATCAGCAAAGTATTGAGAATCTAAGCACACACTGAAGACCCTAGTCAACGTAAATTTTCCTGAAATTCATACAGGGCAGCTTCAGCAAAGTTGTTAAGCGTATGCTTGTCTTTAAAGTTTAATGTGAATAAATTTTCAGCAGGCACCCAGGTAGCCATCTAACTAACTATTTTCCTGACCAACAGGCCGTGTTGGCTAAGAAAAGTTACAATACAACTTTGCAAAACAACGGCTTCCCTCCCATTACTGATATATACTCTCATGCCAGATCTCACTTCTCAGTGTAACCATACACTATACAACATTTTCTGTCATCTTCCTGTGAGATGTGTTCTTACAGAGGCCCTTTACATCGCCTTAGTTGCAGGACTGATGAGAGGGCTTTGCAGTTAGATTTCAGATATTAAACAGTATCAGCCACACTTTTGCATGAGTGTTATCCAACAGAAACTTAAGGAAAATTAGCAAACATGTATTAGCAAACTATGTGCCTGCCGTGCCATGCTTATAAGAAAGCAAAGCTTCCACAGTTTAATAAGCGAAAAAAATTATAAGTGACATAAACTGTTTTAGACTAAAATACATCCTATATATGTGAAGAAACTCCTGCTACAAACACAATTTTTCATTACAGTCTCCTACAACTTTCCCAGATGGCCAGGTAGTGGCTATTCCTTGGGGGTCACCATATGCTCTACAATTACTGACTCATTTCTCTGATTAACATTCAGATCTCTGACAAATGCCCATGAAACCAGAGCTGGAGACCAAGATCCTTATGCATCAAAGAGAGAGAAAGGCTCTTCCATGGCAAATTCTGAAAGTCAAAGCTGTTATACCTAATGTAATAGCCATAAACATCACTTCTAGCCAAGACAATGGACCAGGCTGTCTTATTTCTGCAAGTTTCTATCATTGCCTGGCTGAATATAGACACAAGAATGCTATTTTTACAACATTACATTACAACATCGTCAGTTGTTGCAGCCAAACACTTTGGCTTGAAAATTTGACTTCAGGTACATATTAAGTAATGCACAATAAATTCTCATCCAGAAGGAAAAAAGAAAAAGAAAGGCTAGAGTGTATGCAAAGCTGTGCTCTGGGCACAGAACAGTTAACACACGCCTGCTGTCCACTCAACATTTTCCTTAAAAGCTGCTGTGAAAAAAATCAGATTTCTCCCCAGAAGTATTATGATTGAAAGTAGCAACTTGAAAACAGCAATGTTTTTACAGGCTCCTGTGAAGAGGATTCTCCAGTGCTCAGTAGGGTGAATCTAACTTTCTCAAAAATACTGATCCCATTATTCAGTTTTGGTAATTAAAATGTTTTCTAAATGATTGTTCCCCAGCAGGAGGAAATTGATTAATTTTAATGCATTATTGTATTTTAGCATGGAACAACTTCCCCCCTCCCCTTCTTGTTGCCACCATTTGCAGATGAATTATTTAGATGTGAAGATTTGTCTACTGTATTTGACATGAAGCTTTGGGGAGCAAGTGGAGAAACCCAAGGAGTGCCTCATCATTTGCAAGTTCAATTTCTTCCTGTTTGCGTATTGATTAGCAGAGCATACATCTTGAGGAAGTGGCTTGACTAAAGGAACATAGATCTAAACGTGACTTTAGCAGAATTTACATGTTACAGAAGGCAGCACAGCCTTCTGGTACATCAGCTACTGCTCCCAGTTCTGTGTCATCAGCAAACTTGCTGAGGGTACACTCTGTCCCCTCATCCAGGTCATTGATGAATATGCTGAACAAAACTGGATGCAGTACTGACCCCTGGGCAACACCACTAGTTACAGGCCTCCAACCAGACTCTGCGCCGCTGATCCCAACCCTCTGAGCTCAGCCATTTGGCCAGTTCTCAATCCACCTCACTGTCCACTCATCCAACCCACACTCCCTAAGCTCACCTATGAGGGTGTTACGGGAGACAGCATCAAAAGCCTTGCTAAAGTTGAGATAGACAACACCCACTGTTCTCCCCTCATCTACCCAGCCAGTCATGCCATTGTAGAAGGCTACCACATCGGTCAAGCATGACTTCTCCAGGTGAATCCACATTGACCACTCCCAATAACCTTCTTTTCCTCCAGGTGTTTAGAGGAGATCCAGAATGAGCTGTTCCATCACCTTTAACTAACACAAGACTAATTTAGCTAGGAATGCATACAGTCCTCTCAAGAACTTTGCAGGGGATCTTGGAGCTCTCTACAAATATGTTAAGATTAAAAAAAATATATCAGGAGCATTAGTATTCCCTGAAAATAGCAGGCACTGATATTAGAGGCAATATTTGACAAAGCCAAGAACAGATTCACCTCTCCTGATTCTGCAACACATGTCTTTTTCTGGCAGTAGATTTATCCAATAAACAACAGTAACCATAACATTTATTACTTAATATTGAATTTTCTGAAGTGTTTAAAGGTCCCAAGCAGAATGAAGGCCTATATATTATGTAAAGACATCCAAAGAAACTGTTTGTACTAAAAAACTTACTGTCCTACATATCTCTGATGAAAGACTCATCTTCAAAAGAACAGCAAGACTCAGCGCAGCTGAATCCCCACTGCTGGCACTTTCCATCATTGTGGACTTTGGAGTTCAGATTTGAAACTCAGCGTAGAGAGAGGCTGAAAACAATAAAAAGTTTCACAGCAAAGTTGTGAATTCATTGCAATACGCTAGTGAGCAACACAGAGGCTACATCAAATCTAAGCCACGTATGCCAAAAATGTCTTGTGAACAATTAACAAAAGAATATTACAGTATGGAGAACGGCATGAAGACCACCTTATTCTATTTCCAAACAGCCTTATATCTGATGCCTTTGATTAATCGGTTTTATCTAGATGAGGACTCTTTGTCTATTATGAATGCCTACATAATGAACAACATGCTATTACACTAATGCAAGAAAAAGCATATGTCTTTTCTTGTATGACAGGCAACATGCACCACAAGACTTCTTTCAATTCATACACAGATGTCCAGGATGATCACTGCAGAGAGTCTGACTAGCAGCTGGGGTTTCAGTCCGAAATGCAAACAATCAAGCACCACTTGCTCTGAGTGGCTCAGATGTTCTAAATGAGGATCATATTTGTTCATAAGATCTTTCTCACTGTGGCTTAAGAATTACCTGAAGTGACATAACTTTTTAAGACTGCGTTCTTCACGCTGCTAACCAGCATGATTTGTGAGAGCAGAGGTACTAACTCTCACACACAAGGAGTCAAGCTTATCATTTACAACACAGCCTCCTAACAATGATCTTTTTACACGTACAGACTAAACCAGTTTCTTCTTCAGAACTCTAATGCAAAAGTTAAGCTTTTATATGACTTTTTTATTTTTCCCCATGCAATGTAATAAACAAGTGGTACACTTCCAGAATATAGAAAAGAGCCACTTCTAAGTGAAAAAAAATTAACCTTTTTGTAGAGAGCCAATGTTCCTAAATGGGTTCAATGAAGTAAATCCAGTGGTAACAAATGTATAATGCTGTTAGCCATGACAAAAAGAAAAAAAAAAACAAAAACAAAAACAAGGAAGAACCAAAACAACACAGAACCATTAACAAGAACCTACTGAAGTCTTTTAGCAATTTCAGCATCCATGAAAATACTGGGTACATTTGTTCACTTTTTGGTGACAACTGTTAAGTATTTAACTCATCTCAGTTCCACACAATCACAGAACGGTTGAGGTTGGAAGGAACCTCTGGAGATCATCTGCTCCAAGCCCCTGACTCATACAGGGCCCCCTTGGGCCAGTTGCCCAGGACAGTGTTCAGGCACCCAGGATGGAGACTCTACATCCTTAGAGCTTTGTAAGATCACATGCTTGTTCTGTATGACTACATCCCTAGCTTGTTGAAATGTTTAAGTGCCTAAAGACACAGTTACTTGCCCCAATGTTGTCCTGTCAGAGATTTATGTCCTCCTTTTGTACTACTTTCTCCTTCAGAATCGAGTTGAATTCCTTTCATTCTCTCTACTTATTCTCTTTGGTACTGTCACCAGTAAACTCTCAAACTCCTATTTTTTCCAAACACCAGTGAGGTGTCTGTTGATTACCAGATCCTCAAAAAAAACCCCACCTGGAAAGCCATGACTGAAAGGCAGCTGGGGATTGCACTGCCAAAGCCAGAGATGGCCAAACTTAGAGAATACCAGGCAGGCGGTAGCAGGCCATGGAGGAGTAGGAGCACACACAGAGCAGGTTTTGTTGAGTTCACAATGGCCAAACAGATGCCATTTTCCATCACAAAGTGGAAAAGTAGCACTGAGACACCCGCTCTTCCCCTTTCTGGGTGATGCTTCATGCACAATTCAGCAGGACAGTACAATCAGATCCTAACAACATTTATGCACCCCTTCAGATAAATACAGTGTGCTACATTACTAAAATTTACCCCACAGCAGCACTTTTGCAAGCTCAGAATACGCATTTGCTTTCCCCTTCAGTAGTCTGACCACTGGTTGTGTATAGAAGTCAGAGCCTATTTCATTCTAGAGTACCCCTGCAAATATGTTTCTTTTACAAAAGTCAACACAACTATGAGCCTGCTTCCAGTGTACATTATTTTAAGTAGGTCTTCTGTTTTTTGAATGCCTGCACACAGAACAGCCAACCTAAACTTAGCTCTCTACTACACAGAGAACACAGGCCCCAAAATTGTCCTCTGCTTAATGTTCTAACATGCTGCCCTTCAAGTGGAAAGCATAATCCTTAAACAAAACCTAAAAGAATGTTACAGAGAATAAGACAAAAGAAAGACCTGCAGGAAAATAAGAGAGCAGGGGAAAAATAGCAGCTAAAAAAATGGGGAGAGTGCCTGAATTATCTAGAAAGCATCAGCGTTAAATGCTGGACATTAATCAGTGCAGCAGCATCCTACTATTTCTCTTTGACTCTCTCTCTGTCAAGCGAAAGGATTTTGCACACCAAAATCTGCACTACACAGACCAAATTCCTCGCTTTCCCATTCTCATTTAGCTCAAAAATTTCTGGGTGAGCCTTTTATCTGTGGCTGAATTTTATTTAGTTGTCTTTTGTCTCCTCTTGCTTTTTCCCAATTATATTTCTTTTTCTTGGTATTTTCTATATTTTAAAGTGACTTTCTATATCATTCCTATCTGCAGAGCCCTGCCAAGTGATTTTCCATGGCCTTTCTTGTTTAACATTGTTTGTTCCTTATTCGGAATTCCCACATTTTTTTGCATTTTACAAATCAAGAGTAAGAGGAACAAGCTCAGTTTCCAGGTTGAACTCAGATTATCCACAAACGATCCCACAGAACATATTTTGAGAAATAAATTGCAATTACATCATTATCAGCCAAAGTGGTAAAATATAAATCAAAAAGAAAGATTAGGAAATATAAACCTTTGTAACATTCCTGTGGATTGGAACGGACGTAGCAGCTGCCTCAACTGTTAAGAGCACCCACTGCATTCATTTGTTAAGCGATACTTCGTTATCTTCTGACCACAAACAGCAGATGGTGTTTTGTCATTCAACAGACCTCAGTTTACATAAATCACAACTTCTGCCCTGAAGAGTTTATAATCCAGTGCTAGGTACCAAATGGATGGATCCTCTCCTGCAACAGGCAGTACCATGCAAATGAGTCTCCTTCCATTTGCAGCATACAAATCTTTCTGTATATTTGACCATCATTATTTACTATAAATGAATATTTTGTAAATGTAATTTACCACTGTTGTAATTTCTGTGACTTATTTCCAGTAGCCCTCACTGCAGAGACTGCATCTAATCAATCCTCAATTACTATGCAAATACATCCTATAGGCTACCGATGGCTTTCCTTCCAAACAGGTAATACATAATTAATGATAGCTATAATGGCACCAAAGACTCCAAACCAAAAGAACTTCTCACTGTAATTTACACTTACCACCACTAAAGAAGACTGATTTGTTGGAGTACTTTTTTGGAAGACTTTTGCAGTCGTCTGGAAAAGCGGTTATTAGTAGTTGTAGTCAGTGACTGCAGTTTCTGCACTTTCCTCTTCAAAACAAAATTCTACATAACTAAGCATTATGATAGTTTCTGTCATAACATTACTTGGGAATAGTTAGGGCTACACCCAAAAATCCTCATTCAGGGAAAGCTTACAGTAAAACAGCAAAAACTCTCATTTATGTAAGATACGTGCACAGCTCTGTCCTGCTTTAACACTAGAGCTATCAAAACCCATCAACGCCTAAACTAAAGCTCAGTTACAAATGACAATTTTCAAATTTGTTCATTCATTCATTTACACTAAAGTTTTTAGTCTTTTTACCTTTCTGTACAAGTGAAATGGAAACCAGACAATATTATGAAAGGGAGGGATTCACCTCACCGGATTTGAGCGAACCAGAAGTTAGATGCCTGGCCTGGAATGGCCTGCTAATCCATCTTGTGGGCTAGCAGACTACCAGGGACTGCCTTGTCCTCCTTGGAGGAAGGGGGAGACATCATATCCAGAAGGCGATTCATCCTAAAGGTGAGACCCTCTGTTAAAACAAGCCTTCAAAGGTCTGCTAATCCCTTTGCGAAGAAACACGGATACAAACCCCTTCTTTCCCTGGTGTTTCAGTGCACAACTAGCCACAGCGTTTAGTAGAAGGCAATGCATAATAACACTGAGAAGTAAATTTTCTGATGCTTGAGTTGTATCTGTAAAGTAACTGATTGGCCCTGTTTGGTTGATAAAATGTCTACCTGAAATATGCAGAAGAAAGGAAATTAGAAGAGGAGAAGGGATGAAGAACATTGCTACACTGGACATTTTTACTAACTTTGAGAAATGGTAGGTGTTATAACTGTAATGGTTTTGATTTGCCTTATCCATTTTAACACACAGAAGTTAATACGATTTCAAATTAATCAGCCAGCTCTTCTTTAAAGTGATATTTACAGCTTTTACATTTAAATGAAGGCAAACAAAAGTATAATTTATGCTATAATAATGACATATAAAGTATCATTGTTTTAATTCTTTAATAGAATTAAGCTAGCTGAGGCAAGTAGATAAAACCCCTTTGAAATAGTGAAATAGTGCCATAGTTTGTCTTGTCAAGGCTCCTGCTTCTAAGAATATTTATGATTTTACCATTCCTTGAGAACCGTAAATGACACAGCATGTCAATGAGACAGTTTCAATCTCAGTCTGGATATTTCCATCCAGAACTAGAGTATTATTCAGCCTCCATCCCCAGATAACCCCAGCCTTTCTTATTCTGCTAACAAAGGGCTTAATACTGGACTTCCTCCTGAGAAACAAATTCTATACCCTGTGCTAACCCCCATGACTCCGCCAAGACTGCATGGAATGAAAATGAATGCAGCATTTCACTGTGAATTAAGAAAGCACGAATCAGACCCCAATGTACAAAGTGCAACAGCAGTTTTCTGGAGTGACTGCCTGTCAAGTGGGTACTAGACTATGATGCACAACTTATTTCACAAACTGAGTGTCAGTGAAGTCACCTACCAGTGTCCTATGGTGCTACCAAAAGCACGTTGGCTGCTAAATGACTTTACATTCTTTTTTTCTTTTTCTACCAAGCTTATTTTAGAAAGGTTGTATATCAATCTGGAAAGTGCTGTGAACATGATGTTATCATAATGGTACCATATGCCAGTCGACTACTTACAAATCATCCATGCTTCCCTCACTCGGTAGATTATAAAAGCATGATAAAGAACTTGATTCTCCTCATGCTTACACTGGCTTTACATCAGTACACTTCCATGTTCTACACAGGTAAATAAAAAGGGGAGAAAAACTAGTACCAAACTCTCTAAAAACCTTTAGAGGCTCCTAAAATAGTAAAAACTGTCATTTGACACAGCCATTTAAGTATTTGCCTTAAAAACAGATGTGGGTACTGAAGATTCAAATCCTATGAAAAAGTAGAATATGCTCCCAAATGACCTTATCTAGCCGTACAATCTATAGAAATAAGTTACATCCTTTAACTAAAGTGATTTGGAGCTCTTAAATTACCTTCCTGTAAAGGTCCCTTAAGGATGTAACTGTGAATTCCAATACTCTGCCTCATAGTGTTCCTATAGCTTTTTCCCCACCTCCTTTTTTCCAGAGAAAGCAGATTTTCAGGTGTTCATGACATTCCATAAACCTGGCAAAAGAGTCATGTACCATACGACTTGTGATAAAAACAAGTTAACAAAAGTCTAGTTCTTAACAAGGAATCCAAGAAAAAAAGGTTAAAGAAAACTTCAGCTGTATATCTTAACTCAAGGGAACCTAGATCCACTTCTATTTATACCTACCAGTAAAATTAAAATATTTTTAAAAATTATTATTATTATTTGTTCACAAATTTCACACTTGGCTAACCTTTAAGCTGTCATATTCTGACAGTTGTTTGGTGCCTTTTTAACCCTTTAAAGTATTCTTCAGAGTGACTACAGAGTGCTCATAAAACGTGTTGGGTTGAAAAACCTAGAAAATGAAGTCTGTGAAGTTAAAGCACAGAACTTTTTTTTCTTGGCTACTGTGTCTAACTTCCCTTCCAGGCAGAGCGTATCTCTAGCAGTGAATCTGATTTCAGGCTCATGCCTATTCATTCATTAGCCTTTATAGTCAGGCTGTTACTGGGAGAAATTCTCAGTGCCTGTTCTCATTGCAAAGGAAAAAGTTAGGGTGACCAGTTTTAGTTTTGTTTGCAATCTGGTGCAAATGGATATGCTCTTCTTCCCTGATGCATTTCTATGAGCAGGCTAAGGGGTGACCTTCATCTTGTATCTCTCTCCTTCTCTCAGAAAGAAGCTTTCATACAAATTTCAATACTTTCCCTTTAGAGCAGCAGCCAGACAGGAGAAACAGCCTGAAGGGCTAGCACTACTGTTCATACACAATTGTTTGTAAACACTCTTATCTTCAAGAATTCTGGACTTGTCTTTGGACATCCTGACTGAATACCTTCGATTCTCTGGGCTGCAGCCCACTGTTTTACAGCTACTGCATCTGATCTTCCCAAGGGCATGGAATAGCATCTCTTCATGAATTTGGTACATAATCTTTAATTCCTGAGGTAAGGACCACATTTTGTAATTCTTAAAGAAAATTCCTCCTCTGTATATGCATACACCAATTGTACATCACTCAAAGGAATCCCATAGAAGTATCATATGGCAGAATTCATCTGGCAATCCTTAAAACTGATTCTATCTGGGATTTGTCTCCTTTGAGAGTAGCTCTTTTAATTTTCCACAGGCTTTTTCATCTCTCTTTCCTTAACATACAGAACTTCCACACTGAGGTTTCAATCAGTTTTGTGCAAAGAAAAGTACCAATCGCTACGGCAGCACAGAAGCCTGCACAGTACGGAACAATGAGGTTGAATTTTTTACATCTTTTCCTTTAACATCTGAACAGCCCTTTCTAGGGATAACTCATTTATTCACAACAGTAATTGTAACTATTTCCTTGAGCCCAGGTTTTACATATTAGTCATTTTCAGTAACATAAGACCCTCGGGGAAGGACTCTGTTGCCTAAACATGGAGGCCCAGTGCTGTTTGAGGCACTCTAGGAAAACCAAGATATCTGTATAAGGCACTGGATTGACATATGTTTCACAGGACAACTGAATGCTGGGGGACCAGTAAGTAGAGAGCAGGTAGGATACCTCAGAGAACTTAAGATTCTCTGAGAGAACCAGGTCTCTAAGTGAGACCTGAATCCTACCTGCAGCTACAGCATGATCTAAAGTCCATCACCACCAGTGGAGACGTTCCCAGCAGCTTTGGCTTGAATTGGAATAAGACTCTGACTCTTGCAGTGTCACAGTTTCCTTCACACAGATATGCAAGGGAGAGAGGGGCAGTGTACATAACCCCAGGCCTCCCAGCACTCCTCTGCGAGATGCAGCCAGAATTGACATATTTGCATAAAATGACAATAAGAACCAAGTGTGTAAATAGGTAATTCAAACCCAAAGTGGTACAAATGGATAGTTTGTGGGAACTCACCACATCCTCTATGCACCTGGAAGCACACGAAGGCCAACAACAAGCATACATGTTGCAATAATTAAAATGTAAAAACCAGTGCAGGCACCATACTTCCACACTCCCCAATGCCTGCAGCCCCCATCTTTCAAGAAAAAGAGCTCATAGCTTTTATATAAAGTAACTGTGAACTGTATAAAGTCTCCATTTAAATTCCTGCCCCAGAGATTTGCACAGCAGTACTGCAAAAAGTAGTAATTATATAGAAGCTTTTTAGTATGCAATGGTACGCAGCACTTCTCTTTTTAAGCTGAAAAACCAAAGTAGTATCATAAATATTATATTTAAATAGCAGCTCAAACCACATGGTTTTCAAAACAATAACCAAACACGTGCTTTGCAGGAGCACAAAATTAGAAATGATTTCACAGACAAGGATAAAAGGTTTGCAAGAATTGTGATCATGCTGCAGAGAAATAGTTTATACAGGCTGAACTTGAAGGTACATTCACTGTTCCAATATAATTAACTGTTTTCAGAGATTTATAGTTTTGCTGTATGCATTTGCTTAAGTATGAATTCTGCTGCCTAGCGTTTAAAACACGATGGATTATTTTAAGTAAAAACGGCAGAATGCTCCATTCATAGTAAATCTGCTTACAAACATGCAACTTATTAAATGAGAACATTGGCTTCTATTTGATACTTTTAACTATTAATGTATTTTAATTGTATAGAAAAGAGGTCAAATAAGTCCTTTTTCAATAATTAAAAATAAGGAGAAACATAATGCATTCCTAATATTGTATATTTTCCCCAGCCAATTTTTTTTTTTAACTAAAATTACAGAATTTTATCAAGTTTTATCAGGTAGATGACTGGAAAGACAGGCAACATTGGCATTTTATTTTGAAAAACGGGTAGTGATCACATGACCATTTTAAATGTTTCATATGTTGAAACACTTTTACCATAAAACTTTTACAATTCTGTAACAAATTTACTCAGATATTAACAAGAAGCAGAAAGAAAACTAAGTTCAACAGTTTGAACATTGAAAAAGCCTCCAGAGGTTGTTACCCACAAATAAGTAACTCATGAACTTGCATTGAAACTAATTTTGCAAACATCTCTCACATGTGCTTCTTGGTATCTATTGTGCTCAAAGCCAACTCAGGTGCCTCACATTAACTTTAATAGACTCCAGAGCAGGTCCCACGAACATAAACTTGCTCATAAGCTTTTGAAAGACCAGATCATCAGTCTGTAAAAAATCACATAAAACCAAACCCTACAATGAGACGGCTCAGTCGGTTTACCCACCTCTATTCAGCACTACCATAAGCAAGGCAATACACCTAAAATAATCCATCCGTCAGACACTACTCTGAGAAGCAGAACTTGTGCGATTTAACAACAAAGTGGACACAGAAGGAAGATCCAAGCAGAGAGACAATAAAGCTCTGCCTTGCACTCTAAGAGAAGTTTAACAGAACGGGAAGGATTTGGACTCAGACTTGGATATCCCAGAAAAAATCTCCACAGAATTCATTAGTCCTGTTAATGTGAAATTAAGAGACATAATATCCAATCACCTGACTTGAGGTTTCTATCACAAAATACAGGACTGAGCATGACCAAGGGGCAGAGGTCTTCCCCATTTGAGAGGATATGGAAGACAGGCTACTGCATTATAGTTGATTCATATGTTATATATTATTATATATTTATGATCTAAACTAGGAGATCGTAAAGATACTAACTGTAGGGTTCCTTTCAGTTAACTCTGGACTTCCTCTGTGCTGAGGGGGAGGGCAGGGGCTAACCCCAACCTCTACAGTATTCTGTGATTACAGAGTTTATCTAAATTTCCAGCCCCTAAGACACTTTGAGAGATGGCTGCCTTGGTTTCACAAGATACCAACCCCCTGCCCACCTCTCTGGGCTAACCAGATGCCCAGCGTTTTCGGACAAATGTTAATAAACACAGGCATCAGAACCATCTGCTGTCACCTGAGGATCTCAGCTGAGCACTGAATTTGGAAGCTGATGCTCCCAAACTTCTCCCTCTTTGTTAAGAGCCACCTGGCAGGGTGGCCAGAGTCATTGCTAGGTAAAAGAAGGGAGTATTTGGCAGCAGTGGGTAGCACCAGCGAGAGTGAGATTTCACCAGCTCCCCGGCCTCAAGAAACCGAGGAATCAGTCACACTCCACATCCTACAACTTCTCCCTTATGCTCCCCCCCACCCCGTAGCTCCTCTTCATCAGGAGCCTCGTTAAGTGCCGACAAGGGAAGCCGCGGCAACCCGAGCAGCGAGGCGCAGCCCAATACCCCGCTCCCCGCGCAGAGCAGCAGCCCGGGGACGGGGACAGGCGGGGACCAAATCCGCCTCCCGCAACCAGAAGAAAGTTCGTGCCGCCACAACACCCCAGTAAACCATGCGGGGGGGGGGGGGGGGGGGGGGCGGCTTCTGAGAGAAGCGCTTACAGGGGAGAGTCCTAATAAAGCCGTAAGATCTCACCCACGCGCATCTCTCCCAGATCAGCACTTCCAAAATCACCAACGAGAACCCAAAGAAAGATCGAGGGAAGGGACAGAAACGGGAAGCTGGAGAGAGGCTGCCTCCCCCCGCCTGGTCCTGGATGCCTGGGCAGTTCCAGGAGGAGCAGGGAAGGGGGCTTCCTCCCTTGCAGCCAGAGGGTGCAGAGCCAGCTCCTTGCCCCGCAGCAGCAGCGCCAGGAATAAGCGGGGCGTGGAGGGGCCGCAGCTGCAGACACGGGGACTCCGGCGGCGCGTCCCCCGCAGCGCCCAGCCCCTGTCCCGACTCGCACCTACCTCGGCGGGACCCGGGGCCGGAGCCCCGCCGTCGGGGGCTGGATCCGCGGGGCTACGGCGGCGGCAGCAGCGCGACGCTGCGAGAGGCGGCGGCGGGAGGCGGCGAGCGGCAGCCCGGGCTGCAACGGCCGAGCCGGGGCCGCTCGCAGGGGTGCACCGGGCTGGTGCCGCTGCCCAGGACGGGGAGGCGATGCTGCTGTGGGGGACACCGGGCGCCTCTTTGGCTCTGTTAGGAAAGTTACCGCGGCCGCACGACCCACCTTAAACCCGCCTCCCCGCAAGACCCGGGGGAGGGGGAAGGAAGAGGAGGAGGAGGGAGGGAGGGAGGAGACGGGGGTGGGGGCTCAGAGTCGTTCATTTCTCAGCGCAGAACCAAGTCACAGCAGCATCTCTCGGGCGGTCGCTCCGGGATGCAGGGTTGGGCGCACCGGTGCAGCCCCGGCTCCCGCAGACGCCGGGCTGGGGCCGCGCTCCGCTCCGCTCCCCCCGGATTCTTGCGTTTACCCGCGGTACCACGGGGCCGGCTTCAGAGCGCAGAAACTTTCCCGTTTCCTGCGGCGCTGACGCTGATTTTTGGCTTATTCGTTCGGTGATGGTTGGTTTGACATCTCATTATTCATTTAACCATTTGTTGATCGGGGGAAGGGAGATCCAGTCCCGAAGCCTTAGGGTTTGTGTATGTGTTTGGGCTTTTTTCTCCACCCGAGTCAATTAAAATACGCTTATATAGATTAAAAGGACAAAGAATCAGACCGACACCCCGGCATCCCAAGGTTGCTGCCCGAACAGTGCATGTGGGAATGAAGAAGCAAACTCTGTGGCTGAGGCAGAAAACACTTGGCAGCTCAGCAGAGGGTCGGAGGTAGGGAGCAAAACAAGCCTCCCTGCCTCCCGCAGCTGAAAGAACGGGATCTCCAGAGCAGAGACCCATCAAACTCCAGGGATGTGCTTAGCGGGAGATCATGCAAACTTCTGGACCCGTTTCAAGGTGCCTCGGTTTGCAGCTGCACGCACGCAGTTTGTAGGAGCACACAGACATAGGCAAACAGACACAGCCCTGACTGCCTAAAGCAGCCCCTGGATGGAGAGAAGCTGGCTAGAGCTGATAGCAGGCAAGACGGAGGGGTTGCTAATAGACAGAAAAAAAGCACGATGGAAAAATTTACCTCTTCTCTAGCATCCTCTACCGTCCAGAGCATCTGCCCTTGTATTGTCAAATCGACTGCACCGCTGCTGCTTTTCAGGGTGGCTCGGTGCCACTGCATGCTCAGAGGTATCAGACTGGGAACGAATCGCACCCCATGGTTGTCACCTTCTTCCTGAAAGATGTAGCAGAAGTTACAAATGTATGATGATAAAAATCATTAGACTGACATGCTCATGATGGGTGATTTGAACAGCTGCACCAACTTAGCTCTTAGCCAGCAATCCTATGCTCTATTTGTGTTACACATTGATTCTTTTCTAATTAGAATAATAAAGTTGGCTGGGTTCCTGCTTTTTTGTCATCTCAGTATGTAAGAAACATAAGACCAAGTCCCTTTTTTATAATGTACCAAAATGGCTAATAGAACTTTTTTTTGTCGTTGTAGCCACACCATGAATCCCTACATTGTACAATATTTCATGTACATATGAGGCTGCCAAAATCTTTTGTCCTGCACTGTGTGTTTCTTGGTAACATGCCAGTACATGACCGCAGGTGATGGCAGAGTTTCAAAATGGATAAAGATAGCTAGGTATCTATCTTTGGATAGAATTGGTACACTGTTTCCGTAAGGGTCTCCCTGCAATCTCCCAGCCTCCCAAAAAACTTTGCTCTCACTGCTGCTTTTGTGCCTCCAGGTTCCCACCCTTCCCCTTGCTGCCTTGGCTTGCAAGCCTTCCCAAGATCCTGCACCAGCCACCCAAACCAGGGGAAGGGGGCAGTGGAGAATACCTGTGTGCTGGAGTGACTGCTGGCTTTTTTTTTTTGCAGACCCAGCTCTCTGCTCTCTCGCTACCTCCAGAAGGCTATTTTTCTTCATTAGCTATGGTTAGGGCAACCTATAACCAGGATCTGCAGCACTACTAGTACCTGGGCTGAATTCATCCCCATTTTTCCCAACCTACTTCTAATTATTTTTACAAACATCCTAACAATGAATATCAATAATAAATTAGCAATAATGTTTATTTATTAAATTATTTTCAATATTTAATAAATTTTAATAGATCAAATTTGAACTAGATTCATTGAATAAATAAAGATAATTAGGTTTTGTTGTTTGCATAAGAATATTAAAAACACCAGTTGCTCTGTACTGGTGGCATTGTTTATGACTTGGTTTTCTCACTAATTTCCAGTTGGGCGACTACTTAGCCTCCCTGATTTTTCTTTATAAAAGGTAAGATGCCATCTGAAATGCACGGAGACAAAATCAGCCTGCTTAAAACAAATTAGGCCAGCTTGCTGCTACAAAGTTTTTTTGACCTTTTTTTTTTTTTCTTTTTGTCTTTCAGAGTTATCTTTAAAACATCCCAAAAGGAGATTTCTGTCAAACCAAACCACGACTTCAAATGGACATCAACAATCCCCAAGATTTGGGGGTTTGTGTATGTGTGTGACTGTTTACAGATGTTTGAGACACAGCATTCAGCCCAGCTCTTCCTTCTCATGTAAAATCGCATCCCACTCAGTGATTTCATTTGGTAAGTGTAGTTCTGGTATTCTCTGCAATATGGTTGTCTACTTGCAGGGTAGTAGACACTAGTAAATGTCAATGAATCTGGCTGTGGATGTGTTTTACATTTGAGGGTGACTATTATAATACTCATTTATTATTGGTCTCTATTTAAATGCAACTCTCCTCTAAAAAGACATTCAGTATAAACAGCACTAGGTTGCACCACACTGATTCTAGTTCAGTAGTTCTGTTTTTTAAATTCAGTTTACAAATAAAGATATAAAAAGATGGTTTGGCTTTTTTCTTATTATTGTTGACTCAATGAGTCTAGCCTAGAGTTATAACTCTATAAACTTATGCTGAATCTTCAAGCTTAGCTAGATTCTTTCATAAATCAGAATGAGTTGTTTAAATTCAGAAGGACAAAATAACTCTGTTATGAGTGCACGGCCTCAGTTTGCTGAAATATCTTTGGTTATCTCCACACAACCTTAGCACCATCATGAAGCTGAGAAAAGAATTGGGAGGGGGAAAAAAAGGGAAAAAAAGGGAAAAAAACAGGCAAGGGTGCCTTACAAGAGTGACTCTGCAACAGAAAACTGCTTAGTAATTCTGTTGATAAAGTGAGAGACAGGGAAGAACTCATTTCCCTCTCCCAGAGCTCAGCTGGGGTGACTGGAGTTTAAAGAAGTGCAGTGCTCATAAAGGTAAGCAGGTACGTCCTGAAGGAAGGACAGTGTACAGACACTGGAAGTTTGAAAACACTGAAGTCACTGGGAGCTTTGCCACTGACTTTTGGGGGAGGCAGCATTTTACCCTGGGAGAAGATCTGCTGAGTAAGAAATGGCCCCTTGTATGTGCTTTCTCTTCAAAGTCAGATCACCTTTCAAGAGCATTTTTACTGCTTTTATTTGCTTGCTCCTACACGTCCAATTCAAAACTAGTTCCTATCTGCTTTTTCATTTTCCTTATGGTCTTTTATCTTAAAGGAGAATTGGGCCTTGGCAAATAACAGCATATTGAATCATGTTATTGTTTGTAAAAGCATCAGTTTTCAACACTCTAAAATTATTAAACATTTATATTAAAGCTCAAGAAATTAAATATGCATAATTGGTGTCTGAATGAACAAATTATTATTGAAAATAATGCTTGAAAAAGAAAACCAAAGCTTTTCAGACATAACATGAATTTAAACTTGTTTTTTACAAAACCAATCAGGGTTTTAGTTTATGCATCATTCTGTTCCCTGCAATAATATGCTGTCTGTGCAATCAGTGATGATAAATGGTACATAATTGTAAACTTGATATTGGTTTTCAATATTGAATTCATCATTCTGTCCTCTTAACACATATTAAATACTTTAAAGAATTTATATATTTGTTTGATTTATCTGTGATTTTTTTCCAATATGTAAAATTTATTAGTTTTCTAGTTTTTGAGAAACTAGGAGTAGACAACATCATTAATAATACTGAATAATAGTTTTGGCCTCATTTATGCATGACTCCCTTCTTCCAATACAAAGTGTCCAAATCAAATATAAACATATTAGTTGGAGGCACTGTAGAAAATACAGTCTTAACCAGAGCCAGCTCTGCATACATTTTGTTTGACTTCCCTGATCTATCCAAATAATGGTTGCAAGAATTTACTCTCATTTAGAAAGGCAACTCCTGCATTCACAGGACTTGTATTTCACTTTATTCTATGTCAGAATTGTTGAGAAAGCTACTAAGTTTGGAAAAAGACAATACCTCAATCCAAAGGGTGAAAAAGCATAGATATCCTTTAGAGTTTGGGTCCACTCCAGAGACAACAATAATTTAACCTTTTCCCATGTCATGGACCCATTCTCCCAAATACAAGTGCTCACTCAAATTGCCTCAGTACTCTTAATGAACACGTCATGAAAAAAAATAAATCAGAAAACATCAATCCTGCATAGCATTAGCAAAAGTATACAGAAGCTATTAATCTAATTCAAATAGACACTAATCATATAGGGCCTGATTCAATCGTATCAATTGGATTTTCCATTAACACAGCTTTTAAGTCTGTTCCCATACACAATATAAAGGGCACTCAAAATGAGTTAAGAACTGGCCAGTCACTAGGGGTTCTGTGTAAATCTTATCCTATATGAACACAAATTCTGGTCTTAATCATGTGTATATGACTTTCATTCTTAGTAACTGTTATTTTTCTTCAACAAAGTCTCTCCATGGGACCAGAGTATGAAATTATTTTTTGTTTAGTATATGTAAATTTAAAAATAATAATAAAAAAGGATTTGTTACGGTTGAAGAAAATAATTACGCAATGATGCAAATGGAAGAAATAAAATTAATTCAGCTGAACTGTAGCCAATTACTTCAGGGACAAATTTGATCTACTAACAAAAATAGCAAAAGAAAGTTGTCCACAGCTAGTACTCCTTTTATTATAAAGGAAACAGAATAAAAGACCAGTCTTTCACAAAATTTACAAGTGGAATTCCCTGCTGCAGGATAGCTGTGACAGCTTTCTTGTAGAAAAAGATCAACTATTTTGATGAATCAGAATAGTCTAAGCAGTTAAAATAGCTCGAATATATTACAGTCTCCAAGCTTCACAGCAAAAATGGTTTGCCATCCAGAGCACTGAAAAGCAGTTTCAATGTAGAATTCTATGAGAAACTTATCAGGATCCTCAAGTACATGCTAGCAACAAGAATGACATTCTGCCTTTATTTGAAGCACATGATACTGGTAAGTATTGGAGAAGGACATCAAAATAGATTGACAATCACTCTACAAGACCTAAATTCTTATTAATGTTAATGAGAGTTATGCATATGAACTGAGAAGCGAAAAGGCCCCTCAAAATTAATAAAAAAATATGAAACGCAGCATATATAATGCATAATTAACAGCAATGTCATATAGGTCACCAGCAATTATTGTCTTTCTAGTGAAAATTCCAATGTGGATAGCCTCAAAGACTAGATTTTTTTTCTATCAAGAAAAACCGTACTGCAAATGAATCAAGAATCTGCTTCCAACCACATCTTCACCCTCTGATTTAGAGAGCTAAAGGACAATCATCTGACAGGGTCCTGCGTGTCTACAGGATGTTCCTCTCAGAAGAGGCAGAGTCAAGGGCATGGAAGGAATTTAACCAATTCCCAACTCTACAACACCAAACAGGCATCTAGAGGTTGAACAATATCAGCTGTATTTGTCATTGAGTTAAAAGCTGCATAGACTATTACCAATCTCTTGAGTTTGTCCAATCATTCAGAGAGCCGTTATTTAAAACTATACATCTGCATATCCTTAAATTGAGGTTGGACCAAATTGGAAACCTACTGGCACTGATGTAAAGCAGTAATACTGCAAGAGGTACTCTGTGAAGAAATGTAGGGGTATTAAGCACTAGAATTTCTCCTTCACTAAAAACCAGAGGCTGGAACAGCCATGAGCAACAACCAAAAAAGGGGTATGGAATCAGCAGCTAAAGAAGAATGCTGATTTGCTTCATCTGCCTACACCAATAAAGTGAGGTCCCCCAAAGTTCTGCTTCTTCACATAGAAACCCAAGAGTCTGCTCTACCTTAGGAAATTCCCCTCTGGAGAAATCTGACCAGAATTCCAAGTGATAGCAAACCAGATAATAAAGTTAAAATAAGGAAATTGATAGAAATAGATGTGGTTGGCATTCTGAGACAAATCTATGTGATATCTTCATTTATAACTTATTTACAAGTACTTCTAAATATGCTGGGGCATCAAGCTTAGTCAGTTTTCTTCAAACAGCTGTCTCCAGGCAGACATAACGTTAAAGACGGAACTTAAAACTGTATGAAGTGTGCTGTTACAGCAACTGGCATTATTTGGACACACTGTGGAACACACATTGTTCTGTTATGTTGCTCTGTTACGTTTCTATCAAAAGAAATTTTGAGTTCACTGGTCTTGTGTTGTGAGGAAGGATTACAGAAAGTAAGAGACAAGCTGAAAGAAACCATGAATTTATCTTTATGATAGATTTCTGCATGGAGTTTTACCCTGAAGTTTTAGGAATTAGTTGAATGTGAACACTGTAAACACTGCACCCCTTTTCTATGACCATACTTATCTCTAGCTATTATAATTTATTTGCATAAAGGTAGCACCCAGAGTTCTTAATCAAGATCAGGACTTCATTTGACTCCCACATATTCACATACAACCTCAAAAAAAAACAAAAAAACACAAGCAGGAGTGAAGGCAAAATAGAAGAAAAGCAACTGCTTACAGTTGCAATGGCAAAGGATGGAACAAAACATAGGAGTCCTGATTCCTAGTCCAAAACTCTGCCAACTGGACTTCTGTATCTCAGTGTTGTGGTCTAGTTCCTTCATCTTCAGCTGGCTCAGTGTGGAATTTTGGATAATCTAATCTGAATTTTTATCTGCTGGGGGATTTTTTGTTACTGCTTTTATTCATCATTGCAGAGATGAGCAGCCTACAAATCCAGTCCATTCTGCATAAGGCCTTATCCTGTTAGAGTGAGCTCTAAAGATACATCTTTAGATTGATTGACTATTGGACTGGGTCACAGACTATTTTATGCCTCACTCTCCTACCTGCAAAAACGGAAATAGCATTCCATGAGCTGATTAATATTAATTTCAGATCTAGGTCTTAGTGCATCTGCTACAGATATGAAAGTTACAATGGACATTTTCAAATTTTCGAATTTCAAGGAATTATGTTCATTGACATTTTAAATGCAAAAAGAAAACAAGCAAATCGTAACAGAAATTCCCACAAGTTTTATTTCAGTTTTCAAAGAAAATCTAAGAAAATTTGGCTGCAAAGATTTCTTTTCATTTTCATCCAGCTCAATAGCCATTCATAGAATTTAAGAAGTCAAAATCTGCCAGAAGTTTATTCGTAAAATGACAGCATGCCGCAATGCATTTATTTCTCTGTTTTGCCACTTTACAAGGGAAAAAAATATATTTCTAAGATATTTTTGGTAACGTATGACTAAGTAGCAAAATTAAAACTAGGAAATTAATAACTACATGGCATTTCAATCCCATCAACTCTAATCAACATAAATCCATTCTAATTAAAACCTGCAAATCCTAAGGATACCAAACAGATAGCCCTCTATTATAGGGAGACGGCAACAACAGGCACATCACATACAAATGGAGAGTATAGAAATCTCTGAAAGAGGCAAAGATGAAGCAGTACTAAAAGTACTGCTGTATTTTTAGAATACCATTAGCCCCCAGTGATCCCTAATTGGCAAAAATAAACATAAATTTTGTCCATTATAACTTAAAAAGCACTTTTACAAGCTAAATGAAGGATCTGAAGGAAGTGTACAACTTCACAGGCTGAAAAAGGTTACTAAGCTTATCACAATCACCAAACCAGAAATAGTACAGTGATGCAGAGCATGTTCTGCTCAGCATGATGAATAACACACATTAGTTTACACGAGAATAATAGGAATTATGTAGTTGCACCAGAGCCTTTGTTTCAAAGTAAAAATTTCTTAAATCTTGACTCTGTCTTTAGGACTTGATCAAAAGCCCATGAACATGAACAAGAACCTTTCAGGAACCTCTCTATACTGAGATCAATAGTTCCCCTCTCCTACTACTGCACCATCAGGTAAAGAAAGGGATCCAAACTGAGCTTAGATGTATATCATTTGTATGCATCTAGAGTGGCTAAATACTGACATTTTGGGGTTTAAGGGGAGAACCCATCTTCACTGAACTTTCAATTACATCTTTAAAAAAAGGCCTCTTTTGTCTATTGGTGGTTTTTATCCACAACCAGCAGAGATTAAACAAATGCATTTGCTTGGCAGGCAGCAGTTGTCACCCTGCCAATTAGCTCAACAGGAAGCAAACAACCTGCTGACCTTCCCGGGTAAAGCAGTGTCTCCGAGGGAAGCAAACGAGATTCTAGTAGGGGCTGCAGCTCAGACAGTTGTTATTATCATATATCATCCCAAACTTACTCTACCATTGCCCTGGAATTATGTCAACAATACAGACCACAGAAGTATAAAGCTGGAGGGGACTAAAGCAGTCATTATGTCTAGTGGTTTCCAAACTGTAATTCATGAAATCATAGAGAGCATTATCTTATGTTTTCAACAAACACTGACACTAACGGGGTCTGGTGGTCTGCAGAGAAGCCCTGTGAGTTGACAATGGTTTGCTAGACTAGAAAGCCTGGGAATCACAATTTGATTACTGTGGCAAGGTGCAAGTTACACCTAGACAACGCCTAAGAGGCAATTTTTCTTACAAATTTCCAGTGTCTGGAATTTTACATATACTACAATCTCTTTATGCCAGAACTTAATACAACAATGTACAAAAATATTTAATTCTAGTTACAGTTTCATTTTCAAAACAGTCAGTTGTGGTTTAGGTGGGGTTTTTTTTCCATTTAATGAAGTAGAAGAAAAATGGAACAATGCATATATAACGCTTGGACAACATTATATTTAGAAAAGCAAGAAAATAAAATCAATCATTCTTCATCCTAGCCTATTGTGATGCCCACTGGTACTAGTTTAGTAAAATAACTACTCCTATGTTTTCAATGTGAAGTTAATACTTATAATTAGCCTTTGCTTTAATATGGCATGCTCCAGAAGCAGTATCTGGAACAGCAAGTGGACTCTGGTGAATAATGAGGAAGAAAGCTTTAGTGAGATTCCTCAGCTATGAGCAGGCCCACTCTTCAGGTGAAACCTTCATCTAAGTCTCCCATGTATGTCATACCATTGGATCAAATAACCAGCAGATGCTGAAAAGCAGACCGAGATAAAAATGTGTTGGGACACAGAAAGATACTTTAATAGATGAAAAGCTACAATCTCTTTTAGAAAGGATTTTTCCACTTTGTATTCCTATTGTCTGAAATCAGGCCTGAATAGAAGCAGCTAACTTGATAAAATATAGGCAAAAAGAATCATATAAGAAAATAATGGAAATGCTGTTACAGACTTTTGTGAGTATAAATAGTTTCGGAAATGAAACTGTCAAGACCAGCATCTGAAATGCTGTAGAAATGAAGTCATTTTAATGGTCAGCCTGCTGCAACCACATAAACATTCTCTAGTTCCTTTCACAGCCTAGCATCTTGTAATTTATTTTTTTTTAATCTGACATACAGGGAGACATTAGTTGGAGACTCAAGGGGACAGAATCTAAGAAAGAAGCAGACATAGATCAAGGGAAGATAAGGAACAGAAATCATCAACAGGAGATATTAAATTCCAAAAATGAGACCGAAGGAACAGGACATACTAGAATAAAAAGAAAAAAAAGAGGGGTAGTGAGATAAGCTGGAAAATAACATGCTGAACTCAGTTTTAAGTGAAATTATTATATTGAAATGATCCAAGATTGTCCCTCCATCTTCTTATATGCTTCTAAAAGTATAGGCTGTCGTATCTGAAAGAGAAATCATGTCACCTGACTCTAACTACAGAACTGTTCTGCCACAGAATTGGGGCTGCTCTTTCGCCTTTAGTTTGCACCAGCAGAAAAACTTTCTCTTACCTGCAGCTGCACTTGCCAGTCCAACACGTGGGACACCTCCTTCCACCGCTGCTTTGCACTTCCTCAGTAGCTCATACTACATACAGCACTAGAGAAAGAATGGAAAAAAATATCTAAAATAAGCATCAACATGAAAAATATAAAAAATTGTGCAGTCTCTCACTAGATTAAATGAGCATCTTGGTATTTGATCTTTCAAGTCCCCAGAAAGTTTCACATCATATTGGTTGCCACATAAAGTAGCTCCATTTCTAAAGCTAAAAACAAAGTTTGCTGTACAGGATGTCCTGAAATGCTGTCTTATTACTGATCTATATTTACAATATCTTAGGCAACTTCTATCAGCCTCTTTTCACTAGGAGAGTACAAGCTCCAATGGTTCTCTTTGGACCACGCATAGCAGCGTGTCTTCCCTGTGACCTGTAGAGGCAGGACATGCAACGTCTCTGTACATTGTCAGGTGTACAGGTCTGGATTGAACTCCGGGTGGGAAGAAGATCACTTATATAGTGGGGTTCAGTGTACCTGAAAGAGTATCCATGTCACCCTTTCTATCCTGGTCCAGACTATTTAACCGAATAATGAACTACCAGTTCAAGCTTTAAATTCTTCCTCTGTCAGTATTTTTTGTATCTTGTTTTTTCTTAATTTTTTATTAGCTCATTGGACTATTTCCTCATTGTAATGGCAGCTCAGTCTCTTTCAGAAACTTATTAAACATTACGCTACCTGCTTAATATCTTCATAAACCAGAATGAAATCTACTATTTACAGTCAAGGGTGATGAACCAAGAGAATGGATCTTTGGCTCAAATCCTGGCTGAGCCACTCAGTTGGCATGTGACCCCAGGCAAATAATTTGATCTTCTTTGCTTTAGTTCAAGCAGTTATAAATTTGGCTAAGCAGCAAGACCCTTCTGAAAAGCACTAGCCTTTGACCTCAGCTTGCATGAGTAAATGCACCCCCAAAACCTCAGGCTGAATGATGCAGCAAATCTTTTTCACTTATCCACCCCTAGAAACCACGCAGTTGCTCACATAATTTTAACTCTCCAATATAATAGGGAATTAGGACACATAAATGTTGCACTATTTAGCTATAGTACAATGCTTACAGCCTGTATTTTAACACTTTTTCTTCATTCAGAAATTACAGTAAGCTAAGAGTAGTATTGTAGACTCGCATATGAAGTTACATGACAGTTACTGATCACCTTACTTTTACTTCAATTAGACCTTGTGGATGAAAGCAGTGAAGAGAAAAGAACCTTAAATACATACACTGCTTCCATGAAAGCAAGCAAAGACAAAAAGTGCAACTTAGCATTGCAGCAGCTCAGCATAAATAGAAAATACACAGGAATTACTGCTTTTTGCTCACAGTTGATGATCCAGATTCTTCCCATCACTGGGTATTTTTCCTACACAGGTTACAGGGGGATAACTGGAGTTGCTGAGCCTGCTATGGGCAAGGCCACTGGAAGCAACGTCTCAGCTTTTAGCAAGGGATGATGACTTGAGGTTCTTCGACTCCACCGCGTTTAAACTCAATGGTTATTACCACAACAAATAAGTTTTTAACTAATTTGGAAAAGGAGCAGCCACACGGTGAACACACTCCCACTTAGCATAACTCCAACAGAACCATTTTAGCAATATCAAAAACAAATTTTGCATAATGACTGCAATATGAAGTCGTAACAAAACTATCTAACATTTGTGATGAAAGCCTTGAGGACAATGACAAAGGCACCCATTAATAAGACATTCAGCAGCAGAGTATACCCAGTAGAGTTGGGCAAATACTGCAATCCATTTCCCCTGGATATTCATTTGAATTTTTAAATGGATTTCTTTTGACTGTTCATATCCCTTTTGTGCTCACTTTCCATGAATAGCAAATGAGCTTTAATAAGGGAAATAATCATGAAAAACACGTTTTAAGCTTGAACATTTGCCAAATGAAAACCTCAGATTGCACAATCAGTGGTTAGCAGTACATATGCCATTTTATGATTTTTACACTAACTTCAAAATACTCACTGTTAGTCATTTTCATGCACTTAAATGCACAAATACAAATAATATCATTACATACACAACTGGACAGCATGTTAAAGTATTACTATATACAATTAGGTATACCTGAATTATTTGCTAGCTAAGACTTAGTTCCTGACAATATTTATGACAAAATAACATGTTTTGAAATTTTGCATTTTTAAATTTGTAAACAATAAAAAAACCAAAACAAAACAGTAAACTGTTATTTACCAAGGCAATAGTGATATGATTTGCCAGAGGATGGAGCAGTTATGAGTATAAAATCTTTACTCATAGCCTTTCAGTGAGAAAAATTTAAAGCACTTAAGATGTACAGCTGCAGACAAGAAATACAGTATGATATATTTTCCTTTAGTTTCAATATATGTCTCTGAGCTCTAAAGGAAAATCTTTTGTATCTCATTTGTAGAGCAAATCACAACAGCAGAGTTCCCCACAGGTCAACCCTATTTAATATCTTGTTACAGGAGCCTAAGAGCAAATTAATCAGTTTCACCCAGAAACTTCTCCTGGTGATTTTGAAAGCAGAGGTAAAAAAAGCCACCCTTGCAATTCTGTTTTCTATTTACTGTGGCATATAAATAAATAAACCTTAGAGCATTATATTGTGCAGCACTGACCTCAAGCTTGAGCTAGATATACTATAGGGAGCAATCCCAATTTGGTAGTGGGTGGAAAAGGTGACCTGGTAGGTCTTTCCATCTCTAACCACAATTATACTTTGAATCACACAAGAGCTACTCCAGAGGCTGTGGCACCACAGAGCATCATTTCAATGTAAAGGCTCCAACCAAATCAGATGCATTCTGATGACAAAAAGATTAATATGGTGGACTCCTCTTTAATCTGTTTAAATTGTTTTCATAATTTCTAGTATAACGAATACAAACCTATTTTACAAAAGCAGAAATACTGGAATTTACCAAATTATTATCATCTACAAATAACCTAAAACTCCTTAATCAGCTAAAGATTAACATTCTAATGACGTTAGTATAAAGGCTCTTTTCCTTTAAATAATATTTGAGATCTCCCATCAGTAAATATAGTACCACCCCTGGACTAAACAAAGTAAAGGTATAGAAAACAAGTGAAACAAAATAGTATACAGCTTTGTAATTTAGTGACGTAGTAAATTTTTGAGCTGCATCCAAGGAGGAAAACGGTGGTAGGAAGAAAATGAAATGCATACCACAGCAAAAATCAGGTATTGTGATAAATAAATTGCTTTTATGCTTCCAATAATTGTAAACATCATGTAGTTTCATATTCCTGACATGCCTGAAGAGATCTGCAAGCCTTTCCTTTTTTTTTTTTGTTATTAAAGAACAGCACCAATTTCTAGATTATTTTGGAGAAGAAATTTGTCTAGTTACGTTTTAAACAACTCAAAGCAGTTTGTCCACAGAAGCTGAAAGGTTGAATTTTAGGCTATTGGACATGGCAATGGAAGCAAGTTACCATTTAAACCCAAAATCAATTAAATAGTGTCTCCCAGTGGTAACAACCGGTATTGCAAACTTAAAAGTACTAAGATGGTTGATGACTGACTGAAATCCAGGGAGAAAAATCAGAACCCTAACAATGCACCAACACAAGATAGTCTTCTTTTCACAAAAAACCCAAAAACAACCCCCCCAAAACCACTAGACTGTTCTTTTTAACGGTCTATTAAACAATTTTAAAGCATAAATGGGATAATTCAGGTAATTAAGGGGCTGTTGCTCAAAGTACAACCCCAAACAAAATAACATAAAGTTTAAATAATATGGCATTTGACAAAAATAATTTGACAGTGATACAAGCAATGCCAATGGACACAGAAGATAGACCTTGTGAAAAAAACTTGATATCTATTTTTGATGGGACTGTAGTTTTGTTGAGTAAAAGCAATACTGCCACTATAATAAGAAGTCTGCAAGGAATTTAAAGCTTTTGGAAAACCAGCTATTTGTCAGCATATACACAGCTTTTTTGAAAGCTGAAAATCAGCATGGCATTTATTATGTAGACCAAGGAAAGTTTAACTAATAGGTCTTATAATTACATGCTATTTTCAAATTTCCTACTGGGGTCATTATGGAGATTTCTTCTGCATATTTTTGTGACTGGTGCACCAGGCAGAGGACAGACCATTGACCTAGATCACTTAATAAGCTGGGTGCCAGCAAATAATGTATTAAATAATAATTAATAATAATAAAAAAAATAATTAAGTTCCAGGTAAACTTCAAGAAGCAAAGGATGTAAGCCATGCCTACATAGATCCTGTCTAGAAAGTACTGGCTCTTAAGAATATTTGAAAATAGTGACAGATGAATAACTGAACCTGAGCCCTCAGCACAATCTTGATATTAAAAAAAAAAATGTCTAATTCTAAGATGCATATCCAGGAGAACAAGAAGTAGGAAGATTTTTCCACGGCATCTGTTTCAGGCCATGGTGCTGTTTTCAATTCTAGTACACACAATGCAATGAGGATTTTAAGCAATGACATTTTCTTCCGAAATAAACCACAAAATTATTAAAGAGTTGCAAAACATGAAAAATGAAGAGATCAACCTGTTTATCAAAGAAAAAAGCAAAAGAAGTCATTAGATGATGGTGTAAAAGCAGAAGAGGAAAAGAAAATTGATGAGAGGAAGCTTTCCAGATTTACAAATGCATCATGAGGCAAAAAACAAATTAACAAATTTTGACGAGAAATCAAGTCAATTTTTTCCAACAATAAACATAATTAACCTTGATACAGCTCCTTTAAGTAGAAAGAGGGTTCCAACTGGGAATATCGCTGATAAACAGAAGAATATAAAAGCATGTGCTGCATCAGTTAAACTGAGCTTCATTGAGAAGCTGACCATTCTGACCTAATGGAATAAAATTCCCAGACCTTCAGCTATGAAGCTGCCACTTCTGCAGGAAGCTTTTATACTTTTTCTCACAAATGAAGGCAAAGAATTCTACTTTGGACATGCCACTACATGTAACAGAGCCATGGATACTGATCTTGATTTTAGGTTTGTTCATTTAGAAAACACAGACAGCTTCCACTATCAGCTGCTTATCTCTGCTGCATAGTAGGAAGGAGACTAAATCTCTAAAAGACACTAAGTATTGGCAACCAGAGAGCAACTGGGCAAGAACTGTGCATTATACTTCTTTTACAAGTGCAAAAAATAGCATATTAATCCTGAAACCATTCTAGATGTGGGTACTATTTTTCCAATATTTGGCATTTACTGAGCCAGCAATCCAAGAGAAGGAATCTCCAAGAGAAAAGACAGCATTTATTCGGTTTTGTATGAGTTAGAAGCAGATGGTGAACTGCCAGATGCTTCAAAATTGCTTTGAGAATGGAAGAACCAAACTCAAAGATATGCTATAAGATAATTAGATCTTCCATCTTTTACCTCAGTGATGGAGTTCTTGGAGAGAAAAAAAAATGGGGGGGGGGGGGGAAGGGGAGGCTTTTTAAAATGAAAAGATACAATTTCTATTGATTCCACGACTGTGCAGATCCCAGACTTTAATATTCTGTCTCTTGTTTGTGTTACTCCATCCATTTATTTTTTTTCTTCAGACAGGCTGTATGAGACCTCATAGCTTACAGAACTCCTCTTTAGGCTGTTAACCACAGAGCTGTTTATGAGCACAGTAGCTGACCAGAATATAATTTGCTATATACATTTCTATTCACTTTTCTGTCACCATCTTAAACACAAACTCGGCCGATGAAGCCCACTTTAGCTCCACAGCCTACCTCACAACAGGAGGGAGGGAGGAGGGTGTAATAACAGACTTTACAAACACAAGGAAGAAGTCCCTTTGCAAGAAGAAAACCCAGTAATTGCTTTGCCAAGGCAGAAGTGAGGTGCATGAAGAGATATATGTGCCTGGTAAGCAGCTGAACATTACATGGTCAACAATCTATCGCTCCTATATTCGAATACCTGCCTTGTGCACATTCAATTTCTACATATAGATGCCTAATAACCTATATGTTAAACTTTTACGTCTGCATTCTAAATGAGTCTCTTAGGTCATACAAATGTTTTCAGGCATTTGTCAGATGAGTCATGCCTCAAGCTTGGGAAACTTGAGCCAAAAGCTGGTATCCTCCAATGACCTGAAACATTTCTTTGTCAAAATATTGAGCAACTTCTACCAAAAGGTACTGTATTGAAATTCTGTACTGCATCTCCTGGCATATTTTTCCAAGCAGAGACACCTCCTGAGAGGCTCACTCTACCCAACATAGGCAAGAACAAACATGCAATTGAACTTTAAAAAGAATTCTCTCTTTTAAAATAAAAGCTTCTCTAGCACTCACTTGGTGTTATCCAAGGGGGGCACTCTATGAAGTAAGGAATACCCTACGAAAAGAATATTTGTATTGCTTTCTTT
Source organism: Gallinago jamesoni (assembly GCA_025769975.1). Classification (NCBI taxonomy): domain Eukaryota; kingdom Metazoa; phylum Chordata; class Aves; order Charadriiformes; family Scolopacidae; genus Gallinago; species Gallinago jamesoni. The sequence goes on from JAOQGH010000069.1 coordinate 39,608,183, forward strand.
CTGTTCTACCGTGTTTTGTTTCTCAAGCACTTAGCGAAGGAAAACTGCATAAAAAAAATATATGTGTCATGGTTTGGGCCCTCAAACCAGGACAGTACGTCTCACCATTCTGCAGCAGCGCTGCACTCCACCTTTGCCCTTCAACTTTTAATGAAATCTTCCGATACGTACATTTTTGCAGTTTTTATTTCAAAATATTAAAGATGCTCTTGTTACCCTGTCAGCTTTGGCTCTCCCCGCAGAAACTCCCTGCCATGTTTACAAGAAATTACCAGACAAGCATGAAAGTTTGTCTCTGATCTTACTGGGATAAACTCAATTGTTAGATAAAGTATAAATGTTCTCTTGGCTTTAGTGACTCAACCTTTGACTGACTTTTACTCATAAAAGGTTTCTCTCCAAGAGAGGAAGAAAGTGGGGAAACTGAGAATTTTAAGTTTTCTGACCAATATATTATAAATAAGCATGCAGCTACTCAACAGCATCAGCAATGCAGGAACTTAGCCCAAAGGTCTTGCATTTTTCTCTGTGAAACAGTGAACAAATGAGAGCAGTGATCTCACTCACTTTCATTTAATTAACCTTCATTTTACTGCAGTCATTGAATGACCCTGAGCGAGCACACTGGTCTGTGTTCTTCACTGTGTCAGCAATCAGCATCCACTACATTTCAAAAGGGAATTAAACATCTTTTCTCCCAAATGCTGTGTTTTTCTTCTCCTTTTCCATCACCACTGATTATTTCATCTTTGTCCCTACTGAACAAGAGCTCCAGCATTTGGGTCTCCTTTTCTCCTTTCCTCTCACATCCTGCTTACATAATATGACTAAAATCATCTTGACTACCAAAACCAAGTCTACACTTTGGTCGTCTCTCACTAAGTTATAACACCTCCTCCTCCTCGTATGTTTGAGAACTTGGCTTCTGCAAATCAGTTTCTTGCAGATGGTACTTCCATTTACTGGCACCAATTGGTTACTTAGAAGTATTAGTCACTGAAGATACACATTTTATAAAACATGTGAAAAATAAGAAAGTAGAATAAACAGGAACATACAGTGACATACTGCCTTGGCTCTTTCCCAGACTTTTTTCCTCATAAGGACAAATACTAGACAGTTTGCACCAGGCATTTGTGTTCAAGTGAGGTTATGATGTAGACAATTAATTAATATTGAGAAAGTATTAATGTTTTTTTAATAGTCAAAATAACCATCCTCCAAATGCCACACTAACAGCATTACAGCCTCATTTACAGAGCACTGACTCAGATCCAGAAACAATGCATTGGACTCATGACCTTCTACTGCTTTTCTGTTTGATTTTGAGCAAGACTCAATCTTTCAGTGCCTTTTTCTACACTTCCATAGATGTGAGGAACGTGGTATCTACTGTAAATTAGCTGATAGTACGACTTGTCTGCACTCCTCACACACACCAGCCCCCTTCCCCACCTCAGCTCCCTGAGTGCTGGCAGGTGATGACACAAAACCCAACAATCTGAGGAACAGACCTGGGATTTCTCCTGGAAGATGCCATGAAAGACCATGGAGGTTCACACACATGCATTTATGCAGGACTACAGCTTGGCCTGTTCTTGTTCTCCCCTGGACCCTTTCCAATCCTCCAGTACCCCCAGTACCAAAACCCACATCACTGCCCTTGTAACAGGAACCCCAAAAAACAAACAGAAAATTCCTGCATGTATCTTCACAACCACTCCAACTCAATGCCACTACAGCCTAACAGACTTTAACAGGTTCTTCTCATTTCCCTTCCACGGAGACCCCAGTCACTTTTTCAGCATTTTCTCCAGTGCACCCCAAATTTCTGGGGTATCTCTCACTGGAAGGGGATCTGTACTCTCTGCTCACCCAGCCGCACAAACAAGGGCTCTCCCAGGCCTCTGAACCTGCCGATGGCTGGTCTCCCCCTCAGCCCCTCAGAGCCGCCCCTCAGCCGCGACCCCGGTTCTCTCAGCACCTTTCTGCCTGTCCCTCAGCTACAGCCCCGGTCCCCTCAGCTACGGCGCCGGTTTCCTCAGCTCGCTCCCGCCTTCCTCTCAGTCTCCTCTCAGCTGCGGCCGCGGTTCCCTCAGCTCCTTCCCGCCTGTCCCTCAGCGCTTCCCCTCAGCCGCGGCGCCGGCTCCCTCAGTTCGCTCCCGTCTGTGCCTCAGTCTCCCCTCAGCTGCTGCCCTGGTTCCCTCAGCGCCTCCCCTCAGCTCGCTTCCGCCACCCCCTCAATCTGCGGCCCCGCTTCCCTCAGCTCGCTCCCGCCTGTCCCTCACAACCGCCCCTCAGCTCGCCCCAGTAGCACCGCCGCCACCAGCGCGATCCCTTCCCGCCCCTCCGCTGAGGCCCAGCCTCCTACGGTTGCACCGCCCGCCGCGCCATGCGCAAGCGCCCTGAGGAGCCGCGGGCCCGGCCGAGGCGCTGCCGCTTCCCGCCGCCCCGATGCTCCGCACCGAGAAAGTGCTGCAGCTGCGGGGCCAACAAGGCCGCTCAGTGCGGGTGGTGCGGGAGCACTACCTGCGCCCCGACGTGCCCTGCCGCAGCGCCCTGTGCCGGGCCGCCTGTCCTCGCGGTGAGGGGGGCTGAGGGCGGGACGCTGGGGCTTGGGGGGGCTCCGGCAAGAAGAGGGAGGGGAACCGGAGCCGGCATCGCCCGAGGTGGAGCGGTGGGCGGCTTCTCCCCGGGGTGGCCGTTGTCCCCCTGCGCTCGTCGGGGCGAAACTGTGATCCCTGGGCGGAGGGGATCCCACACGGCCTGGATGGACGGGGCTGCCGGGGCGGGGAGGTCTGACAGGACCCGGCGGGAGCTGTCGCGCGTGCGGGGGGACAGCGAGCGGGACAAGCGGTGAATAAGAGAAAAAAGGATGGGCGAGAGGTGGGGAGGAGGTGGGGGCCGGAGGCTGGGCCCACAGGCCCCCCCCGTGCCGGGCATGGCCCGTCCTTGGGCAACAGCGGGCAAAGTCGTGTAAAAACCGAGCGGTCCCAGATCAGGGATACGGTGAAAGTGCTCCTTCAGAGCAAAAATCGTCCAGAAACAAACAAACGAAACAAACTTTTAAGACAAAAGTGATTGAGAAGTTGGTTGTTAGGGGATTTGGCTGTGAACAGCTTACACACGGTGATAAAAGGCTAAAGGATAACCCAAGTTTCACGCTCCTGTTCTTTAAAGACTCTCTTAAAATGCACTAATTTCTGCAGAGTGGTGGTTTATAGCGTGAATTAAATTCTATACATACCTGTTCGGTATCCTTACAGCAGGGCCAAGTTGTTGTCCTGAAACTATTGTCAAGCTGTTGTCCTGAAACGATTGTAATTCTGCATCAGCAGTTATTTCTCTTTAGTAATTAAATGTAATTGCCTGTGTGATATCTGGCCATTTCAGGCATGGGAAGGCAGCCTCTGTGATGTCTAGATTTGTTATTGTTCTTACATACTGTGATGCTATTATGTGCATTATAGATCATGGTGTGACCTTTGGCTGATATTTCAGGGTGGGTTTTTTTGTTGTTAAGTAGCACAATTTATTTATTGCAAGAAACAGACGGGCAAATAACTAATGTAATATCCAACCTGTTACTTATAGCTGGGATGTCAGGACTAGTGGTAGTTACAGCTCCCTAATGTGTTTCATTTGGTCATGAATTCCTTAAAGATAAGTTACAGGCACATGCCAGAAAAGTCTTATTACCTCTCATACCATACCTAACTTCCCCTCTTCTGCACTTAAATGTAAATTGTGCTGTAGATGAGTATCAGAGTCTGTCTGCTTGTAATTATTCTGGGTAGCTCAGAGGTGAGGTGAACATTTGTTTCCATTCTTGACTCTACACAATGTGCTGAGCAAAATTGTTTCATGCCGTGTGAGAGATGCCTACATAAATTATATCTACAGATGTTTGTAATGTTGTGCCTATTTGGAAGTTACTCTGATCTAGATATAGATTAGGTATAGGTTAGGCAAGGATAGCTTAATGTGGGCACTTACATAAATCTTCCAGTGACATTTCACTTTTAATGCCCTTCTGAATTATTAATAAATATTAGCTTTCTTGTATACATTCTGCCATCATCCATTATATGCCTTCAGTTACTAAAGTTTATTATATGCCGTGTTACTGTATGCAGAATAGTGCTGATTCACACTTTTAGTGATCACAGTTAATAGGCAGATTGTCTTGTGTCAGCTTCTAAGAAATACTTGAAAATAACCTGACTTGTCAAGATCTATATACTTTTGTTATGTATAATTGGCTTGTACTGCTGTAAGTTCAGTGGTTGTAATATCACAAGGGATAAATAGGCATTGAGAGAAAATACAGTGGAGTTTTCCCCTGTCTGAAAGTTTGTTGGGTAACCTTTGAAATATCTAAAGCAAATCAACTCTTTATTTTTGAGGTATGTTTTAAGATGCCATCTGTGATGGGTCGGCTGTAGTATTTTGATGGCGTATTCCTAAAGGATGGGGTCTCTTGAAGAAAATTAGCGATGGTTAATAGCTTAGATTCAAGAACATCTTCTCTTTGCAGTAATATTGCTTTTCTTCATGTGTACCCTTATCTGTATTCTTTTATGTAAAAATATAGAAAAAGAGTCTGCAGTAAATGGATAGTGTTGAGATCTGTGGAAGCAGTGTAACAGAAGTACCCATAATTATACACCCTTTGAAAATTCCATTAAAAGATTTTCTGTGACAGATATATAGTCTCTTTTTTCATATGGAAGTAGAGGAAAAAGAGCTGTTACCTGCACTCTTTAAGTTACATCCTTTTCATAGTGCAAGTGCATCTTTTTCATTAATTTGGATAGCATTTGCACTAAATTTTTTTCGTCAGTGGATGCGAAAGGGTTCTGTCACAAATTTAGAGACTGTATCATGGAATTGTACCACATTTTTTTTCATCAGAAAAAGAGATATTCATGCCTCTGAGGATACACAATTCTAATTTCCTGACATCTGAAAGTATTTTTGAGAAACCGGTATTGCAACTGAAAGTTTAAACCTTTAAACTCTGGATTATATTTTAGGTGGTAAGTTGCTATCGGATGATGTTACACACTATGTTGTCCCTGACTGCAAGGTTGTTCAAGATTACCTTGAGATTCTCGAGTTTCCGGAGCTGAAAGGTATTATTTTCATGCAAACGGCATGTCAAGCTGTGCAACATCAAAAAGGACGCAGGTACTTATCCTAAAATAAATTAATTTAAATTGAAGTAAAGATGGTAATTTTATAAAGTGTATATTTAAGCACAGTAACCCAAAGTCAGCAAATATACTGTGTTTAATTGGTTTTTAGATCTTTCAGGTATCTTAATGTAATTTTTCTGAAGAGAAAGCAACTGTGAACCTTTGTGATCCATAGACATCAGTGCCTCTCACAGTTTTCACTTGACAGGAGGGATATTAACTAATCAGATGGCTTGTGGCAGAAAACCAGTAGAATTTGCTAAAATGATATATCACGTGCCACAACTGGATTATGGACTTGGTTTTGGATTGCTGTATTAAAGGCCGAGCATTTGTCTGAGCAGTTAATACTATTATGTTTTTGTGGTTTGTTTGGTTTGTTTTTGTTTTGTTGTTGTGTGGTTTTTTTGTTTTTTTTTTTTTTTTTTAATGTGGTTGGACTCGATGATCTCAAAGGTCCCTTCCAACCACTAAGATTCTGTGATT
>JAOQGH010000069.1:39616248-39644256 GCA_025769975.1 Gallinago jamesoni
ACCACCTCCCTGGGCAGCCTCTTCCAGGGCTCTGCCACCCTCACAGGAAAGAAGTTCCTCCTCATGTTTAGGTGGAATTTCTAATATTCAAGTTTGTGCCCATTTCCTCTTGTCCTGTCACTGGACACCACTGTAAAAAGACCGTCCCCATCCTCTTGACACCCGCCCTTTAAGTATTTATAGGCTTTGATCAGATCCCCCCCTCGGTCTTCTCCAGACTAAGAAGACCCAAGTCCCTCAGCCTCTCTTCAGAAGAGAGATGCTCCAGGCCCCTCATCATCTTTGTAGTCCTCTGCTCTACCCTCTTCAGCAGTTCTCTGTCCTTCTGGAACTGGGGAACCCAGAACTAGACCCAGTGCTCCAGATAGGGCCTCATGAGGGCAGAGTAGAGGAGGAAATGATGCTTGGGTTTTTTTTTTTTCAATTGTTAAGAGACAATGGAAAGTGGTCCAAATGTAGTGCACAAAGTCATATAAAAAGTGTACAAAATAATAGTGGTCTGCCAGTTTGATTTTTTTTCTGCTGTTGCACTTTACAAGAAGTACGTAGCTTGGATGGGGTATATTGGTGGTAAAAGTTTGTGAATCTCTAGTCTAGGATGGGCCTTAACAGTCGTGCCTCCTTTGTTGTATTTAGCAAATGAATTAGGTAGAATCTGGAACGAAGCTATAGAGCAGACACATCGTTCCCACTTGGATGTGCTGTTTGAGCATATGAGACAGCTCTTATCCATTCTGGGCTTTCCAAAGGCATTATTAAAAGAACAGAGACCTCTAAATACTCTCCATGTTTGCATGTTTGTTTACATATGTGCATACAGAATTACTTGGATAACTTTTGGCCTGACTTAAAGACAGCCCATGAACTCTTTGATTCTATACTTCAAGCTCGGCGTGAACGGGAGAGTGAAAGCCAAGAAAACCATGGAAAAGAATATCCTGAGCACTTACCTGTAGAAATACTGGAGGCTGGGATCAAATCTGGCAGATATATACAGGTAATTTGCTCTAGAGAGAGCATCCACAGAATTACGCTGTCTTCCGCTTGGTCCCTTTAGTTGTTGAATTAGACAAAGAAATACTGCTATAATGGGAAAAGGGAAAGAAAACAAAAGCGAGAGTTAGAGTGTGGAACGGATTAGGAGTCTGAAAATATTGCCCCTACTTCATCTTGTGAACACCTAGGATTGTTTTTTTTTCCTCTTGGAAAAATGAGAATTTTTTACTCAGGATCTTAAATTTGCTATGGATTTTTCTTCAGGTTGATATGTGATATACCTGTGAATTGAGAAACTGGGTGTGATATGAAGCAGCTATATCTCATTCCTAAATATAAAAAATGCTGTACAAGGGCAGCATTTCTTACTTTGCCCAGAAATCTCCCAGTCAGTGAGATTAGTTTACAGTTTTATGGCTGTTCAGGGCCTTAATATGGATTGTTGGTGAAAAAGTGTCCTTCTCTTAAAAATTTAAAGAATTAGAGGTAGTAATTTTTCCTTTTTTGGCAATTTCAGCAGCGGGGCGAGAATAGAGTAAGAACAGAAAGATGGGGGTTTTCTTTCTTGTAGGAGGAACTCCAGGTTCCATATTAAGGCAGGCAGCAGAAGTATCCTGCCTGGGATTTGAATAAATGGAGCTTTACCAGCTTTGAGCAGTTCTTTTAAATTTGTTCTTAAAGTTCTTTTAAATTTGACCATTCTTTTCTGGAAGTGAGTTCTGCGTCGTACATTCTCCCCCTGAAGAGAAAACAGTTATGTTCAGAATAACCTACGTATCAATAAAGACTACTGATTTATCTTAAGCCTAAAATTTTATACTTTAAAGTTGGCTATTTAGAGGTGTGACTGTTTCATTCGGTTTAATGGCTTGCTCTTTTCTTTCAGGGCACGCTGAATGTCAATAAGCACAGAGCACAGCTGGAAGCTTTTGTTCGACTTGAGGGATTTGGCGGCAAAGAAACAGGTGAAAAGATAAGGAGAGGATTTACTCAATGCCTTTTTGATGCTGCTTGTGCTTTTTATGTGAAACCATGTAGCCATTCGTATGTAGCTGTTGAGGTGTTAAATAAGATGAAAGCTAAGGCACTGCAACGCTTGGGTTATTTTCCTGGGCTGCAAAGGAGGCTGAAGATGAACTCAGAAGGCAGGCCACATGAGAAAACAATATGCTTTATGTCCTCCTTCCTCTGTGTTAGTACCTTTGGCCATGTTATGGATTCTTGGACCATTCTATGGATTCTAGGTTTTCCTAGACTCTCCCTGAAGATGTGTATCGATTGTTATTGCTGTAGTTTGCTCTAACTTCAGATGGCCACTCACTCGACTGAAATAACTGCGTAGGTGTTGGCAGGATTAGGAAGCTGGTCATTGTGAACATAGTAGGAAAACCACCTTTTGGATCAGACTGGAACACCAGTATTGTCTTTCTGGTGGGAGTTAGTAATAAATACCTTTGAAGGAACAGCGTATTATCCTTGCACAGATACATCATCCCAGCTTTCACTGATAAGTACTTTCACATGTTCCGATGGCAGGCCCTGCAGTAAAACCAGTGTTCAATATATTAATCCTTTTTTTAAACCTTGTTTAATTCTGGCCCCTGGCCAGAATCCTGTGGCAGCAGTTTCCACACTTTAATTGTGTTTTTTTAAAGCTGCTGCCTAAGAACAATGAACACATCCTAGCCTGTGCTGCTTTTTATCCCAGAGATTACTTACAGAATTGCTTATTATCTCCTTTTAAAAAAATGAGAGAAGGGTTTTAATTTTCTTAGCAACAATTATTACTTGCCAGTAGTGCATTTTGGAAGAAATAATATTGCAAATGTCATTGTTGTTTGAGCAGAATGCTGCCAAGAGTAGGGATTTGATTTTTTTAGCATTTTATAGTTCTCTTTATTTTAAATTTAGAACTTCAAAGTGACATCCTTATTTATGGGGCCAAAGCTCGGAATCGTGCAATCCATGGTGATGTGGTAGCTGTTGAGTTACTGCCTCTGCATGAGTGGAAAGGAAGGACTGTTGCCCTTTGTGAAAATGAGAGCGAGGATAAAGCACCCGCAGACACCACTGGTGACCCCATGCCCACAGGTAACGGAGACAGTGTGATACAGTGTTTTGTGAAGGTCACCTCACTTCCTTGGTCCAAGCTGGGATGTAATTTTAATTATACAGTCCCTCCCCATGATTTCTGTGATTGTCCCTATTAGCAAATTGTGAATTTGATGTGATTCTCCCAAATGAAAGCATTCTAACATATCCCAAGAAGAAGGCCACTAGATTCTTTCTATGTGCAACCCCCCTCCCTTTTTATTCTCTTTAATTTTATTCATAGAAATAGCTGAATTATTGTAGTTGTCTTCCTAAAATAATTGAGTTTGGAATATGTTAACTACCCAAACACATGCTGTCACTCTTCACAGCTCTACAAGAAACAAACTGCCGTTCTAATAGAGACCAGTTTACCAGAATGTGCACACAGGTCCTCCGTTATCACTGTTGATGACACAGAAAGATAACAGCATCCTTTTCATTCCTTGGTGACGAATAATGTTCAAGATGAAAAGGTTTTTTTTGTTAGGTGAAAAAGTAGCCAGCTCCCATTACAACGGGACCAGTCTGTGTACCATGGGAACTTCGAGTCTTATTTGAAAATATTACTCTGCAGGCATAGCTACGTCTTAAAATTTTCCTGAGGCCACAGTTAAAAGTTTTAGGAAGTTCATTTTCTTCCTGCAAGAAAATGCTGTTTGGTTTTGATCTTTGCTATTAAAAATTTTCTGTATTTTTTACTAGAATTAGCCATATTTCAGTAGTAGTGGAAACCTCTGAATAATTTATGTACTGTATCAATTGAAATCTATACAATGAGTTAGTCTTCACATAAATAAAAGCTCATTAAAATCTGGCTGTGCCATCAATAATTTATAACAAACTTGTTATGTTGTCTCCATACCATATGTTGTTAGCAATTGTAATACAGATTTGGGGACGCATTCGTTAGTGTCACAAAACAATGAGTCTTCTATACTTCCCATGTGTGTGCTTGATCGTTCCTGTTTAACTCTTTAATGTAACAGCCAACAATGTTTCTTGTTAAAAGGTAAAGTTGTTGGAATCATTCAAAAGAATTGGAGAGATTATGTGGTCACTTTCCCCTCTAAAGAAGAGAACCAGTCCCAGGGCAGAAACACACAGAAAATCCTTGTTACTCCTTGGGACTATCGAATTCCCAAAATCCGGATCAGTACCCAGCAAGCTGAAGCATTACAGGTAACTTGACAGAAGTGTTTCTCTAGTCTGTGTTCCTACAAAATTCTCTGGGTGTTATATGCTCCAAGGATGTTTCCTTGGCAAAAACGTGGGTAAAACTATTAATAAAAAGTTACATCTGTGAGAGTAGTTCAGTTTCTGCCTTGAAGGAATGTGTGCGGTTCCTGACAAAACGGTATCAGCTTCAGGTCGTAAAGCTTATTTGAGTTCAGGTGCCCCGACCATTTCTGTACTGCTTGCTCTGTTTCTTTCTGATAAAGATCATATATGGGGTATAAATTGTAATAGCCCATGTGACTTTTTTGGATCTCTGGCTATATATAAACTTTGAAAGTAGTACAAGCTTTTCAACAAATTGATAATGAATTATGATTAGCTTGCCATTGCTATAGAAAGAAGAAATGTGGGTTTGTTCATTCCTTGTTGCTTTTACCTTATAATGCTAAGTACTTCTTCACAGCCAAGAAGTAAATTCCCATTGTGTCTCTTCTAGTATAAGAATATTTGTGTACATCTTGGTTTTGCTTTTATTTTTACACTTCAATAGAGAGATTCTCCGTATAATGACCCCAAGTGGGTCTTTGATCAGGAAAGAAATGTAATTATTAGTATTTGCTTGTGCACTCCTCCTTGTGGGTCTCTTTCTCCTCTGTATAAAGCGTTTAGAGTTGCCAGTCTCTGGATTGCATTGTTTGCCCCTGAAGGAGTATTTATATTGCTTGCTGTTCTAACAGAATTGTCTTGCTGCAGGACTACAGGGTTGTCGTGCGTATTGATTCTTGGGAGTCGACTTCTGTGTATCCAAATGGACACTTTGTGAGAGTTTTAGGAAGAATTGGGGATCTTGAGGGGGAGATTGCAGCTATTCTGGTGGAGAACAGCATTTGTGTCGCCCCTTTCTCAGAAATCCAGGTTTGTCTCTGGGATTAGATACGTTGTTCTCTGTTATTTCCTGGGGTTTTGTTTAAAGAGAGGGACCCTCTTACAGCTGAATGTCTTAGTTGCCAACGGGTTTTTGAAAGCTGAAAACTGTTTATAGGTTATTTTTCTGGACTTACTATTGGATCAGTTGGTCTGTAGATACTGCGAATTTTCAAGTCAAGAGTGATTTTAAGACAATATGTTTGCTATGTGGAGAAGATTAAAACCTCTTAAATCTAATTTGAGGTAGACTATTAAGATATTACTGTCTTTAATATGTGTTTAGGGTACTGATCCTAAAGGCACAGACCTACTGAAATCATTGTCTTAAATCCTTTTGTCTTCAACCAGGAGAGGAACCAGCTCTCATAGATATTGTACATACAATTGATTGAAAGAAAAAGAATGTACAAAAACCAATATACAGTGGTGGTGTTTGCCAGAGCTGCAATATCACCACAATAGTATCAGTTTTTAGTAATGTGTGTAACATTCTTTTCAATTGTTTCATAATTTCTGTGAAATACATGTCATAAGCTGACTTGGAAAATTCAAGGAAAGAACAATGAATGGAGTAGAAAAGGAGGAGCTAAACCTAATTTGTTGGCTACGTTTTATGGAAAAGATATAATTGTGTTTTCCTCCATAATGTTTTTGTACAGATGAGAGAAATGCCCGTGAGTTCTTCAAAGAATCCATGGAAAGTGAATCCGGAGGAGGAAAAAAGGCGTCTTGACTTGAGAGACACACACTTGATCTTCAGCATTGACCCTAAAGGCTGCGAGGACGTGGACGACGCTCTCTCTGTGAGGACTCTGCCTAATGGGAATCTCGAGTTAGGTGTCCACATCGCAGATGTAACCCACTTTGTGGCAGCAAATTCTTACACTGATGTTGAGGCCAGAGCAAGGTAATTAATTTTCTAAAAATTAGAGAATTTATGGAGTTTGTGATGCTGCCGTAAGGAAACATTGAGAAACATTGGAAAGATGGAAACATTCATTCTTCTTCTTTGATGCCATGGAAACACCTCATTAAAACCAATATATAACTAATGATATTTCACTTTTATTTGGTTAAAACAGGCCTACTGGGGAGGAAACTGCTTTCTGACCTATTACTTCACCCTTTTACTATTGAATTGCTCTTTTCCACAAATTTATAGTTTAAGTTTATCATTCCCCAATCACTAATGTTTGCTTTATAGTCTACTTTAACATGGGTGATTTGAAGTATTTACAAACCACTTGTTTGCATTCCAAGGGAGATGAATCTTCACACAGAACGTAGAACGCCCACAAAATTGAACTAAATCTTACATGAATTTAATTCCAGAGGCATTTGTCAGACTTACATTTCAATACCCAATCTTGTGATTTAATATGCCAAATATTTCTTCATCTTTTTCTGTTATTGCCACTCTTTTGAACTGAAACTGCTGAATCACTTCGTGAAACGTGTTCTTTGTAGATGCAAAGAAATGTAGATGTTATAGCTAGCAGAGGTGTTTTGATTTAACTGTTAAGTGATCGTGGTTGAGCATATTTGTGCAGCTCCAACTCTGGTCTTAATGGCAGTTAAAGATACCAAGGGAGGCAAAATTAGGCTTGAACTATACAAATAGTTATTTAAATAATTTGGCTTTGGTATTGCACTTGTGTGAATTCTGTAGCAATAACCTTTTGAAATCACGGTATGTGCTGTGTTTTGCTGAAGTCATGCTTATACCACAAACTGCTTGGGAGAAACACACCAGTGAGTCCTTGGGAAAAGAACAGTAAATGTCTTTTATTCCCCAGGGCAACAACTTACTATTTAGCGGATCGTCGTTATGACATGCTGCCCTCCATCTTGAGTGCTGACGTGTGCTCCCTTCTCAGTGGAGTCGATAGGTAAGAGTTTGTGTAGTAACTGCTTGTGCGCTTGCTTTTTGAATTTTATGCTACTATTTGTAAGGAAAGCAGCGTGGAGTCAGAAAAAGCTGAAATACACTATTATCCAATGCCTGTCTTGTCTTCCAGTAATGCTTCCCCTTACCCTGAAAGGCAAGTGCATCAGTTGGTGGCATTGCTTTGTTTTGTTTTCTTCATAAAACAAACACTGGTTTGTTTTATCAAGAAAAGGATTTTTTCCAGTAGAAAAAAACAGAATGAAAGCTGTAAATTTGTTAAGTTTTATGTGCTCAGATTGATAGTTTAAGTTAACCACATGTATTTCTAGAATTGTGATTTTATGTTTAAGGTATGCTGTGAGTGTCTTGTGGGAACTAGAAAAAGAGTCATATGAAATTCTGAGAGTCTGCTACAAGAAAACCATCATTCGATCCGCGTACAAATTAGTTTATGAAGCAGCACAGGCATTAATAGATGGAGACACAAGCGTCGTCGGTGATATCCTGGAACTGGAAAACTTGGATGAAAGAACTCGACAGAAGAAACTGGATGAACTGGTTTGGGCAATATCAAAACTCACGGATATAGCACGAGCCGTTCGAGCTCAGCGGGACAGCTGTGGTGCTCTGGAACTAGAAGGGGTAGAAATCAGAGTGCAACTGGATGATAAAAATAATATCCATGATCTCATCCCCAAGCAGCCGCTGGAGGTGCACGAGACGGTAGCAGAATGTATGATTCTTGCCAACCACTGGGTGGCAAAAAAGATTTCAGAAGATTTTCCTCACCAAGCTTTGCTGCGGCAACACCCTCCACCGCGACAAGAGTTTTTTACTGAACTTCGAGAATGTGCCGGTGCCAAAGGCTTCTCAATAGACACACGGTATCTTTTATTACTTACCTTCAGTGCTTTAATTAAAGTTAAGCGATTAACTGTTTGCCTACGTGATCATCACAAAGCGTTACAGTTTTCGGTATCGATATTAAGAGACACTCTATAGCAATTCTTAAAAAAATGAAATACTATAACCTGTGAGCAGGAGATGATGCTCTAAACAAGAGAGGCTGCCTGCATTCTGCTGGCTGGACTGAAAAGGCAGTGTCTGAATCATTTTAGACACATCCAACCAGATTGTGTGCAGTCAGTGTACAGTGGTTAAGCTCTGTAATCGCCTTGTTTGCACCTTATCTCCTGTAATAGTAATGTAAGAGAGTACTTGTTTAAATCAAGTTAATTCTCTATAATACAGTCATTTTAAATAACTCAAAATAAGGGGGAATTACCTTGTCAAGATACTGCAAGAGGGTTGGGAGCTTCATTGCAGCAATAGCATAATTTTCTTCAGAATTAACCCTTTTTTGACAGGTCTAATAAAACATTGGCTGAATCTCTGGATAAAGCAAACGACCCCTTGGATCCAATTGTAAATAAACTGTTGCGATCTATGGCCACTCACGCGATGTCTAACGCCCTGTACTTCTCTACTGGCTCTTGCCCTGAGAATGAGTTTCATCATTACGGTATTCTTGTCACTTTTAACTTTATTGCTATTCCTGTTATTACTTCTGAACTAGTGGGGGGGAGGCAGTTGATTGTTGTGACTGCTTATTGCTGCTTCCTTTTTCATTTGTAGGACTTGCCTTGGAGAAGTACACTCATTTCACTTCTCCCATTAGAAGATACGCTGATATTGTTGTCCACAGACTCTTGATGGCAGCGACTCTGAAGGAAACTAAAGGAGATGTTAAGGATTATATATTCAGTAATAAGGATCTCCAGGAATTGTGCAGACACATTAATAACAGAAACCGGGTAAGGTGGTCATGGTGCGTGTCCCCCTCCGTTTGTACACTGCCCAAGGGAACAGAATACCAGTTCCTGGCTGAGCTTTTGGGTATAGTATCACTTCACTGTTATTTTTAATGCTTTTGGGCTTTTTTACTCAAATATCAATTTTCTTCTGAGAGCGGTAGTAAAAGCGACTTCATATTTTACCTGTACTACTTGTACTATTTCCTTTTAGATGTAATTTTTCTAGGAGACAGGTAATGGGAAAAAGAAACTATGAAAATCAAATCCAAACAAGCTCGTCGAAATATTTACTTAGCTTGCTTTGTTCTCTCTTTTTCGGGGGTGTTTGTAGGCAGCCCAGCGTGCTCAGAAACAGTCTACTGAGCTCTTCCAGTGCATGTACTTCAAAGACAAAACCCCAGAAACGGATGAGCGCTGCATCGCAGATGGTGTTATCTACTCAGTCCGAACAAACGGTGTGCTGGTTTTTGTACCAAGGTGAGTTAAACAGAGCTTGGACTGAGCCTAAAATCAAAACATAATTGTTACTGGAAAGCCATGGGGACAGCTCTGGTCCTTAAGAAAGGAAGTGTTTACAGTAAGGGTTGGCATTGACTAGTAACTGCATTTTAGATTTTTAAGTCAAAAGCAGGGCTTTTCTGTGCATTGGCTCTGAAGAGGGGTTCCTATGAAGAAACGGTAGGACTGTGCTGCACTTTATGTATTGATTTCAAAACACTAAAGGGACATTTTTTATCCAAGCAGCTGCTCTGGCAGAACAATGACTGGAATATTTTGTGCATTACTGGTAGCAATTCTGCCTGCCCGGCAAGTTAGCAGGTACAAGAGACATAGGCACAAAAACTGTCATTTTGAAAACAAAACCCCCCAAAACAACCCAAACAAAACCCAAAATCCCAACTCTCTTTGACAGGGATGTTAAGTAAAGCAAACCATTACATGACCACCCTGGACTTCCATGAACTCAGCCTGGGCTTGGCTCCAAACTAGCTCAATGTGGGACTGTGGTCTTCACTGTTCTCCACGGCTTGGCCTGGCCACACAGCTGATGAGCCAGCACCTTCCCAGCCACCGAAAGCTTCCTTCCACAGAACCCAGTGCAACTCCGCTACTGTTTTTTTAAGTAACTTCTTCTAAGGGAGAAGTGTTTCCTCACTGCAGTCTCTGGAATAACCTGTAACGCTGCTCCTCTTCCATTATCGGCAATTCCAGGCCCCACCCAACACATAAGATCATGGATCACTCACTGTATTTTACTTCTGCTTCACTGCTCTCAAAACATTTCAGTCACTGTCTTCATGCTGTTTTCCTGTACTCTAAGGGTTTCTTTGACAATGCACAGCCGTGTCCCCAAAGCAGGATTATCAGGCTACAGTGTTTGCCCCTTTATGTTGCTTTTATACAATCCCAGCTCGCCTTCTCTTGCTCTCAAAATTAAGAGAACCGATAAGGATGAGTGATAAGAACAGCTTCTGTCTGCTTTTTTGTAGATATGGCATCAAAGGTGCTGCGTATATGAAAAACAAAGAAGGCTTAGTCATCTCTTGTCACGGTGACGGGAGCTGTGAGTGGAAGCCTGGATCACTTCATCGCTTTCAGAATAAAATCACTTCCACTACAACCACTGGAGAATCAGTTACATTAAGCCTTTTCGATCATATTACAGTAAGTATTTAATCTGAGGGAAGTAAAAGGAAATAGCACCATCAGAAATAAAGAAACTTTTATATTGCTTTTAAGGTGAAAATACTCGTGCAGACTTCCCACTGCCATGCTGACACCATCAAGCTGGAAATAATCAAGAACGCACCATACCAGGCTTCAGGCACAGAGGTTTCCCAAAAGAATTTCCACGTGGTGAAGTCCGAGTTGGTAAAAGAAGTCAGTGAGTCGGCAGAGGCGGCCCAGCGCGCCCAAGAAAAAGCAAGCATTGAGGTAATGGATGAAGACTACAAGGAGTACTGCCAGACCAAGGGAGCCAGCTTGTACCAGCTGCTGGAGGAGATCAGGGACCTGGCTCTGTTAGATGTTTCAGCTGACGTTAGAACTTGAACTGTCACCCAGCACCAGCTCGTTCCTGAGGTTCTGCTCCTGTTGGCTTTTTAAAGCGGTCTATTTAAATTTTCAGGCATCCTTTTAATAAGAAACAAAATGTCTATTTAAAATGAGTTATTTTTATCTGATTATGAACATGTATAAGTTTTTGAAATATTTTTATACATGATAAATCTCCTCTTCCAGACTCGAGTGTGGTGAATTCTTTGAACTACCATTGAAAAAGTTACTTTTCAGTGTTGTCCAAAAATTCTTAAAACCTGAGTATCTCAGGTGTACCTGAGTATCTACAGCTGTTGGCTCTCCCACTAGAGTTTAGTGAATTTAACTCATAGCTACAAGGATATAAAAAGCAAACTCCCTCACACTAATCTAGAGTATAGAATTTTGTTTACTGAAATCCTGCTCATCCCTCATAAAATAACACCTGTTGGCATGAGCTTATTTTACCTGCTCCAAGTTCTGTCACTTTCTGTCGCAACCACCACTCTATCCTGGGCTCAGGGCTTTCCCTTTCTGGTGATTCTGGTTCAGTCCATGAACAGGAATTGCAAGAAGGAAAAACAAGACTGTAAGAAGAGGATAAGACGAAGCCTGGAGTCAAGGAACAAAATCAGCCAGAGGAAGACAGATAACTAATGTTAGTTATCTGGTTAGTTATGGTCAAAGCCAAAGCAGATTCCCCCAAGGGATGTACCATCTGGAAGGAGATGTCTGACCCCCTAGGGAGGGGGAAGGCTGGAGGGCACGTACTTGTAACGGCCTCAAACAAGAAGTTCATGTTTAACTTCTGAAATTTAATAGCTTCCATTTTGTAAGAAAAAGATACAGGTACTTGATAACAAAGTTTAAAAAAAAAAACAAAAAAAACCAAACAGGTAGACCTTTTCAGACATAGTCCTACCTGCTATTATATATACCATCTATTAAAAAAAAATAAAAACAACTATAAACAGCACTTCAGTAGAAACTTCCACCTGGCAATAGCCCAGTACTTCAGCATGACATCAATTGTAACCAAATTTAATGTAGGTCAAAACCTCATTAACATTTCCTAGAGAACGTTGGGAGAGGTGGAAAAGATGTCTCCAATGCAGATGAAGAACTTTGTTCTGTCTTCCAGTGTAGGGAGTTGCTCAGCTGCAGTTCCAAGAGAAGAGTCTGTCCAACCACACAGGGATCACGGTGAAGACTCTGTAAAGCTGCTGGAATCAGAGTGCAAAAAGCCAGCAACATTTCAGTATAGTGATAGTACATAAACCAGTGGGGTCTTTCAGTCAAGAAAGTCATTCAAAGTCTGGGGAAGCGTTACGGCTTTTCACTGGCACATTCCAGTTCTCTCTCTCCATCTTCAGCTTCTGTAACAGCAGCCTTGGTTGTGGTAACTTGAGCGTCTTCAGTAAGGTCTGTAGGATCCTGAGCAAGTGAGGTATTAAACTCCTCTTCTGAGTGATGAGCAGAGAGCTCTGTTAAAAAAGAAAATAAAAATCAGGTCATAAAGCAATTTCCTACCATGAGAAAAGACAGCTGCTGTGTTTAACAGCAGTTTCTGTCACCAGAATCCCACTCTGCAGGAAAGCCAACTCCAGAGATGAGCAGCAAGTTGAGTTTCAGTTCATCAGACTGCTGTCACAAGTAGGGAGAGCAGTTCTGACTGAGCTTCAGAGCAACTCTGACTGCAGGAGCACAGTTTATATTTGAGAGTTGCTTCATTTTGCTGCTTAACTAGAAACTGCTGCTACCTCCACGAAGTGACTCAGCAGCTCAGTTGTAGAGTAGGAGTTTCTCACGTTACAGCCCTTACCAGGAACAATTAAGTCACAGAGCTGATTACCGTTGGGTTGGGACTGGCTGTTACTCTGCATCTTCGCTTGCCTGCGTTCCAGGGCCAGCTGCCTGTTCCTCTGGATTCGCTGCTGTTGCTCCTCTGTGAGAGTTGTAACAGGCAGAGAACTGAGTTCTTCTACGTTGTTAGAGTAGGGACGTACATCCTCAGTGGCTGGATCCAGTCCATTGCTTTCTCCTGCACCATCTGGTCAAAAATGGGGGAGTTGAGAGGGAGAAGAGGGGCAGAAATCAACCTTTTCAACCCAGAGAGATCTACTGTTAGATATCTGTCAAGAGACCGTTTTTAAAGCATTCCTATGATCTACATTTCATTGACAGCTGAAATTCATTCCATAATTTAGTTTTAATGGGCAATTTTCTGCCTGGGTCCACATGCCTGATATTCAGAGCATACAACAAATGCTCATCAGGCATCCCAAACACACAACAATAAATGCCTGCATTCAGAGAGGCGCAGCTCTGCGTGTTGTCAGCAGTCACGACCTCTGCTTGAAGGTTAGAATAGAGCCAGTAAATTCAGGCAATCCCAGCTGAAAGGCCAGATAATTTTCTTCCCACCCCTATTCATGCGGCACTGCCCTCTGGGAAGCAGCAGGGACTAGTGACAGTGATCAGAAGTTTGAACACAGACACTGAATGGTCACTTCTGAATTCAGACTCCTGCTATCATGGAATATTTACTCATCTGCCAACACTAACACATGCAAAACAGAAGCAGTTTGACTCCATTAGCCAAACTTCACCCACCAACAGAGAAGCCGAGTGCTTTTTCTAGAGTGCCT
This sequence comes from Gallinago jamesoni, assembly GCA_025769975.1. NCBI lineage: Eukaryota > Metazoa > Chordata > Aves > Charadriiformes > Scolopacidae > Gallinago > Gallinago jamesoni. The sequence continues at coordinate 39,629,829 of JAOQGH010000069.1, forward strand.
AAGGCCAAGTATGCTTGTGCCTCTGTACCACTTTAGGCCTGTGAATAGAGAAGGTGCTGACATCAAGGTTTTGGTTTTTAATACAGTACTCTAGCTGCAGCTTTTATTTCAAAACTGTAAGGCACCTACTCAAGTTTTTCAACTGCAGCCTGACCAGCTGTAGCAGTACACTCGCTCACAGGGTTCAAGAACAGATCAGCACCATCATCCCATCAGCATATTTGTGTTTAAATACAAATGTATGGAACCATCGCACAGAAAAATCTGATCACTCTACAGACCCTGTCGGCAGGAACCATTTGCTTTACTGTTCGTGGCTGCTCACAGCTGCATTCCATTTCTAACAAATGCAACCTAGAGTGAAGACAGCCACAGGCCACCAGCTGCCCAAAGGTCCTCCCCACAGCTGAGGCAGGGTCTTACCACTGGTGAACTCAGCCTCCAGAACACCCTTCCCAAGCACTGGTTTGTCTGGAGGTTCAAGTGAAGACAAACTAGACAATGGGTGGATCCTTGTTTCAAGAGAGTCACAGTGAAAGTGTGAACGCCTGCGAAGGAGCTTAGGAATGACTATGAAATTATCTCATTTCTGCTAATAAAGCTTCTTTCAACCAACCAGGTGAACTCTACTCCCTCTTTTTTATAAAAAACCCCCAACAAATAAATTGTTTATTTCTAGTTTGTCTAAAACCATCATCTGATTGGAAGAGACTCTTGAATTATCTACTTGTTAAGGGGCTGGATTTTCATATCAGAAGACACGCTCAGTAGCTATGCCAGGAGTGACCCATAGACGTAACAGCACACAAGCATTAACGAGTCCTTCCCTAAAACGAACACCCTGACTGCACTGTAACACCTTGTGGTACACACACTGTAACAAGTGTGTGATTTCTGCATCAAGAAGATCCAAGAGCTCTTCAGATGCTCACTCACAAGAGTAAACACAAACCAATACCTTCACTTTTGGGGTGATAATTGGAGTTTTGGGGTTTGGTTGGGTTTGGGTTTTTTGCTAACAGTGTGGGTAATACCCATTTTCAATTCCTTTCAGTATACCACACACCTTTATAAATATTTGTATATACATGTAGCATTTTAGTCAGAGTACCAGGTTGGTTTTGTAATGGTAAGTTTCACAGAAACCTCATTTTAAAATAAGAGGACCACTCAAATTTCTTCTACATCAGAAAAGTGTATCATGATCATTAACTTCTGGTCAGTAGGAGGTGAAATAAAGTAATTTTAAGCACTGAACTACTGAGCACAATGAGCATACCTTCATTACTTGCAAAGTCTTCATGTAAAATAGGAAGATCAAGTCTAATCCGCTTTAGGCAGGTCTGCAAATGAGAAATCAAAATACTGATATTTCATTTGGCACAACAGATTTTGGGCAACACTGATATGTTTTCAATACTACTCCCAATTTCTCTTTACACTTTATTACTCTGAAAAAATATTCAATTCACTATGCATGTTTGACCCACAACTTTTAATGCTGTGGATCATTTTCCTAGTCCTCTTCTTTTGCAGGATCAAACATTAAAAAACAAACAAACCCACCCCAAAACCAACCAGTTCCAGGACTCTTAAGGACATTACTTTGGTTAAAGATGTCCTGGAAAAGTCAAAGCCAATTTTCTGGGGCACTAATTCAAATAAAGGTTATATCTAAATGCAAACTTAAACACTGGAAAGAGCTTTTTTTAAAAAGAGATAAATTAAGTAGTATTAGCATTATGCACAACTTAAGTCCTCTTTTGTTGCATAATTGCTCTCCTAAATCTACCTCTTACACCATTTAGTGCTGCCCAAGGAGACACTGACGGGACTAATACATACCTGAACTTCCTTTTTGTTTCCCAAAGACTCTACTCTGTCAATAAAATCCTCAAATTGCAATTTTGGAAATAATCTATGAGCCCAGTGTTCCATATGTTGTATGAGTGTCTTCAGGTCCTCTGCCTAAAATATAAACCGAGACATCCAGCTAGTAAAAACTGGCCAAGTCAGGAGACTGCAGAGGGAAACAGGACAGTAACGTTTCTGAAAACATTAGGCACCTGCAGCTCGAAAGACTCTTGAAAATTTCAGTGATATGAATGCGTGGGTACCCTTTCCGCCCATGATCGTCTGTAAGCGTCATTTCAAGCTATGAGAAGGATAATGATCCAAATTCAGGAAAAGCATTTGTACATACTGTAAAACACCCGACAGGCTTCTGAGAAGTTGCTCTTTAACAACCTAGGTCTGAACCCAGACAGAAAAAACCAAATCCATAGGGGCACAGCTCGCATGTATTTTGATGTTTAGAACGCACAGAAATGTACGTCTAAATAACCTCATCTAGTAAAGATTTTTGCTCAGATCAGCAGTATTGCCTGGTTTTCTTTGTGCTCCTATTTGTAAAGAGAAAATTTATACCATGAATTTTCACTGTAAACCAGAGATGCACAAGCATCCTTGCAAGTACGGCAACAGTCTGATGATATTTAAAGAGACAATAAGCCAAGCAAAGAGAAAGGGGTATTTTCTCTACAAACTAAGTGGTATGTCACACTTTTTTCAATATTAAAAAAGCTGGGATAGAGGTATCACAAAAGCAGGAAGGTTTTCACTAAACAGAGGAAACTGTTAATGAAATGAGATGGTAGAGGCGTTCCAGATATAGCAGGCATTCTTAATAAACCTGTTCCAATTTAAAAAAAACAAAACCACACAAACAAAAACCAGCACAATTCTATGAAAAATATTAAGAGCCACAGACATGATATTCTGGTTTTGAAGTAGAGGAAAACAGTTTTAAGATCAAAACATGGAATATTTTTTTATAAAATTCATGTGTGTTTGGCTTGGTTTTTTGTTTTGCGGGCGTTTTTTGTTCTTTTTTTTTTTTTTTTTTAATTTGCAACTACAAACCCTCTCAGGATACGATCAAATACTGTTAGAAAGCAGACTAACCAGAATGTAACATTAATTCTCCCTATACCAGACAGGCAGCAACCTGTCAATTCCAGATTAAGCTCTCAGAAGACAAATAAATAAAATTTTAAAAAAGAGAGAAAAAAGCTCCCCATGTCTTACCTCATGCCCTTTACCCTTGAACTTTACATTGTCAAACATGTGTCTCAGGGCTGGAAGTCCTCTTTCTGAAATTAACCTGGTGATAGGAAATAGGTTATTGAAAAGTTATTTGAAACCCTTACTTTTTTCATCTAATTCAAAACAAACCAACCACAAAACCAAATGCCCCACAAATCACCTCCTACTCCTTTGAATAGTCTAAAGTTACAGAGCTCTATCTGAAAAACATACAGAATTAAAAGTTGTTAAGAAAACACACAAAATAGGATGAAGACTCTGTGAGACAAAAGACTTATTTGAAAAATTATCCGTACATATATTTCTAGTCAAAGGAGCTTTTTTTGTTACATGGAAAGTCAGTTCTACGATCTACATTGGCCAAGTAAAACTAATTAGATGCCTGAGCAGAACATCCACCTGTGATATCACTAACTTCATCAGTATATATTTAAAGCAGAAGAGACTGAAAGCTCAGATTCTTTCCCTTGCTTGTAAAGAACTTTTAACAGTTTTAGCGATAACGGCAAAGACAATATTAAAATCCTTCATCTTTATACAGAGTTTATCCAGCTTGTACTTAACTCAGGTGTAAGTGTACTTTAAGCAGAATCTTACAGTCACCAAAGAAATCTGCAGTTCTATGTTTAAACAAAATAAAGAAAATAAAGCTGAAAAAGTCCTATGTGTGAATACTAAATATCTCTTAAATTATTAGTCATGTACTAAGTCCCAAAGAGACTTCAAGAAAGTTACATTAGTCATAGCATTACACAGGTAGGCCGGGGATAAAAAGGTTGAGATACCGCACGCAAGAGCCCATTTCATCTCCTAAACTCATGATCTTTGACTTGGCTATGACCAAGAAGAGATCACAGTAACCTTACCCATTCTCCCACTGCCATATACCAAAGAAATCACAGAAGGAACACAGTAAAAAAATTACCTCTGGGCATCTAGTTTAGGCATTGGTCTTTTAACTGCTTTCCGCGGAGCTGCAGCAGAATCCTTTGTTTGTGACTGCTGTTTTCCATCTGGTTCTAAAAAAGACAGTAACACACTTCAAGTATGTAATTCAAATGACATCAACGAGAATTACATCATGGAAATTTAATTCTACCCCATCAAAATTACAACAATCACAAGTATTCCATTGTAGGTATAGTACTCCAAAAAAAGTCTGCATATTTCACCTTGCTTCTCCCACAAGACAGATGTCTTCAAAATATGCTAGAAAAAAGTCAATTCCTCAGTAAACTAGGTTCCTTAAAAGGGAAAATTCCTAATCTCAGAATTTTTATATTGTATTTATGATGAGAAATGTAGTAAAAGTAGATACTGCTTCTAAAAGTTAAGAAACTCAAATTATCAATAAACATAATTTGCTAGGTGTGTCCCAAAATTTCCGATAGATCTGAAAGACAGAGTTAAAACACCAGCATTGCCTTAAAAAAAAAAAAATAGAGAAAGAGGCAATGTGTGATGACATCAATGTGTCTTTTAAGAACCAAAACCCAATACTTTTGGATTAGGGCCAGTACAGATTATTTGACTGCAACAGACAAGGCACCAGTACCCACCTCATCTCAGAGATAGCAATTAGTTATCATGCTGATTTCTTCGTCTACTTTGTTACTTTGAACATCAGGAATTCAGAAGTTTTCCTTTATCTACCAAGGAACTAAATCTATCTCAAACCCTACTTTCTAATGATCAGACAGAGCAGGGATGGAAGAAAATATATGTATAACACTCCAGGTAAATATGAGTTGAAGTAAACAAGAGTAAAAATAAAATCTATATACTTTCTATTAGCTGTTTCAGTACACAGTAAGATCTTTCAAATACAAGTAATTGAGTCTTACTGTGCTGAAGCATCCTGGATTTTTCCTAGGTCACACACTCTACAAAACCTACCAAAGCCTTCCTGGAATACTAGATTTAATGCTCTTGCCCTGTCTAAAAACCAAGGCATAAATAGTAATTATAGATCACTGCTGTGTAATTATCTTTATTGACATCTTTTCAGAAGAGCTTGAATTTTACGCAGGTTCAATTGTGTGCATGTTTTCTGGAATCTACAAAAATAAGCTTCTCCCACAAGCTCAGGAGCATAGAAGCAATAAAAATCTAAATTTATTAATTGCTTTCTTATCTGCCCAAGGCTGTTTCTTATGCAGTAAACTCAAGTTAGCAAAGTATAACACAAATAAAACTGATCTCCCAGCACTTCTTTGTCTATACTCCAAAATGGGACCATTAGGCACCACAGGCATTCACCTCCATTAGCTTGAGCCCATTCAACATCGTCCCTTCCCGGCGAGGCAGGAGGTGGAAGAGGTGGGAACGTTTCATCTTCTGTATTCTCATAATCAGGAAGATCAAACAAGTTGTTCTCTAGAGGATCTATCATTGCCACGGATAAACTTCTTTTTCCCCCTCCTACAAGAAATACCAGAAGCGTTTAAATAAAAGCAGCAAAACATCAGTTATATACAGTATGTCTACAGCTTTAACAGAAAAAAAAAAGATTTCCCAACCAGAAAAAAATAACGCCATACAAATTAAGTAACAGATACCATGCAGAGGGATGACACAAGGCAGCCTCGCCAGGCCCAATAAAACATGGGTTTGTCACGTTTTAACTCGTTAAAGTTACCTGGGAGTGGCTAGCACGGGTCACAGAAACACAACAAAAGAAACGGAATTCTAACCAAAGCACTTATCCAGACAGCTGTTTTCCACTCACATCCTTGACTATCAACGACTTCAGGGGGCGATAACACATCTGATTTACTGCTTACCCACTTGGAAACGCAGTCTGGAGGAGGACTCCCCTTTTCAGGCTCCTTAAGCAAAGCTAATTCCACAGACTTTAGCACATCAGCACAACTGGGTTTAGGACGACCCCGGTCTCACCGCTGCTGCGTTCCCAAGGTGTTCAGGAACCGCTCTTTTTGAGGGGAAATTTGTTTCTCTGGCGGTTTTTAGCGACACCCCAGGCGGCTCCCTATCTCCAGGCTGCCAAAACTCTGAGGGAGGCGGAAGGTGAGGGAAGGCAGCGAAGGAGCAAGCTGGGGTCTCCCTCCGGAGCCTCAAACGCGCAGCGGAGGCCCCGCTCCCCTCACGCCGCCACAGCAGCCCCAAGGCGCGCAGGCGCTGAGGAAAAGCGGAAAGACAAGGGAAACACGACTCTCCCCCTTCACACCGGCGGGAAGCGGGGCGAAGAAGGCTCCTCCCTCACCCTCTCAGGAAAGCCCGGTCCGCCCACAGCCCAAAGAACGAGCGACCGTTGGACCGAAGCGCCCCCCCGCCCTCCGCTTCCTGCCCGGCCGGAGGGGCCGCGCGCCGGGGAAGCGCCGCGAGATCCCAAAGTCTCGCGAGGTCTTGGGAGGGGTCGGCGGAGGCGAGCGAGCAGCCGGCCACCTGACGGTGCGCATGCGCGGCCGAGGGGCGGTGGCGGTGGCGGCGCCGCTGCTTTTGGCGCCAAAAGGCGAGGGGCGGGGCGGGGTGGGGCGGTCGCTTCCTGAGACAGCCTCAGTGTTACCGCCTCAGGTAAAAGCTGCTGAGCGTGAAGGGCGTTATTTGAAGGGTCTAAGGCTGCCTGGCCCCGCCGTGAATCAGCCCCAGGAATGGGATTTACAGTAGTGACTCCTGAGCCCTTTCTCGTTTCCCTGTCTCTAAGGAAGGGTCTGTTGGAGCGAGGTCAGAGGAGGCCACGGAGATGCTGGAGTCCTTCTGCTGGGAGGACGGGCTGAGAGAGTTGGGGCTCCTCAGAGCCTCTTCCAGTCCCTCAAGGGGCTCTAGGAAAGCTGGGGAGGGACTCTGGATCAGGGAGGGGAGCCATAGGAGGAGGGGGAAGGGTTTTAACCTGAAAGAGGGGAGATGGAGATGAGATCTGAGGAGGAAATTTTTCACTCAGAGGGTGGTGTGATCCTGGACCTGGTTGCCCAGAGAGGCTGTGGCTGCCCCATCCCTGGACGGGTTCAAGGCCAGGTTGGATGGGGCTTTGAGCAAGGTGGTCTGGTGGGAGCTGTCCTTGCCCAGGGCAGGGGGAAAGCACTAAACCATGGCTCTAACTAAGCACTATGTCAACCCGTCATTTGAGTATTTCCAGGGATGGTGCCTCAACCACTTCCCTGGGCAGCCCATTCTAAGGCTTAATGACCCTTTCTGTGTAAAAATTTTTCCTCATATCCAATCTGAACCTCCCCTGGTGCAACTTGAGGCGGTTTCCTCTTGTCCTATCACCCGTGATCCTACGCTTTGGTCCGCAGAGATGCCAGCTAGAGCCTTCTGGTGATTTAAAACTAAACTGTTTGCAAATGTCCTGGCTGTAATTCATACACCAGGCCCTCTGAGATGTGGCAGCACTGTGCATAAAAGGCCATTTAAGGACTCGGGCTGCAGAAACAATACGAGAAAAGCTCCACACTGCTGTCTCCAGTGCTGTTGCATCTGAACAAAATTCTGGTTTTATATTTTTACAGGTCAGTCCATAGAAGTGTATGTGACTTAAATTACAGGCTCTTCAGTTAAGCAAAATGAGAGAAATTAATGTCAAATATTAATACATTAAAGGAATTACTTTTGCCTTATTTCTCTATAAATTCAAATTTTACATATAATGTTTCTAGTAATTTAATGTATTCCTTCTAATATGACAAAGAAAATCAATTGCAGTTACTTTCGAGTTAAAAAAAAAAGGTATTATCCTTTAGTCAAAATTATTTTACCAGTTAATGTTTAAAATGTTTTCCCAAATGCAGCAGCATTTTTTATAGTTAACAATACATTAAACAGAGGGAGAACACATTAATGGATCTGTTAACATTGAATCCATTTATCTTAACTTGTTACATATGGCAAATTTCTGCAATTGACTGAGGCACATGAAAATAAGCACAAAGATATACTATAGATCAAATGCTGCTAATTTCCAGCTCAAAAGACCGTAAAGATTTGTGTTATATAAAGTTACTGAAAATCAAATGTTCGTATGATGAGCTCTTTGCATTGAAAATAATAGTCACTCTTTATATTAAAAAAATCTTTACAAACAAATGAATTAGGTTTTGGGTGTAGCCTAAGTATCTGATTCGTAACTATTAGTGTGATGCATCTTTTCATGTATAAATGTTTTCCTTAATATTTAAGGAGGAGGGGGGTATGTGAAGTAATTGGATTTCAAATACTTTGCTAATGTGAACCAAACTTATTAGAGGCTCAAGATTTCAAAATTCCTTTCAGTCCCTCCATATTTTCTGCAAAATCAACTGGTAAATGAAAAGAAACAGCACGGTAGGGTTCTTCGAGAGCAAAGATGGGGAGAAGATAGAATTAATTTACGTGTCTGGCCAGTCTCCTTATACCTAGGTCACCCGCTCTGCGTAAGCAGAGCTCTGTCCTGTGGTTGATGATTTGTCTTTGCCAGAACAGGTGGGTAACAGATATGAAAAAAAAAAGTGCTGGATAAGGTATAAAAATTACCTTTTTTATATACCTATGTATATAAAAATATATATACCCATGTATATAAAAAATATACAAAGGTTAAAGCAGATCAGTTACAATCTCTGCAGAAGAGTACAGTGTTATAAAACCTACTGTATTTATGCAACTTTGATTAATCAATATTTTTGAAGAGTGTTTAATTAGAGGCTGGACTTGATGACCTAGGTAGTTCTTTCCAGTCCTATGTTCCTAATTAAATGAAAGGCTTATGCTGGCAGGCATTGATTATTGTTTTTTCCTCAGGAAATGAATAACCAGCCACATGCTGATAAAATAATAAGTCAGGGGAAAAAAAACCAACAAACAACCCATAGCTTACCTTTATTCTAGAAAACACTTTTGTTTTCTAGTTTAGGTGAAACGGAAATATTACTTGGGTTTTTTTCTGTATTGAACAGTGTCATTTCATTAGAAAAATAGCAGAAATTTAGCACCTTATTTTATGTTTCAGTCTCATTTCCTGGTTTGTGTTAGATATAATAGATGGCAAAGAAAATCTGTAAAATGGATAATTGGCTACTTACGCATTTGAAGGGTTTTACTCCTATGGGAGTCATACTTGTTCTGCAAAAACCCTCTAAGTATTATGTTGGCAAAGCTGTTCTTTCAACAGACGCAGGGCAAAACTGGTACCATTGTAGCTGCGTTAGCAGGAGATCATGTCTTACGGTTTTAGCAAACTTCAGCTGTTTGGGATTTATATCTTGCTAATCTACACTAGATTGTAGTTATCTTAAACATTAATTTCTAAGCTCTTAGTATATTATTAAACATTTAAGATTGTGTTCGGATCCACAGCGTTCTTTTAAATCCCTGCCTCTTGAGGAAAACAGGATTTGAAGACAGGTTGGGATCTCTGGCTGTTTAAAAGTCAGTCTGTCTGTCAGCCCCCTCCTAATAATTTTTGATCCCGTTGGCTGGTTTCAGTCAAATTTGAATCAGGTTTCTTAAATTCCATTGCTTCTGGGAATAATTATTTGCTTAAATTGCTTTGTTAACCACTAAATAGATTAAGAAGCATTAAATCTTACAACTAAAAGTTTGCCTGCATATGTTTTGGCACTAAAATACGGAGCTTTATGTGGCAATGGAGTTCCAAAAGATGGGTTATGTTAGTGATGCAATTAATCTAGATAGTAATCATGTTTTCCTTTTCATGCAAGAAACTAGACAAAATGCAGGTTTCCATCAGGGAAGAAAAGTGGTGATGAAGACAAGCTTCTTTGTTCTATTTCTATTTACAGAGACATCTTGTAGTTCTGTTTCTCCAAGCAGCGGTGGAATCAATAAATCAGGAAGTCTCCCTGCTCAGAAGTCTTTCATAGAAATGCCACTACCTTTTATTTTTTTCTTCATTTTTTCCTCTGTGATCCACCTTCAGAAACACAAAGCAAAACGCAATTCCTTCCATGGAGAATATTCAAATTCCCCAAACACGTGTTTTGTTTTGGCTGGGGAAATATGCTTAATTTTTAGTTGCATATGCACTGAAGTTAAACGTGTTTCTTTTACAGAAGTAAAACCAACAAACCAACCTGCAACAACCCTGAAACTTTTCAAATGTGCTATGTAGCCATGGAAAAGAAAACCAGTCATTCAATATGATGTTATAAATATCTGTTCAATATGATGTTATAAATATAACTGTTATAAAAAACCAACAACAATAAAAAAAACTAAAAAAGGTGTCTTAAGTGGCTTTGAGCAAAGGTCAGGGGCCACCCAGCTCTTAGGGGCTCTCTAAGGTTCCGGAGGGACAAAGGTGCCGGAGGAACTTGGTGGTGGCAGCAGCATTTACACAGAAATAATTCCTGCTGTGGCATCGCTCTATACGCCCCTGACTTTATTTCTATATTCAGTCAGTCCAAAATACTTTTGTTTTCATGCTGTAGGTCAACGGGACTTTTAAGATATGAGTGAATTCAGTAATTTTTCAGATTCCAGGTTTAACGGTGAAATTGCAAAGTGCTCCAGAGGAGGGAGCCATCTCTTAATAGCGGGAGTTGGAGGGAGCATGGCTTGGCAGCAAAGCCGTGAAAATAATAATTTAATCTTTTCTACTTTAGAAACGGGGAAGATGTAGGAACGATATAGCATTTTTGCATAATATACAGGGAAGCTTGTTTGTCATTTAAGTTGCTACAAAAGCATTAGTGACTACTTCGATTAAAAATATTATTTGAATTTTGCAAACCACAGAAAGTTAAAGCATGAAATTCTGAGTGGTGCTTTATACAAAGGATTTACAATGTGAGTTTTTTTACGGAATTTACGCTGCACTTCTACTGTCAGTGGAGACGATCAGCGCAATCCACACTTCTTTATTGCTGTGTTTCAAAAATTCTGCATATTGAAAGCTCTGGTTTCAGTAGGTATGTCCAGTCAGTCATCTGTTTGTGTAGGTGGTTTTACTGATGGAGAAAGCCAAGGAGAAAAATAATTCAAACTGTGAAAATTCACAATTCACAACTAAAATTCTCCTTTGTTCAGTCCCAATATTTAAAAGAAAATAAAACCTTCCCTCCAAGCATCTTTTCAGAGGAAAAGAGGCCATACTTTGCTGCAAATTACACGAGGTATATATAATAATGGTTGATGTAATAATAATCGGTACCTGTCTGATATTCACAGGGTCTCTGCAGAGTCCAGCGGTTCAGACGAGAGTCTTCCCATTTCCCCACATGCAGTCATGGAAAGAGAAAAACAACCTCAGCTGCAATTCGATGTCTTTTTTGGAAGAAAAGTCTGCTTTTAGCACAGTAAGGCTTGATACTTCATGAGTCACTGTAAATGCCAGTTGTTCAGCTTTACTATAGCACCTTAATCCTGTGGCAAAAAAAAAAAAAAAAAAGGAAAATATCTCATATTTAAAAATTCTCAAATAACTATATAAATCCCGATTTCTGCCCGGCAAGGAGGAAAGGCTTTTCTGGGTGTTGATATTTTCCTGCTCTCAGGTGAAAAAAGCGCAGAAATGGAACACCGGTGACCACGGTCAGCACTGGAACTGCCAAAGGAACCAATTTGTCACCCCTTTGCCCGGTACCAAGCCATTTGCCACCACCACATCTCTTCCCTCCATGACTCACGTGTCTCCGTGAGAGATTTCACTTAAAACTGAAGCAAATTTATGAGCAACTATTGAGTCTTTCCTTCTAGATGTGTCACGTTTGTTGACAGACTGAGAAACATCCAGGACACAAACTTGGAGTATCAATGGAGGGAACTCCTCAGCTGTGACGGAAAGCAGAAGAGATCTTCAGGACCTTCTTGATGCAGAACTTCTCAGGGTACAGGCCTTAAAAGAGCCTTCACTGTTCTTCTGCTGGATTCAGACCAGGAGAAATTGCTGTGCCAAAGAAGCCCAAACTTGTTTATGGCCTCTCAGCAGCAGAGGCAGGATTGTAAAGGTAATAAAAGATCTCCTAGCTCCTACAGGAATGTCATCGTTTTAAGTGCTGCATGTGTGTAATACCCAGACTGGCTTTGCTGATCTGAACATTCCGTCCCCACCCCGAGACCTACACTTAAATAGTAGGATCCTTATGTTTCAGTTCTTTATGGAATCACGGAATTGTTGGAGTTGGAAGGGACCTTCTAGAGATCATCCAGTCCAACTCCCCTGCCAAAGCAGGGTTGCCCAGAGCACATCACTCAGGAGCATCCACGTGGAGCTTGAAGATCTCCAGAGAAGGGGACTCCACATCCTCCCTGGGCAGTCTCTTCCAGGGCTCTGGCACCTTCACGGTAAGGAGTTCTTCGTTATATTTGAATGGAACTTCCCATGTTCCAGCTTGTGCCCATTTCCCCTCGTCCTGTCACTGGGAACCACTGAAAAGAGTCCAGCTCCATCCTTCCTCAAACCGCCCATTTACATTGAATTTCTCCCGCTTGGAAGGGGAACGGGTGTGGAGGAGCAGTGCCACTGCCTGAAGAGAAGGGGGGGTCTTACTGGTGAAGTCACCTCCCCCTAGAGGGGACCACCGCTGGCCTGGAGCAAGGGACATTGCGGTGACGACCCCCCTGGCCCCCACTCCAGCCACAGCAGGACATCGTCACCCCACCCCTGTGCCACCCTGCTCCGTGCTGGGGTCATTTTCTGCAAAATCAGTACTTCAGAGCTGGCTGGAAGCGAGGTGGTGGTAACCCAAGGCAGTGGGGGCAGTTCACAGCCCAAGGTGGAAGCTTTTTTTTTTTTTTTTCAGCAGAAAGGTGGTTTTTTGCTCTCTGAAGTTTTAAACTCGTCTTTACGTTGGTGATTTTATCCCCAGAATTACCCGTGTCTGAGAGGCTCTGTCCCTTCCATGGCGTGGATCTCGTGGGACTGGGACTTCTGTGTCTGACCTCAAAACTGATTAAAGAAGCAGCGGGTTCAGAAAGTGCAATCCCCACGTACAGCATCGATTTGTGACATTTATTTCTGAAATCATTCTTTCCAGCCGTACATCCTCACGTCCCTCTGCCAAAACACGACAGAGAGCTCCCGGAAAAGAGAATTTTCCTGCTTATATTTTTAAGGGTCGTTGAAACAATGTGATTATTTTACCAAATCCTGGTGGCGCGAGTCAGGACTTCAGAGAAACGTACGTACATAAAACCAGCCTGGCATTCAGGTGTGGAGTCCGTGAGCCCGTCCGGCCCTTCCCCGCCGCAAAACCATCTCGGGCGCTCGGCTTCCATGCTCCTCTTACTGTTTATAATTCGCATTTTGTAACTGCCGTGTCGTCCCCCCACTCCTTTCCCCCCCTTCCCCCCCTTCCCGCTTTTAATCCAGTCGCTCGCTTTGGGAAGAATTCAGCAGCCGTCGGTACCCCGGCCGAGGGGTTCTAATTATAAAAACAAGTTTTTTTATAGGGTTTTAATGATAAAAACGAGAGTAGTTCCCACACGGGGTACCGGTGCGCGGAGGGAGTGTCGTTCCCCCCCCCCCCCCATCCCCTCCGCGCGGACCCCGCCCCGCGACTGCGGGCAGAGCGCGGTGAGGGCAGGGCTTCAGTGCGGCCTCACTGCGCCCCAGGGCGCATGCGCTGGCCCGCCGCGCCTGCGCACTGGTGTGGCCGGGGCGGTGCGCGCAGGCGCAGTCCCACAGAAGGGCACATTTTGAGCCCGGGCAGTTTTCCCTGTCGGGAGCTGCCGGAGGGACTTCGGCTCGATTCGGCTCGACTCGGCTCGGTGCCGCCGGGGGAGGCCGGCGCTGGGCGGCAGGCGCGGCGCGGCTGGGGTCCGGCGGCGGCGCAGGCACCTGCCCGCTGAGGAGGCCGCTCGCAGCCTGCGGGGGAGGGTGAGGGGGGGGCGCACCGGCGGTGAGGGGAGCCTCTAACTTTGCCCCGCCGCAGGAAGTCCCTCGAACCTGGCCGAAGCGGGGCCGGGGCTCCTCCGTCCCTCACCCTCCTCGCCGTCTGAGGGAGAAAAATGCCGAAGAAGAAGCCCGGGCCGATTCAGCTCAACCCAGCTCCGGATGGATCCGCCGTCAACGGGACCAGCTCTGCAGAGTGAGTGGAGCCTATTGGGGGGCGGTCGGGGCTCCGGCGGGGCTGACCGCGCTCCGCGTCCCTGAGGTGACGGGCGCGGCCGCCGCCGCCTCCCCGGAGCGGTGTCGAGGGCGGGGGGGGATCTTCTGCGGACCGGCCCCCACCGGGAAAAGCGTGTATCCCAGGCGGTGGAGGGGCACCAGCCCTGTAGGGTTAGTTTCTCCCGAAGCCGTCTGGCTTTAAACCGGCACGGCGTGGTTGCCAGAAAAAGTCAAAACCTGCTGTTTCCTTGTGGGGTCGGTGCCCCCGCCGTGGTACCTGCCGAGGGGCTGGCTCCTTAGCGGGACGAGGTGGCCGGG
>JAOQGH010000069.1:39644356-39681689 GCA_025769975.1 Gallinago jamesoni
TGTTTCCTTGTGGGGTCGGTGCCCCCGCCGTGGTACCTGCCGAGGGGCTGGCTCCTTAGCGGGACGAGGTGGCCGGGAGCTTCGGCAGTAAACAAACTTTCTGTCGGATCTTCCAAGGTGAATAAGATGGGAGAAATAAATAGAGGACAACTTGTATAACTCCCTTCTGGTAGCCCGTAGTGGTACCTGCTGAGTTCTTAGATTACATAATTACCTGGTGAGTGCCAAAGGATGAGTTTCCAGTAGCATGTTTCATAAACGTGTGTGTGGGAGAGATCATATTTAAAATCCCGGCTTTACAGAAAAAGCGTCTTGTTTTTCCTCCTCCCTCGCTCTAAACCGAACCGTCGCGAGTTCAGTAAATCTGTTTTCCAGTAATTAGCCGGCAATGCTGGGAGCATCAATGAGTGTGTTTTGAGAAAATGCCCCCGAGCTTTCCTGTGTGTGACACAACCATTACCCCGTAGGAGTGTGCGGAAGGTAGGTCTGAGCCGATCACTTGTGAGGGGGGAAGAAGGACTGAACGCTGGCTTGTTGCACGTTGCTCATGAAGCCCCAGTGGATATTACAGATCTGGGTAAGGATGGTGGCTTCGGTTACGCAGATCCAGGGTCAGCATCCTAAGGTAATGAAGTGTTATGCAAGGTTTTTGTTTGAGGTTAGCAGGTCTGTGTTCACCACCTAATTTTTAGATTAAGGTGGCGGACTAGCTCTTAGCTGAGCCTTGAAACACACATGCATCCTGAAAGAACAGGCTCATGTCCCTGTATGGTCAGGTCAGTCTCCCTTGGACATGTAAACTGAGCTCCTTATGCATCACCCTGACAAAGGGTACGTGAGGCAGAATTGCAGTGAAATCTACAAGTCTTGGGCTTTAAAGTGTGGGCTCTGCATGTGTCATTGTTGCCACCTTTTCAGGTGGGTTCAGATCTCACTTAACCACCCAAACATTTAAAAAAAAAAAAAAGTATTTCATGTGTCTAGCAGCTCCAGCTGTGACATTTCTAGCAAAGTCTTTTGATGATTAACTGAGAGATGAGCTATTTAAAAACTGTTCTTCGGTAGGAGTTACTGGTTGTATCTAAGCATTATGATCTGACTGTAATGCACGTTTTGTTCTGCATTGGTAAGGGGAAAAATATTTTTTTTATATCTACCTGTATAGTGCCTTCCAGTTGATTTTTCTTCAAGGTAGCTGTGGATATATTTATTTAGTCTTTAGGGACCCCTACTGCTTGTTATTCTTGCTTTATATAATAAATCTGTAACACTTGTCATTTGCTTATTTTGATACCTAAAGCTGATGACCAAACATACAATATATTAAATACAGTATTTCTCGAGTCAAGAAGTGTTGTTAATTTTTAAATTGCTTTTACATGTCTTATACCCACTTACTTGCTGGAATCCTTTGGAGACTCATGGGAGTGTTGAGTCCTTGTGAACTATCTTGCTTTGTTTTCTGATTTGTTTGGTATCTGTGTCTCCTAGACTTGTCGTCATATATGAGACCTTTTACCCAGCTTTTGGCAGACTTAGAGATATGTCAGGTATTTTTAAAAGAAGTAGCCTTGTGAAAGTAAATCTAGTACCCAGTTCTCCTGTAAACAACCATAATTAATTAATCATGGAAATATCCCCTCATCTTGCTAATATTAAATCCTCATTGTGAAATAGTTCAAATAGCAAAGAATAGTTGCATCAGAATTTGGAAATGGGTTTTGGAATTAAATTGAAGCTGCTTGTTTGGGTTTTGCCTTCATCTCTAAGACGGTTTTCTTTTTTTTTCCTCTCTTGCTGCTCTGATTTTTCTTTTTTTTTTTTTCTGCCCCCTTCTCTCTCCTTTGGTTAGTGCTTGAGATCAAAAGGAGAGGTGTTTGTCAGGCTGTATACGTTGTCAAGTGGTTCAAGTATGCTACACATCCGTGGACTACCATATTAACACTTTCTAAAGGTCTGTTCCTGGTATAGTGGAATTCTGGCTATGTGAGTCTCCAGTTACTCATTTGCTTCCAGCATATACAAACCTGTCACTTTGCAAATGATCTTGAAGGCTTCCCTGGTGGTTTTTTTTTTTGTTTTTGGTTTTTTTTTCAGAGCAGAGAACCTCTCAAGAGAAAGAATGAAAAGAGCTCAAATCACTTAGCGAAGTAAAATGATGATTCAGAGCGAGGTGGTATGATCGCTGCCTATAAATGCATGAAGGACCTGAACATCCAGGAGGAAGGAAGTTATTTAGGCCCGAAGGCAATGTTGGCACAAAATCAAACGGATATAGATTGGCCATCAGCAGTTGTACGCTGGAATTCGGAAACTTTCTAGCTGTCAGAGGCAGGAGGTTCTGCCACATTCTGACAGGTATTTGACCCCCAGAATCTCTTCCTAGTTTTAAAATCCTGAAACTTAATGCTTTTAGGAATGAGTACATAGGATACTTTGGCGTCCTGGCAGAAAGGAAGGGGAAAGGGAGGAAATGAAAGAAAGGACTGGATGATTCAGGATGTCCTGCTTTCTGTTCCTGTCTTGTCCTCTGGCGTCATCCTTATTTGGCCATGGGAACACATTGACTAGAGTAAGGAAAAGCTGTAGTGTGAGGTGTAGGGCTTTAAGAATTGTGTTTGTGAGGCCTGGTTCTTGTTTGCATGACTCTTCTTTCCCTCCCTGGCAAGGCAATATAAAGGAGAGTTAGGCTACTTGCAATTTCAATGTGTGCATACTGAATATTTTAATGAAAAATGTCAGTATGATTTTTCTCTTGACAGCAGTTTTTGTTATTTGTAGCAATTACTTTAATTATTTGTACAGGATGTTGTGGTTCTCTCTGGGGCCTTCCAAATCCCCGGCTACCTCGGCTGGACAATAGAGACAACTTAATAAAAGACTTTCCTACACTGAGCTTTGCTTCTGTTTTTGACACTTCCTGCGGAGAAGCAGTTGCACAGAGAGGGCTGAACCTGCGCTGCTGTTTCTGAGCTTCAGATCAGCAGAATGAAACCAAGATGACACTGGCCAGCTGCAAGTTTAATTTCATTCTGGCTCTTCTGGAGCTGCATGGTTGTAACCAGGCAAAGATTTTTTGCGGAGAGAACAGGGGGGGGCCAAAAAAAGCCCAAACAAACCAACCTGAAAGAAAATTAGTGAAAGGAATGTTTATCTTTTGATTGAATGTAGTTTGCTGTCTTAATAGCCCAAAGAAACAAGAACAAAATCTCTGCTTTCTGTTCCTTTCAAGCTTCTGACTCCCTCTGAATATCTGACAGTTGTTACCCAATTTGTTTAAATGTTTCTCTAAACCCAAACTAGCTCAGAACACTAAGCTGAAGCTCTGCAAAGAAGCAGGAGGGTAGATTTCAAGGTAATGTCACTTTCTGTATTACGATACATTTTTTGTTCACATAAAAAGAAAGTTACTTCATGGCATTCTTTAATTGTGTCCTTACAAGAAAGATAAAGGAGAGGGAAGGGTCATATTTATAATGAGAAAGTTAATTTGATATGAAATGCCAGTGAAGACAAGGTGCAACTAGTTTTTAGCTGACTGTAGGTAGTGCACTAAATGCCAGATAAGCAGGTATGGTGCTGTGTACAGACCATGCTGAGACACAAGCTACGCTGTCTTGTCTCAAATAGCATTTTATATTGAGGTACATACTTCAGGTGTTTGGGTTTTTTTGGTTGTTTTTTTTAAACCATGACACCCTGGGTGAAAACAACATTAAACAGCCACCTAACTGTTCTCTCACATGGCAGAACAGAATACGGGCACCTCATTGTTCCCCAGCTTTGGTCTCTGCTGATTTCTTTGACCCATTAAGTCTTATAATGGCTCATGACTGAACACTTGAACAGCTGATGCTATTAATACATTATGGACATGTCAAATTCTTACTGTTTTTTAGTGCTTTGGTTTATTAAAATTGATATTAGAGATCCAAATAGATGCTTTTTTTTTAAAATTCAAACCAAATATCTAAACATGATTGAATTACTTAAAGTGCTTTTGGCTGAGAGAGTGCAAAATGCAAAAGTGCTGTAGTTTCAGCCTTGTAATAGGAATTTTTAAAAGATCACTCCTTTTTTTGGTATTCATCAAAACTTATTGTCTGTAAGTTAGACTGTGTGAAGTGTTCCACTGATCTCAGGAAAGTGCATTAAAATTTATTACTTAAAATGCCTATGTCCAGAAGTACACGTATAGGAAAAAAATTGATGAAACCTGTGCCTTGAGATTCTAAATTAAGTTTAATGAAAGAGACTGTCTTGGCATATAACGTAGACTATATTGACAGCCTATTTTAAAAGTGCTTACTTGAAAAAGTGAAATAAATACTCAATAAAACCTATTGTCATGGAGCACAACAATCCAGTGAGCCACCAAATGAGCATTAGAATTACTTTGAGTTCATTTGTCTGTCATGGGAGGGATTACTGCTGCAGTTAAGTATGTTTATTAATGTTTCTCATCACTTGAAACTTCTAATTACAGAAGAGTCCCTTTATGGTTGCTTTTCCTGTACATCAGTTACATTAGGATGTCTACAAATTAACTTCTCTAAAACCTGACTTTTCACCTTAACTGAATAAATAAAATCTTCCTTGTCTCTGGTAAGATAACTTGAACCTTCCAGGAATGCCTGGGACTTTTAAAGGAGAGCTCATCTTTTTGAGTGCCACTGACTCTTTCTGTGTTTTATAAGCATTCACGTTGAAAAGGTGGTTGGGATTGAAAAGAACACTTCTGTTTTGTGTTTAATTAGATAAAAATGTAAAGGAAAAAAAAAAACAGCATAGAACAAGGAATGTGCATGTTCCTTTAATATCCTGTATGGAGCCTGGTCTTTGAGATACTGTCTGTAGGTCTTTACCACCTTGGTAACTTTATTTCTTTAAAGGATGTGGCCTGAAAGAATGTCCAAGGACAATTGTGAGTGCAAACAGACCATCAGCCATGGTGCTGCCACCCATGATGAGCAGTTTCTGGGGTTTCTTTTCAGTACATCTGAGCCTTAGAATTGTTCAAGCTAAAGAGTAATTTCATAGAAATGGATGACTGGCAAAATCCAGCCATAGGTTAAGAACTGCAGTATTAATTACTCAGCTCTTTCTTGTTGCTTCTTGCTGTTTATTCTGATTAAATTGCATTTAAGGTCATGCATTTAAGGAAGCCCCTGAATAGCTGGCATGACCTCTGAGTACAACTGTCTGTATTTGATAGTCAAAGAAGAACTTGGGGAATTATGCAAAACTGGTCTGAACTTCAATTTGTATTACAATTTGCAAGATAAATAGTTGCTTGCTATGCATCTTGCAATTTTCATGTTTTTCAATATCTTTCTCAAGGGAACTTCACTTCGGGGTTTGTAGGAGGAAAAGGCAGATTGTTTCCCATCGTCTGTAGTGTGGGGTTCCTTTTGTTTTGTCTTAAGGTTTTTTTGTTCTTTAAGTTTGCATTGTAAACCAGAGCGGTGCGAGGGGAACAGCAGAACCAGTAGGCTGTTTCTCAGTAGACCTTGTTCTAAGAGAATTTGTCCTCCATCGAGTAATTTTTTTGTGGTTGGTTTTCCTGAATGTGAGTTTAGATGAAATAGAAGGAAGATTTTCAGAGTTAATTTTAGTGCTTGCTGAGTCACTTCTGCCTTGGTTTTGGGGGGATTATTTTGGGTTTTTTTTTAAAGCAAAAATTTCTCTGAGAAGGGGCAGCCCCTCAATGGAATTCCTTCAACTTCAGAGGAGCTTCTGTGTGTGTGTGTGTGTAGCGTTCTGGAAGATTAGGTCCTGGAATTTTATGACTGATCTCCCTGGATTGCTGTTGCAGTGAATGATGTGGAATTAATGCAAACTTGTGAATGTTTTGAAGAAGAAAAACAAACTTTTTTCCATCTGCTAATGATTAACCAAGTGTACAAATACATGCGCTATGAGTGAGTGCGTTTTAGGTGGGCAAGTGTAAATGCTCCAAGAAAACTGCGAGCCCCTTGTTATTCACTAAGTCTTCCAAATTTAGATTAAAACGTACCTGCTCGTAGCATTCTCTTTAAATGTGTTTAAGCCTGTGCATGGTCCTTCATTGAATTAGAAATGGTGTTTTAATAATACTTAAACTAATAGAATACATGATGCTATAAGAAAATAGCAGAAAGTAAGACACTGTATCACCTTAAGAACTCTTTGTATCATTTCTGGATGGATGTGCTGAAAAAATTGCTGCTTGTATTAATTTCTGTACTAGTTGTGAAGGCTTTCTTAGCTGTCAAAGTGACCTGTGCTGTTCTCACGAGATTGGCAGCATTTAGTTTACAATTATGGATGTAGGAAAGATCCTAAGATGCTTAATACTGAGATAATAGTAAATACCAAGTCTTGTTAAGTGCTTACACTCATATTTAAGTGTAATGACAATAATGCAGGCATCCTTTAGTTATTATGATGATGTTTTAGTTCAAAAAGCATAAATCAGTTTAGGAGAGTTAAATAAAAACTGGATTGGAAAATGTTGTTAGCTTTCATCTCATTGGAATGCAAGAGAAGTGTAAACATGGATCCAGCCACCTTTCCTTTTCTGTTCCTTACAGCACCAGTTCTGTAGGTGGTGACAAAGGCGTGATTTCACAATTAAGCACATGCAAGATTCTGCTCCTTCTGAAGAAGTCCTCTCCTCACTGTGCCCGTATCTTCCTGATGCTTCTTTTCTTGTCTCAGCTCCTAGAGTGAGGTGTGAATGCTGATTGATGGAGAACTTACCCGGCAAAGAAGCCCTTATGGGTTTTCAGACATCTGTCCTCTTGTGCTTGCAGCAGCATTGACGTAGCCACGCGGTGAACTTAATCAGGGAAATGATCTGGCTGAAAATTTCCAGGATTTTTAGTTAATTTTTAAATGGATGCGTTATCTGAACAGGTTACTGAGGAATGAATGGCTGGGGGCAGAATGAGGTGGAGCTGCTGCTTTTGGCCAGAACCCAGGCTTCTGCAGGATTAAGTGACGGTGGACTTGGAGCCTGAGAGATACTATTGAGATGTCTTGAAATTCATTAATTAAAACAATTTCTGAATAGCACATCTTTTAATTCAGTTGTCTCGGGTCTCTGTCTTAAGAGGATCAGGTTACCTCCCAGACCTTCCAGTGTTGTCCAGTAGCCAAAGAAGCCTTAAAAAAAAAACCAAACCCAAAGGACTAGGTAAACCGAGTATGTAGCTGAATTACTTATTTGGTGTAACAACAGTGCTACTGTTATTAATGTGGGCAAAGAGTCTTTGCAGTGGCTTAGGAAAAAAAAGCGTGAAAATTGTGGGGACTTCACATATGACAGGAAATATCAGCCAGTTATTCGGGTGTATATTGGCTAAGCTATTTCAACATATGCAGGAGAAACATTCTGAAATGAATTGGGGAAAAATTTTATTTTACTTATGGTAAATCTAGGTGTTCCCTTCAAATGAACTTCTAATTTTTCCATTAAAAAAAGCTCCCCCCCAGCTGCTTGCCTGTGTTACTCTTTTTACAGCTGTGTTTGTTCTCCTGTCATTGCCCTGGGGATTGACTGGGCTTTATACAGTGGACGGATTCCACTGCCAAAAGACAAAAATGTCTCTGAGGAAGCAATGCTGGTTGGCAACATCCGTTTCTAGCTTGCTGAGTTTTTGGGGAGTGGGTTCTTTATTCCGAAGTTTTCTAATTTTTTCTTTTCTAAAGGAAGCAATGGATTTATTCTTTTTTTCTGGAGACTTCCTAATGTGTTTCTAGAAACTAGCAACCAGATGATTCCTGATTTGATACATGTTCAATATCACTTGGACAAAAACTCAATTTTACTTTGGAATAAACGTGCGAGGCTTTCTGCCAGTTAGTGCCCACAGGAATTGAACAACTGGGAAAGACTAATTCGCTGCTTAGTATCTCTCGGAAAACATCTGTTGAGACGCCGTATCCATTCCCAGTCTTCTCTGAAGAAGAGGAGAATGAATTCCAGGAGAACTTCTGCCTGCTGAGGACGTGGTGTGGCACCCAGCAGAAGGAGGAATACAGCAGCGTCTGTGACTGGGTGACACATGCCAAAAAAATAAGAATGAAAGCAGATTATTTTACTTTACAGGCTGAGAACTAGGACAGAGATACTCTGACAGTGTGATTTTTTTTTTTAAATTTTTTTTGATGAGCAAGTATTTTAAAAATCTACTTAAGGGGTTTTAAAACAAACCCTTGAAACTTCCCAGCAACTCTACTGTCTTTCAGTGTCCGTTTTTTTTACAGCTCAGCATTGTTCTTTGCTCTTCTAGAACCTTTTTCATTGTGATGGGAAGATGAGTCAGCAGATTTAATGTTGCAAATGCAACAGTTGCAGAAGACATTTTTTTGGGGGAAAAATACTCTGGATATAAAAGTGTGTGTATTTGTGTGAATATTTCTATATGTATTGGTACAGTCTATACCTATTTTAAGTAGAAATCACTAATTTCTTCCACTAAATGGCTGTACTGGCAAATGTTCTGTGTTATTTGAAATGGATGGATTGCATCCCATCCATGGTTTTCTTTGAATCCCAGTTACGGATTGGGTTTTTTATGTTTTCCTTTGTACATTCTGGCGATTATCTTTCCCAGTCCCTGATGTGATAACTGCAGCTTTTGATGGAGTTTGTGCTTCTGTGCTCCTCGCTCGGCTCTTGCAGAGAAAGCGTCTCATTTCTAATCCTGTTTTTTTCATGGGCCTTGTAAACCGATCCTGTAACTTCATCTCTTTTATTATTGTAGTGTCTCTCAAAGGCTGTGTAGCTACCACAGAAAGGAGTCATGAAGATACTGTTACTATTGCATATAATTATCCCTTGTTTTTACCATTTAATTTAACTCAGTTTCAGAGACATAAAACAGTAGAAAACCAGGACTTGTGTAAATGCATGCGTCAGCTGATGGTCAGAGTTTTATAAGTTCTCCTTATCCTCTGTGTTGTGTTTTAAATCCCTAAAAATTAAGTTCCTCTTTGTGTCCACAAGGCAGCATTAATTTCCCTGTTGCTCTTTTGTTCTGGTTGTGTGTAGTGCTGGCAAGGAAAAAAAAAAAATCAGTGGTGAGTGCACAGATATTTAGGGAAGGGAGATCGAGAACTTGGATTTCTGGTTCTGGAGATTTCTTTCTTGGATTTCTTAATTTGAGATGGCAAAGTTTGTTTATGGCACACATTGAATTAAATGATGCAGTAAGTCCTGAGGAAGCCTTTTAACTGATTGGGGCGGGGAAGAAAACAACTCTGAAAAAACACCAAACCAGTTGCATTGTCTCGCCACAGAGTTAAATATGTAAAAGAGGTGCTGGCCTTGCTGGCAGCTGCTGCCGCCCCCCCCGGATAAAGAGCTGTGACTCTAAGCAGTGGCTGGGAACAGCTGAGAAAAAATATCCACTAGGAAGCATCACCCGGAGCCTGAATCTGGTATCTGTCCCTTTGTGCCACCGTTCGCATCTGTGGCTTTACTCCCTTTGAAACTCTGTCTTCAATTCACCCGTGTTACTTGGCAGGCTTCGGCTTAGCTAAGAAAAAATAGTCTGAAAAGTCTAATGAGATAGTGGTTTCCTACCCAACAGTTCAGCCCTTAAGGAGTTTTTGAAGTTAAACTGCCCGATTGGTTGGAGACTCAGCAGGAGACTCGAAGTCATATCACGTTTTTTTTTTCTCTTCTTACTCTGATTTAGTCTAGCTGGTTGCTTTTTTTGGATAGAACAATAGTTTTCTAATAGTTTTGGTTTGCATACCTCTTAATAAGAAATAGATTTTAATCAAACTGTCTGCCTCTTATTCTTGCTAATTAATATTTTTTTTTTTTGGCAGTGTTAAGCCTCAAAGTACACCCTGTCATGCCTGTTACATTGTGGAAGTGGAATGGTATTTTCAGTTGTTAATATTCATGATGGAAACGAGCAGGTGTATTGGGCAACTGCATATCCCACCTAAGGGTAATGTATGAAGGACCTCTAAGGTGGTGCAGGAATTGAAAATAAGCAGAAATTGAAAAATAGTATGTTTTTCCCAAACAAGACTCCTTTGCATTTATAGCGAGTTGGGATTGTTTTGAGTTGTTTTAAATGTAAGTTTTATGAGGCTGCACTGGAGGTAGCGCAGACACAGACACCCGCTCTGTAAGCGATGAGACCTCTCTAGTTACTCGATATTCCCCAGTATTCCATGAACTGTTCTTTGTTCAAGTTAAATAAAAATTTGTCTTATTGCCTGGGTTTGGCAGAGTCATGCAAACTAGTAGTCTGCCTTTTCAAAACTGCAGAGTGTCTTCGTGTTCCTAATACTTCGTTCCAGCTCCCTGATTGAGGTTGTTCATGGAAATGATGTAGTGAACTGCCTATTTTTTTTCCTCTAAACTGACAGTTGTGTAGGCTTGGGGAAAGTGTTACTGTCACTGTTCTGCAAAACAACCCCCAGGCCTGTATCCTCGTGTGACAGTAGATCTGAAAGTAAATGTACTTCTCTTTGCTTTCACTCATACTAATTGTTCGGCTCGCAAAGCTGATAGTAATAACTTTGAATAACTATTTGACAAATTACTGCTAAAGACTCTGTCAGACTTTTTTCCTCTGCCACGTTTTTATTTTTTTCCTCTCTAAAGTAGACTACAGGATTGAGCACAGCTTTTAATGTAGCTTTTAGGGTTGAGTATATGATTAACTTATCACTAACCTGCATTAATACTCCAAATCCTTGAGAATTCTTTTTTATTAGTGTGAGTTACGAGTAAGGATTTTTTTTTCTGTTTGTTAGTATGACATTGTGTACTAGCAGACTAAAGGCATTATTTATCTTCTTGTTACTGGCTCAAAGAGAGCATGTATGCCCTAAAATGCCTAATGCATCTCTTCTAGGAGTTCTTTCTTCAGCGCTGGTGTGGCTGCTCCTAAAGGCATGAATGGAGAAGTCTTT
Source organism: Gallinago jamesoni (assembly GCA_025769975.1). NCBI lineage: Eukaryota > Metazoa > Chordata > Aves > Charadriiformes > Scolopacidae > Gallinago > Gallinago jamesoni. The sequence continues at coordinate 39,655,280 of JAOQGH010000069.1, forward strand.
TCTTGCCTTCTGCCCATCTTCTGCCCCAAAACAAAAACCAGCCCCCTAAAAAGCCAGAATAATACCCAACAACCAAACCTTAGGAGAACACAATATGATAGGCTCAAAAAGTGACCTGGTAACCTGGTCAAGTGATGGTATTTTCAACACTGGTGTTTGTGGATGGGGCCACGTGTATCTCTGGGAAGGAGAGAACAGCCCATCTAGCCCAGCAGAAACTAGAGGTGCCACTGTGAACTAACTTCCATTTTGCTAAGCATCTGTTTTTGTCTGGTTTTGTGGTTTTGGGAGGTGGGATACTGGGACAGGTGAGACAATTCTGAAGCTCTTAGATGAGTTTTCATACATCTCACAGGTGAGGTTTCACAGAGGCTGGAAAGCTCTCAGCATCAGCAGTGGTTCTCGGAGAACCTTTCTCACCTCTGTGGTCCACCACAAACTGGCTGCAGAAGAGAAGGATGTGGGTTCCCCCAGGATTTCAGACTGAAGTTGTTTTCTGAAACAGAGATTTTTTGTTTTTTTTTTGCAAAGTGTAGATGGGTGAGTAGAGGTGAGTTTTCTCTGTGTACATCAGAGGATGGTTGGTGTTTGGGGAGTGGCTGTGTGTGTGTGTGGTAGGGAGGGCCCTCCACTCCGATTAAGTTGTGTTCTGCATTCATTTTAAAATCCTGAGGTTACGGAAGTGTCGTGTGAGGAGAAGGACGTTGCACTGCCAGCATAATTCCTGGAGCACATAAAGGAAGATGTAACATTGACTTAATAGGAGGGATCCTACCCGATCGGATTTGGGTGGAGATAATTCCCCCTCTAGAGCACCGGGTACCTGGTGCTACACTTGGAGGGGGGAAGAACAAACAAATAACCCCCCAAAAAATCTTGCACTGATTGCATGTTTTAATTTTCCACTTGGTCTGGGAGAGAGACACCTTGCGATATTTTTACCTAAAGTCCAGTAGTTGGGACACTATACTTTTTTCCAGTGGTATTGTCTGCTGTACATCCTATTTATCCATTTTTGCTAGCTGATTAAGAATATATTTATTGATAGTGTTCTGTGAAATGACACTGTGTCTTTAACAACTGGAGAAAACAGCGCTGACCTCCCCGTGGCTTCATTCAGATGATCACATTACGAAAGCTGGATTCTCCCCTAGTGCGGTTTGTTTAGTATGTGCCTGGCTTTAAAACCGATTGCAATAAATTAAATGATAACCTGTTGCTTTAGAGTCGTGCTTGGAACAGGGAGGTGCTGAGGTGGTTTGATCTCCTGCTTTGATGGAACTCTGGCAAAGGCGTAGTGCTCTGACAGTGAAAAAACAACTCCAAGACCGCAGCAGGTAATGGTGATGAATTTTAATAGGAATCTTTGTCTCTGAATAAAAGTTTTATGTAAGATTAAGTAACTACTAGTGCTCCTTCTGGAGGCAGACATTAACATGCTGCTACTTTTAGCTACCAAAGCCTCCTTCACGTTTTCACAGTGTCTTAGTGATGAACTGACTTCAGTGTTCTCTCCTGTATTTTGTATATGTTGGTTTAGTTGCCTTTTTAAATCTTGATATGTGAAGATTTACTTGTCCAACTCTATGTGATTTGTACTGCCACTTGGCTGCGGTGCTTTTATAGGGTGAGAGTCCAGTAACAGTCATGGTCAGGGGGAGCATTTTTACAGTAGTTTGAGTTCAGAACTAAAACTATTGAAGTCCTGCTTCCTAGAAATAATATAAGTAGATGAACACTAACAATTTTAATGGTACAAATACTATTATTTTTTTAATTTAGCTATTTACATTAGAAATTTATTGCTATTTAGTGTTTCAAGTGAACAACGATAATGAAAAAAAGAATGCAATTCTGTCCTGACATCTGTCATTCAATTATAAAACTAACTGGAGATATTACGTACAGTTACATTCTGAATAGTTAATCTGAAAATGGATTTGTTGGGTTAATACCTTTCACAAAAAGTCTTCAGAGTAATTTACTTTACAGTTAAATCTTGCTTGAATTTTTCAGGACCAGTTCTCTGAGAACTTTGTTGCTCTCATTGTCTTACACATCACTGAAAGGAAGGAAGATTTTACCTTCAGAGCTTAGAACATTCTGGTGATTTTGCTGGTGGCTACATTCTAGATGGAGAAACCTGATGTGCTGAGATTCACAAGACCAATACTTTTCCATCTGTGAGATCCTTTGGAATCTTCGGATAAGTGTTTGAGCAAGAGCCCCAACAATCATTTATACTTTCAAGCAGGGAAATGCCTGTATTTTAAGTGAATGGCAAGTTTATTGAGATGAGTAACCAGAAAACCCCCACTTTAAACAGGCATACATTAGATTAACATAGATGTGATAAATGCTATCCCAGCAAATCTTTTTGTTACTACACAGCATCAGCATGACTGAGTATTGTTTCATCACACTAGCATTTTGTCTGCTCCAAGTCATGTGCTCAAGCATCTCTGTGTTGTCTCCAAACCCAGAAAACCTCTTCCGCTTGAGGAAAAAAAATAATAGTTGTTTTCTTCAAAACAGCAAGAAAAGCCATGTTGTATCCTGTTTCTGTGTCTCTCATTTCTTTATTTTTCTAAATAAGCAGCCCTGCCTTCTTCTGTAATCCCTAAAATGACAGCAAGTTCCTTCTCAAAACTTGTGAATGAAGATAAAGATCTTTTGTTGCTGGGGCTTACTGGACCAGATTTTTCTGGAAAAGGAAAACTTTTTTAAGGAAACGGAAATTTTCTGTTAAGGCCATATTTTCTAGGGGAGAGCTGAATTTTGTTTTGGTATTAAGTCTATATGCAGGCATTACAGTCTGTGTTGCTTGCTAAGCTCATCTGATAATCTGGTCCTATATATCAAAAGGATATTTAATATATAAATATATAAAATATTGTATCTAGGAGCTTAATATACTTTTCTTTCAGATGTTTAAGTGAATGCAACAAAACTGTTGCTGCTAAGCTATTTGCATGTTCCTTCAAATTCCGTTGTGTGCTCTAAATTGTCTTGTTTTAGGACAGAGAGCTGGAGAGATGTTGAGCTCTCGTTTGTGTGGTCCTGACTTCTTTAAAGCAGTGAGACAGAGTAACAGATCTGTCTCTGCAAAAATCACATCCAAAAAAACCTGCCTTGTTAATTTAAGATGTTTTGTAAGCCATATTTTCTGGACAAGGATGTTTTTGTTATAAGCACAGGGTAAAAGCAGGTAAATCGCCCTATGAAAGTATATTTTTAGTGAGTTTATTTGCACAATAAAGTTGCTCTGCTTCTAATATAAAGAAAAGCTTGAAGGACACTATCTTGGTAAGTGACCCCAGATATACCAGGGATCTCTGTTTTCCATTTCTGCTAGTTTTGTAGGGTTTTATAAAATGAAAAATAATCTGTACTTCCTAAAAATACCAATGTTTAACATACTGCTCAGTAAAAAAATACTGGTTTTATGTATTTGTCAAATGTGTGTAGAAAACTTGCTGCTGCTCAAGCCTGCTGTGAGAGCAAACCACCTGAGTTATGTCATCTCAAAACAGTAACCTCCTAGGGTAAAATACAGACTTTCCACCCAGTTTTTATTGCTCTGGAGTTTATTGTAGGAATGTAAGGGGTGCTTGACTTTGCTCCAGTTCTTACCTTGTGTTCATAGTAAAAGAAGAGCTAGTTTAGCTGTGTTCTAGAAAAGACATGCATCACTTTGACTTCAGGCTGAGATTTGTTTGTTTTACTGGGCACACTTGCAGAGGGGGGAAAAAAAATCCAGTGATTAATTTGCTTTCTGTTTTATATTCCTAAAATTAGATTTCAAAATTGCGTCTCTTAATGTTTCACCTCTAAAACGGATTAATCTGAATGTTCCTATATGCCATGCTTATCTACACAGGGGAAATTTCTCATTGTAAGTGCTCTAGGATATTTGTACGATTGTATTCCAGTGTGCGATATAATGGTTGTATTGTTGGACTGCTGTGAAGCATGGTATGAGGACAGAAATAAGAGCGTTTCTCCTTGTAGAGTAGCTTGAAAGTGAAATAGCTGCACCGGAGTTAAATTATTCTTATAATAAGGTAGAAACACGGTATTATAAGTCCACTAGAGCAAGTACATTTAAATTTTGTGTGTACGAGTGTCCTGGTTTTGAGCGGCATTGCCAAATTCCATTTGCCCTGGGTAAGTGTTTTGTGGAATCTGCTCACAAGTGTTCTTAGTAATCTTGTGTCTGGACTGCTAAAATGTCAAAATAACAGGCTGAACAGAACTCACCTTTGCATCACAACTCTTACTCTGTTTCCTCTACTTAACTCTTCTGAGCATTATCACTTCCGAAGTTATCATAGCAATTGCATCCTGTCTAACTTTTGAACTGATAAGTAGGAGTGTGTCATTGCTTGAACTTTTGGAGTGATTATGTAGTAAGGAAGAGCAGTGAATATTTATATTATTTTTATTTGCTTTGATTAAACCTTACCTACAGTCAAACCAAGGTTGTTACCCTGCCTGGAAGTGCAGGCTCTCTAATGAATGAGCTGAGGGTTTTATCCTGTATAATTTTGTCTTTCTGTTGAGTCTGGGGGTTATTTGTTGTTCCTTCTTGGAGAATCAACCTTGTATCTTCTCAACTGACCAGCACCTTGCTGGGCATTCAGAGAATGTCTTTGTGCAGCACCTTTTGAAAGTTGTTTTACAAAAGTAGACATTTTATGAAGTGATGAATAGAAATAGTTTTCTTGATTGTTGATGAAATCTAATTGTTTTAATTTTTTTAATGGGCAGTGATTTAGGCTCTGAAGAAGCAGATTGTTCCTGAAATTTTTTGTCCTGGCAGCACTGTATTCCCTGGGAACACCGTGTTAAATTTGGCTGGGCCAAATGAAAAATGAATATATATTTGCTATTTAAATATTTACTTTTGCAGCAACTTATGGTTGCAGTTGGAAGTGGGAAAGTTGTCGTATTATTGGAATGAAGTGTTTTCTTAGGATCTGAAGTTAAGTTATTAAAAAAGAATCTTCCTGGGAAACTGAACTTCTGCCTGTAATGCCAAATTTAACTACTGCTTAAAGTTTTGTGTTTCTATTTTATATTGCTTAATGATGTTAAACCTAAGTTTCTACTAGATGTACGCTTAAAAAAAAAAAAAGCTTAAAACCTTTGGGCTGTTCCTTTTCCCCAGTTAAATTAAAAAAGACTTGTGTTTCCAGTGGCCGGGTTTTTAATGCATGTTTGTTCGGCTGCACTTTATAGTTTTTTTTGGTGATACTTAAATAAGCTTTTGAATGGATTATTCGTTCTATAGTTACGTGAAAATCAGTAAATAAAATGTTTAGACAAACTCCTTAGGAAATTGCAACACAGTCCTTGACAATGTGGAACTAAAAATAGCATGGAGGGATGCATTGTGATTCATGAGTTTTCTGATCATAAATGCTGAGTCATTAAGCCACTCCTGGAGGTAGTGAAACTTAACTTGCAGGAATTTGGACAGAACCTCAAAGATGGGGGAACTGGGTATCATCTGTTTGTGTTTATGGCATTGTTTTATCTGGAATAAAATACTGTTCACTTAAATCAGAGTTCCAGTAAAGCGTGTGTCATGGGGATGACTGTGCAAGTCAGATCCTTCTGGCTAACGTATACAGGTGCAAAAGTGTAGTGGATTTAATCTATTTAACCTCAATGCTTCATTGCTCTTCCTCTTGCAACACTGCTGCGTAAGCTCAAACAGCTTAATAATCATCTATTCTTTCTCTGTACAGGACAAATTTGGAAGCACTTCAGAAGAAGCTGGAAGAACTAGAGTTGGATGAACAGCAACGAAAGCGCCTTGAAGCTTTCCTGACCCAGAAACAAAAAGTTGGAGAGCTGAAGGATGATGACTTTGAGAAGATCAGTGAACTGGGAGCAGGGAATGGTGGTGTGGTCTTCAAAGTATCTCACAAGCCGTCTGGTCTCATAATGGCCAGGAAGGTGAGTGTCTTGAAAATCGGAACTTAGGGATGATTTTTATGAAGGAGATTGTCTCTCATGAAATATGGTGACTCTAGAGAAATAAGTGGTATTGACACAAAAAAAAAAAGCCAACTTTTAGAGAAGTTGATGTCATAAAAGTAGGAAAGGTTACATGTACTAATCTTAAACTCCCAGTTTTTCAGAAAGTGTCCCACATGTTTGTAATGATAGAATAGGCATTAATTTCCACCCTCCCACCCCTCTTTTTTCCATACTTTTCTCTTACCTGGGTATATTTGCTTGTGTGCAAATAGGTACTTCTCCTTCTGGCTGGAGTATTTTTCAATTATTCAGCTTTATGCCTTACAACTGATAGCCTAGTTATAAGAGAACTGAGATTATTTCTTTTTAACTGAAATAGCTTGATGTTTTAATTCTCTTTGTTTATGTGAGGAGCTTTCATTGTTTTTCAGTACACCTGGGAACAAAGTATAGTGAGGGAAATGCATCTGATACTGCCTGATTATTTCTGTTTGGGTACCTTGTGCTTATTCCTTCCAGAAGGGAAGTTCCTGGCCCAGGTGGCACTTGTTAGAAGGCAGTGTGTCAGGATGTGTGTCCCAGTTCATGGGAGACATAACCTAGCCTTTGAGAAGGATAAAACACAGGTCACACCTAAATGCCAGATCCCATCATTACATTACACTGAAAACTTCAAGGTTTTTTTTTTAAGTTGAGAAGTTGAAAAACTTCAGGCATTTCTTTTTTAACAATAAACTGTCAGCTTTGGCAAAACGAAAGGAAAAGGTGCATGTGCTGGTTTGAAGAATTAGCCATGCTCAGTACTCTGACAGTTTGGAGAGAAGCAAAGAAAAGTACCTGCTTCTGAGTTGTGAGAATTGTGAAATACACAAATCACTGAGGTTTTCTTGAAGTAAATCAATTTAATTGATTATTTTTTTCCCACTTACTGTGGGCTTAACAGGAAATTTTGCCTGAATTCATTAATATTTGATGCAACTCAGATGTTTGCTGAACTACAATTTTTCTTTCATGTATTGAGTAAAATTTGATTTTCATAATGTCTGTTAATTTTCCCTTTCACAAGAGAAATACACTTCTCGTATTGTATGACGTAAACAGTCTAGTGGAACAAAGTATTTTATGTAATCTCCCTTTTAGATTTAGATTCAGTTTGGGGAGTTTTTAATTTGAGATTCAGCTTGTTCCTTCCACTAACGCTTTACAGACACCTGTGCAGGTGTTTTTCAGCAGCTGCTTCTGAGTCAGTATGTCTTTGGTACATTTCCTTTATATTTTTGTTCATGGCTTTTTTTTTTTAGCCTCGGTTTCTGAGCTATCTGGGAAAAACCAAACAAACAGATAAGTGAAGAAAATGTGCTGGAACAAAAAGTTTCTGATAGAGAAGTATTTTGTGAAAAGAGCTGGAAATACCACCTTTTCATGAGTGGTGACGTTCCAACTTTCTCATGCTGTATTGTAGTGTTTTCCTTTCCCTTTGCCACTAAGAAAATAAGGATGGATTATTTTACAGTTGAGTCATGGAATAATTCTGGTTGGAAGGGGCCTTAGGAGGTCTAAGCAGAGTCAGCTGCAAGATCAGAGCAGGCTGCTGAGGGCATAACCCAGTTAGGTATTGAAAACCTCTGCGAGCAACCTGCTCCTTCTGGATGGCATTTTGCCACTAAGAATATAGTAAGAGTGGATTATTTTACAGTTAATTCATCTAGAGATCAAGCCAGCTATTCGAAACCAGATCATTCGTGAGCTGCAAGTTCTACATGAGTGCAACTCTCCGTACATAGTGGGCTTTTATGGAGCTTTTTACAGCGATGGAGAAATCAGCATTTGCATGGAACATATGGTAAGTACTTATAAATCTGTCTTAGCTGGAAGTTATTAACAGATCTTTAATGCAAAACCTGAGTGTCAACAGGGCTTAAGTTAACAAAATAGACCTTTCTGCACGAATAAGGAATAAGATAGTGCATTTCAGATTCACTCTGCAAATCTGAGATTGGGATTGATACAATCCCCTTCTCCAGTAGCCACTCTTCTGTTGTAGTCGAAGCTGTGCAAACGTAGCCTCCCAGTTGCTTCTGTGTTATCTGTAGTCCTTTTTGGTTTCTTTTGTTTAAAAATGTTTACCCAATTCTGCTACGTAAACACTTGTTCTTTTTTTTTGCGTTTGGTTTTATGCAGAATGGATCAGATCACTCTGCTACTGCAGCTGTGTATTCCTTAGTAGGAATAATACTGACAAGGAGAACCTAATTTATTCTTATTTAGAGGAATCTGTATTTTGACTCCTTTTTTCAAATTTTACAAAAAATACAAACATAAAGAAGAGTGCACAGGAAGTAAACAAACCCAGAAGGATCTTACGCAACCTTTTAAATGCCAAAAATATTTTTAGCTGTGATTCATTTTAATAAAAAAGTACACATTCTTCTTGATATGTCGTTCTCTAACCGTATGGAGCCAAACACTAAAAGTAAATTTTCTGTAATCGAAGGTCAGTCAGATTTTTTGCCTCCCTTAGTAGAGGATGTTTTTAACAATATGGAATACAATAAATCTGAAGACCTTTTATTTTTTTTTCCCCAAGAAAAAATGTTTCTTTGGAGAGAAACCTTATTTTTTCTGGAAAGTACATGTGATTGTATTAATGTTTCTCTGGTCTTCTCTTACGGAAATTTTTAGCAGAAATCGATGGTTGCCTAGGAACAAGTGATCATGATCCAGTTTTTAAGCATGTGGTAGCCAAATAGAAGGTGTGCATACCCCAAAATACAAATGACTGTTGGGAATTACCAAGAAGTTAGTTTCTCAAAATTGAAAAGAATGATGAAAAACAGGAAAATAGATGCTAAAAAGGACTGGGCTTTGTTTCAGAAGACATTATTAAATGTCACAAATCTGCACATCTGCAATTGCTAAGAGTGTTTGTTAACGCATGTCAAAAGAGAGATGGTGGTGGTATATAATTACATGTAGGAATAAAAGGCCTAAAGAAACTCAATTTATTTGTCAATGAGAAAGATAGATGAGGTACCAAATCTGACAGCAGGGAACTCTCAAAGTGAAGAGAAATCAGTGTGAAATCTGGTGTTTCAGTGCTGAAACTGACCTAAGTCAGACTGGATACAAGATTTTACACAGAGAACAACTGATCAATAAGATATGAAATAGAAAGAGAAGGTGGATTATTTAAAGTGTAGTCTTAACCCATCAAGCTGTTGGCTTAATGCGGATCATTACGTGGAAGTTTTTGGTTGTCTTTCGGGTAAAAGATAAGATGAAAATCTCCATTGTCTTTTTTTTGTACAATTGCTGCCAATCAAAATTCTTATTTTTAGCAGTGAGTTACAAAACGTAAGTAAGAAAATGAACAGAAAGTTGGAGGTGGAAAAGGCATGGAACTTGAAGATCTGAGTGTTTGATATTTTTAGGTGCATAAATTCAAAATCAATGCATAACTTTGCTTAGCAGCAGGTAGTTAACAGGCAAAAGGATTGAAGTTTCCTCCCGAAAGGCACTGAAGGTTTCGCTGACACCAGGCAATTGAATTGTATTTGGCCTCTTCCAGGCTTGGAGCTAGTCTTCGGGGTGGGGGGGGAAGCCCAGGTGTTTTTTCTGTATGAAATCTTTGTTAATATACTGATGTCTCAGCAGAGACAGCTCTCCAGAAATGAAGACTGGTCACACAAGATATTTATATAGACCTTTTTTTTCCTATTACTGTATTTTTAATCAAGCTTGGTGTATGTGGGTGTGGTTTTGTTTTTTTTTACGAAAGTATATGATTAAATAAGTATTTATATACTTTGTTTTTTGTAAGAGTTTTAGATTTTAGCCCTCAATAATAGAACTTTGCATTCTAGCTTTTCTGTTGACATGTATAAATGTTGATGGAAACTTCCAAAGGATAGGTTAAGGCAGAAGGTGGATTTTTGTCTTGAGTAGTGGGAGGTACCAAACACTGATCTGGACGACAGGGTATTGGTTTTTTAGTTTGAGAAGTAGCTTTCTCATTTCTTCTTAGACTGTAAATTCTCTGTTCTAGAGAATCTAGAACTTATGTACAAGCCTATTGTTGAATCAGTTACTAAAAATAGCTTTTTTTTTTTACAGTTTTCCTTCTCAGAAGCTCTTAGCAACAGTGGAATATATTTCACTTTGGGGGTGTGTGTGCATGCATTTGATTTATTTAACCTAATAGGATAGCAAGACTGTTACTTACCATGGAACTTTAAAAAGGCTTCTTCCTATTTTGATTCTGAGAGCTGTGCTAAATGAACCCTCCATTCTCAGAAGTTGACAGATTCACCCCAGATATGCAGAACTAAGAGGCCAACTTTATCTGTGTGGGATCTCGTCTAGGGAGAGAGGGGAACAGGGATCTGGGTTTAATTGCAGCCTGGGTGGCACTAACACGTGTTATAGTCAGGAAGAGAATTCCATCTTTTCCACTGTGATGAGTTTTCATCCTTGTAATTTTGATCGTATAAACTTATGTGCTGCTTCAGTCCTCCTCATGCTGTCTTTGGAGTGGGAGAGAGTATCGTGATGGCTGTAACAAGAAAATAAGACCAATTACATTCGTCTGAAAGTTACAGAAACGTGTAAAAACCCTAATGCTTGGTCAACAGTTGTTTGTGGACAGTACTTCCTTAACAAGAGCAAAACCATGACAATAATAGTATGGAAGATCATTTTGTGAGGTGTTTATTTGCGTGGATGTTGTTACTGGCCAAATGTTTGTTTAAAATAAACATAAAACTGACTAATTCCTACTGAGGGATGATGATTATTTTTTTTTTTTTCAGATATGCACCATAACAATGTTAAATCAAACATGAAAAGCAGCAGTTTTTTCCTCGCCAAATCTAGCCCTCAGACTATAGTCCTGTTTAAAATGTTTTAGAGTAATTCTATTAAAGCTTGACTAATCAAACATTTATTATTAGGACGGCGGCTCCCTGGATCAAGTACTGAAAAAGGCTGGAAGAATTCCAGAGCAGATCCTGGGCAAAGTTAGCATTGCGGTAAGTGCGCTCATCGCTCTCGAAGGCTGGAAGTGGGTACGTTTGTGTCCTGGTGCGGTACTGCCGCATCTGGGAAGCTGCCACTTCAGCTCGGAAGGGTGTGGGAGAGAGAGGCATAAGCAGATTTTTAAGTGCGGTGCTCTCTATCTAAAAGCAGTCTTTGCACGTATTATTTGGTACCTCAGGGTGTTGTCATGAGTAACACGTTCTATTGTGCTTGCTTTGATTTTCCTGCTTTTGTTATCAGCTGATTCTTCTGGATAAGAACAGAATTAACATTTCATTAAGAAGGTAACATTTGGAGTTTTTAATATCTATTGTGCAACAAACTGTGTATGCAAAACTTCCAATAAGGGTTCACTTGGTTCTGTTTTTCTAATGTGAGCTGGAGACAGAAATTAAAACAAAATACAGATTTGCAGTGATTACGCTTTAGGGTTTCTGTTATGTTGCGTTCAGTTGGAATTCTTGTACAGACAAAGCACACAATTATCTTTTCTGTTTCCTAAATTGAATTTTTTTTACTTGTCTTTAGGTAATAAAAGGACTCACATATTTGAGAGAAAAGCATAAAATAATGCACAGAGGTGAGAGAACATTTTACATTGTACGCTGTATCTTGAATATAATTTTTATTCAAGTTAAAATATGTATTTTTTTATGATTGGTTCTTTATGATTCAATGACTGTAGTTCAGAGAGACTTTTTTGGGTAGTGTAAGGGAGACTTTTAATCTAAGTCTCTATGCCAGCTATGAAAAACTGCAAAAAAAAAAAGTCAAGTGGAGTATGCTTGCTGCTCCACATGAGGTTCAGCTTTAACTTCTTCCATGCACAAGATCAGTCCTGGACCAACTGTGACCTCTGGGGAAAAGTATTCGCTTGTCATTACAGACAGCTTGAGGAAGAAGTCCTTAGGGCTTATTAAGGAAGGAATGGAAAATACAGTCTTTTTATAGACCGTTAGCTCATCTGGACCCACCATGCTTTGGTTTGGTCCTCTCTGAAAAGACATGATGGAAATTAGAAAGGCAATCTGGTGGGATACAAAGCAGGCACAGAAGAGGAATTTACCTTTGTGGTTAATGCCAGAAGGCACTAAATGACAAGGAAAAAGTGTCCTGTAACTCTAATTAGAAAGTGTATTGCTGCAGGTTATGAAGACACACAAACTTTTTTTTGCTGTGTTTTGTCTTTGGATGAATAAAAATCCTATACGTTAATAGGAACATAATTTTAGGGGTTTTCAAGCACAGTCTGGAGTGTAATTCTCTCTGGAAAGTCTTACCTGATGGATTCGTTATAATGTCTGGGGCCACCTTTCTTTCAAAATGAACTAGGTTTGTGCCAGTTGGAGATAGTAGGGTACGGGCAGAGGAGACAAAGCTCTTACAGAGACTGCAAGACATCCTGGAAATCCTGGAAACTTCTTCCTATTCATCAGCTACTTTTTCAGTGTCATGTACTCATCCCTCTGACTTCTCTAGTATTGCATAGCTCTGTTTCTGGGTTGTCTGGGATGATACATGAAATGTCCTTTAATTTCCTTTAAAATTTAAATACTTCTATAGCACACTTGGTCTTCCTTTCTAGATTTATCTATTTCTTGCAAGCTACTGCATATATTTTGAAGGATGCCTTGGCATTCCTGTTCCATTTGGCAATACAGATCTGCGGTTTCCAGAGAAACTGCTTAAGTGCTCAGACACTCTGGAGTTAAAATAGCATAGTGTGCTCTGTTCCGAGGGGTGGGAAGACAGCAGCGTTCCAAACATCACGCTGTGATCGCACAGGGCACCTTGCGAGGAAGAGGAAAATGCAGAGAGGAAAGGTGAGGTTTATATAAAATTTCAGTGAGGAGTCATGATTTGCAGTGCTGTTGTAAGATAGATACAGCGTGGGATTATCAGCGAGAGGAACACTGATGGCAAGAGTTCAGTCTTCAAAAGACCAGGTGGATTCTAGAGCATGTAAGATGCTTATAAAGGGAATGTCACTTGGTTCACTGACAGCGGAATGCTAATGTTGTTTTTTTACCATTTAATTATGAACACGAAGTATTAATGAGCTGCAGAGATAAGCCAGGATTTATGTCTTTTTCTGAATTAAACTAGAAGATGTTCCTAGATAAGCAGGAGAAATCTAAAGGCCTTTATAGATAATTTGTTTGGGCTCTGCGGTGCTTTCAGCAAATATTTGGCAATTATTGTTTTTTCCACAGAAGTTTAGGGGAAGGTTCCTGTGGAGCTGGGTATCTCTAGTCTGTGCTGCCTATTCCACTGCACCAACAGTGGCTTGGTTTGGTGGGTGGTTGGTTGGGTTTTTTCCTGCTGGAATTTTAAGCCAATAGGTCAAGCTGGACTGGATTCTTCCTTTTCATCGTGAATTGTACTTATGGTGAGGTCTCCACCAAAGTCAAAACTTGTACTTTGGAGAAGGTAGAACTTGCAGAAGGTTCAGAAGGCCTCTAAAATCTCTCTGCACTGACATCCTACTCCAAATTAACCAGTGTTCTGTTGATTAACCAGTGATGTTCTGTTTCCTGCCTGGTAAACAGCTCCACAAACTGCCCGGTACCTCTGCTGCTCTTACAGGAGGAAAATCTATTGACTAGAGCAATGTTTACAAGCCAGGAATAGGGGAATGGGGAATTCCAAGTAGGACACACAAAATACATGCCCATATTCTTCCCCCCTCACAGGGAGGAAGACTGTACCTGGCAGAAGCAGCTGGAATTTTCTTTGCGTTAGAAAACGGTCAGAAATCATAACAAAACACAGTTTCCAGTGTGCCTGGACAGTTTCAGTTATCTAGAAAGGTGATGTCAGGAAAACACAACCACAAATTCTGAAAGTAGATAACTTTATTCAAGCTTTGTTTTGTTCTTTAAAAGGGGGCTGGGGGGGAGAAACAGCTTAAATACAGTTTTGTCTTCGTTTCCAATCTCCATGGAGCTTGTTCAGTGAGGCATAACCTTCTGTATGGAGAGCTTTTTCCAGTGATGAGGAGTCACATTAATATCACCTTCCCAGTGACATCCTGTTCACATCACAAAGGTCAGTTCCTCAGTCACTGAAATGAAAGCTACTTGGGATATATTTGGTTTAAAAGTGAAAAGGAAATGAAAATACGCTACAAACCATAGACTTCTGGAGCCGCTCTTGAATAGCGGAATCTAAAGTGAAATTGTGATAGGCTGAGCATCATCTCTTTCTTCAAAACTAATTTATAGAACCCTTTTTTTCTGTAGCATTACTTTGCAGATGTGAGCTGTTGATTACTTATCTCGATACTGCCTTGGTAACGACTAACTAAGCAGCAAAATATATTAAAAAAACCCTTCTTACAGCTCTAAAGGAAATACTAAACAACTGTTCTCTGTACTTTTGCATTCACAAATAGCTGTTATTAGTTGCTTAGCTACCAGTGACCCTTATTAAATTTCTGTTTAGAAAAAGTGATGAATTAAAAACCATGAGAGGGTTGTGTTGCAGGTAAACAATCTTAAAGTATTTTAAATGCTGCATTTCAATAATAGGATGTGTTTTCCCCAGAACAACCAACAACCACCAAACAAAACCAAGACTACCCAACCTGTCTCCCCCCCAAAAAAAACAACCAAAAAACCCCAAATAAAACCCAGAACAGCAAGAACACACTCCAAGAACTGGAGTGTGTTTATGGGGTGATTTATGTTTATGTATGTATGAAGGCTAAGTTAGGGACAGTGGTGTGGCTGCTGTAGTTCACTCATCCTTGTAAAATTAAGCCTCTTTCTTGACTATTTCTAGGCAAAAAAGAGCATCATTAAAGAGGAGTTAAGCTGACATTCACTTTCGGATTTCTCTCAAGTGTTAGTCATTGCATGGAGCATGTAGAAGCCCAGAGTTAATATCTGAAATCCAAGAAACAGGCTGAAATCAAAACAAAACTGACAGCCTTTATGTACTTGTAACTTTAAAAATTTTTCTTTGTTTATCTGTATTTAAAGAGAGAGCCTGTGAAACGTGGCTGAGTAGGGAACCAGATCTGATCTCCGAGTATTTCCAGGGAAGGCATAGAATTGTGCTGTAGTTAGAAGGGAAACAAAGGGGGACACATGGCAACTCTCACCTTTCATGTTACTTTCACTATCAAGTTTCCCTTTGTGTCTATTATAAATATAAATTGTCCATTCATATTTTTTTTTCCAGATGTTAAACCATCTAACATTTTGGTAAACTCCAGAGGTGAAATCAAGCTTTGTGATTTTGGTGTCAGTGGACAACTGATAGATTCTATGGCAAACTCGTTTGTCGGCACACGCTCCTACATGTCTGTAAGTACAGATTTCACAGCTCTGAGTTTACTCTACATTATGGTAGAGTTATCCTGATTCCAGTAATCCAACAAGAAACCAACTATTGCAGTTACTGCCGCTGTTTGTAGTTCAGCACTTCCTGCATTCCAGGAATATTCCAGTATTGTATCAGATTGTGGAGAGGGGATGTGGGAAACTGTTGCAAGAAAAGCCAAGCAACTTGGAATGTCTTATGACAGATAAAATGCGATTGTCTACGTTGCAGAATCCAGTCGGTTAATGTATTTGAGTTTTGTGTACACCAAAAAAGCCCAGTATTTATAGCTTGCCTTCCTTATTAAGTGTGGTTCTTTTTCCACTCCAGCGTTTTGCTACAGGCACTTACACGGGGAAGCTGCTGCCTCGCACGCTCCTGGTGAGAAAGGCAGAGAAAGCATGGAAGTGGCTAGTGTGGCCAAGGCCATGGAGGCTCATTTAACACATTTACATATTCCTGTGTATGAGGAATACCTTGAAACCTGCTCTTCAGATAATTTTTTTGCACTATGTGGAAGTCACAGTTAATGGAAATAGCAGGTCTCTTGTTCTACTGTACTCGCCTGGTTCAATATAAGCCCAATTAACTCATACAATCAGAGTGTTCAGAGATTCTGTTGTAGGATTGAAACGGTGTGGGCTTAAACTTAAAGGGAAAAATTCTGCTCAGCATGGGACCTGCATTTCAACATCAAAGACAGTGTTATCTTGTTTTTGATATTGGTAACATACTTGAAATAAAACTATGGCTTGTGTTCCCATGTACATCTAGCGGATGTTGCTGATTAGCAAAAAAATTTTACAGCTTCACCTCTTCTGGGCCCTTGACATATTCCTGGCTTGCCCTTCTTCTAGTAAAAGGAATGAGAGCAAAGTGCTGTTTACCTTCAGGTTTTTTTCAGTTTATCGTTTATCCAGACAGAGGTTTGGCTTTGCTCTCTGTCATGAGGTCACAGACCAAGCCATAATCATGATTTTATTCTTTTTGGTAAGTGTCTGAAGTACCCTTTCTTGCAGTGTCTCCCTTAGCATAATATTTCAAATAATAGCTATAGAGTTGTTACGTCCCAAACGACATCCTCTTCTACCAAATGAAGGTCTGTACAATCAACAGTAATTAACTTGAGCATATTTTTCTAGATTTTAATTCTTTTTGTATAACTAGTACAGTGTATGTTTCCTGCTTTTTCTCATCCCCTCACTTCTTCCTTTACACTTACATTTTGTGATAATTTTTTGCTTATGTTTGTTTTGGGGCAGCTTTATCCATTATCCAGCAATTGTGTAGTTCATGGCTTTGGAGCTGCTGAGGTGGGACACTAGAGAAATTGTGATTTTTCTCAGTAAATGTTACAAAACTAATTTAACAAAACTGTCACCCATTATGGGAGAGGGAAGACACCTTAGAGTAATACTGTGTTCTTGCATTCTGTGAGGAGAAGTTTCAAAATCTATATATATTAAAAAAATATGCATGTAGTCAGGCAAGAATCTGCACCGTTTTGGTAAAGTATGAGATTGATTTTTAAAAAGACCAGAAAAGCAAAGTGAAGGTTTTCTTTCAGAAAGTTTAGTAAAAATGGATCCAATGGATCGATGTATTAAAAACTGCAGAAATCATATTCAGAAATCATATCACAGTACTGATAAAGCAAGTGCAAAAACTAAGCAAAAGGAGTTGGTTAAGAACTAATCTTATGTTGTAGTTCTTTAAGTACAAACATGCTGCTCAGAACTGAAGATATTTGGAGCAATGTGACCAAAATATCCAGAGAGAGTTTTAATCATGATTCAACTGACAAAAAAAAAATCCCATACCTAAATATCTTCAAATATAGAGTTCAACGATTGATTGAGAAATGGTTTGAGTATGAATCTAGAACAGCAGGGTGCATGTATATGTAATAGTCCCTGCATGAAGGCATTTCTGCTGTAGGGAGCTGTCAGAATGGTATCAGCTGAGAAGTGTCACAAACCACAAGGTTATTGCTAGAGCACTGGGTCGCTTTTGGACCCGTAGAGGGTCAGTGAACTTACCTCCCTCTCCTTCCCAAAGCAGGAAACAAGAACAGCTTCTCAGGGAAACCAGGTGAATCTGCAGTTGCCCGCACTAGTTTTGCTTTCTTGCTCTTTAATTGTTCCCTCATCATTAATAGTTGCAATATTTAGATATTATGGTAAAGAAATAAAATGGCAACATAAGTGTCATTTTTTAAAAAGTCCCAGAGTTACTTTGCAGTGGTTGTATGCAATGGTTGTGGAACTTCTGGAACTCCCGATGAGATATTTAAAGAAAAAGATCAGTAAGGCACTCATTGGAAGATGTCATACTAAAAAATAACTTGGGGTTTCATCCTTCGTTTTATCCAGGCTATTACAAAATGCAATTCTTTCTTTCTTGTTACAATACTGTATTTCCCCCCCTCTTTTATTTTTTTGGTAGCCGGAAAGACTACAGGGAACTCACTATTCAGTGCAATCGGATATATGGAGTATGGGGTTGTCACTGGTAGAAATGGCTATTGGCAGATACCCCATTCCACCTCCTGACTCCAAGGAGCTTGAATTAATGTTTGGCTGCCCAGTAGAGGGAGATTCTCCTGTCACCGAGACCTCACCCAGGCAAAGAACACCTGGTCGACCAGTGAGCTGTAAGTTCCAATGATCTTTTCAATTCTTTTCTAGCACACTTCTCTGTAGGCTTAAAGGTCTTCCTTATCTCACACTAATCTGCATGGTGTAGCTTTAAACTTTCCAAAAAATCAGTGTTTTATTGGCCACCTGGCTCAGTCTCACTATGAGGAAGTATCTGAGTTTGAGACCAGAGATGCTTTTGTGGGTAACTGAGCTGTTCATGAACACCGTTAAGATCCTGTTCTGTTGCTGTGGTTCATCTCCCTAAGATGTAATGCTCAAAGTACAGTAGGAAGATTCCTAGTGCAGTTCATGGTTTGGATCAGACCTGAAAACAATGTCTCCTTGCATGAAAGTGTTACCCTGTTACTGTTCCACTTTTCCTATAAATTACTGGGTGCCAGCAGATCTACCGTGTAAGAAGAGAGTATATGACTATTAGCCTCTTAAAATCCTTCCAATAAGGGAGGAGACTAACACTGTTTTTTTCCACTTCTCCAATTTCTTCTCAGCTTATGGACCAGACAGCAGACCCCCAATGGCGATCTTTGAACTTCTTGATTACATTGTCAATGAGGTAATCAGTTATTTGCACTTGTACTGAGACAACTGTAAACTTTTAAAGCATTCCAGAATTTGAAGGGGTGTGGAGTTACTGTTAAGATAAGCCAGGTCTTTGGTCTTTTATTGCTGCAGTATGAGAGAGGCATCCTTGTTACGTGTTTTCGCTTGATTCTAAATTTTTCCCATGAGAATTTTATTTCATTTTTTTGCATTCTTTAAGTAGGTTTATGGGTTTTCCAGCCTGGATCAAGCAACCTATTAGGACAGTTAATAGCAGACAGCGTGATCAAGCATATACAAAATTGGGTTTGTTTCTTTGTTTTGGTCTTACAAACAACCTCATTTATAATACTATATCTTTCAAATAGCTAAGCTACAAGGCTAATTAATAGAGACTGGTATTTTACAATTGGTAGACCGTTTCCAGTATTTTCACAAGTGCTGCTGAAACTCGCATGACTCTGCTACTTGTGTCCTTCCAAAATAAAGCAGCATGCTCATGCTGGGTGCTATTTATAGCAGCTGGAAAATGTAATTGTTCCAGGTGAATGAATTCCAAAAAAAAAAAGTCTGATACTTAAAGAGCACAGTTAGTGTCTCGGTCCCTGCAAAGACCAGCATTGCGTATGCTACTGTACACATACTGATAGATTGCTTCTGTTCCTCATCTGCACACACAGTTCTTCTCTTGTATTACAAGCCTATTTTTGCCTATTTTATAACAGTTTAACGTAACAGCGCTAACTCTTAGCATTAGATTACTTAAGATACTATGGTCCTGCTCTTGTAGCATCCCTGAGGAGGACAATTTAGGCTCAAAAGCTGCAGTAGTTGAGAATTTGGCAAGATTATCTTCTGCCACCTCTGCTGTAGCGCAAGCAGTCTGCAGCGTGAGCTGCTGCGTCCAGCAAAGGCCCTACACCAGTGAGTCCCAGCTCTGTATGAACCAGTCACCCAAATGTAAGCACTTGCAGGATCCATGGTCTAAGAGTGAAAACTCAACTCTGATCCTATAGGAAATGTCACAGAGAGCAAGAGGATACTGTGCAGGTCTTTACAGTAGTACTACTTTATTTATCAGAATTCTTTTTGAATTCAGAACCCAAACAAACTCATTCCCTGGGACAGAATATTTAGATCAAAAGGATTATTGGAGTTAAGGATGTGAAAGGGATCTTCCCTTTCCCAAACTGGAGATCAGTAGGAAGGAGAATAACACTGTAATAACACTGGCTAACTATTGCCAGCTGCTCTGAGCCTTCATTAGGACAGCCCAAGGCTGTGTTAACCCCAGTCAGGTGTGCGTATAGAGAGGAAAAAATACACCCAACAAAAAAAACCTCTACACCATAGAAACTGTCTCTGATCTGATTTATACCGAAACACCTAAAATCCAGCAGCTGTGAGTAATAACCCAAATTAGTCAGTAATAAACCGTGTCTTTACTTGTATAAATCATATGGCAGCATTTCCTTTATTCGTACACGTGGAAGCTGAAGTCTGCCTGACATTTGTTTTGTGAGCCCAGCTTTGGAGGAAGGGCTGGGTAGGGCTCGGGGTTTACAGCTTTCCCAGACACAGGACACAACGTTGGTAGCTGTCTGCTGGGTGGTGCTTCATCACACACTAGCGATGCTGAATGACTGCTAATTATTTTTTCTTTTCTTGTTTGTTTGTTTGTGTGGGTTGTTTTTTTTCTCCTCAGCCACCTCCAAAGCTGCCCAACGGTGTTTTTGGTTCTGAATTTCAAGATTTTGTGAACAAATGGTGAGTTGCAAAGGGAGATGTTTGGTTTCAGCCCTGCTGTCTCACTGTATCGATAACTTGGCAACCAGAGTCCAGACATGCAGCTCATGGCAAATGTGGAATAGTTTCAATTTGCGGAATCCTCTTTCTCCAACTGTTCGTGTGCCTAAAGCTGACTTTACAGGCACCAAAGAGAACCCCAAAGATGAGAGAGATTCACCTTTTTAAGATACAGTCTCCGTTTCTGTGGGCAACTTGGATTAGTGCTTTGGCAGCACTGAAGATACCGTAGTACTTAGGGATTCTGATCGTACAACACACTTCTAAAGGAAGATTCTTACTTTGATGGGTAACCTTCACAGCATTCTGCAGTGCCTGCTCCATGAGATCCATGACTCTTGCAGGCTCCAGATGCTTTTTCCTTTCCTGGTATTTCACTGAACTAGTATCTTTATCACAGCTGTCATTCTCCTGTCTATTTACTCTTCCAATTGCACTTCAGTAATACCTGCACTGAACCAGTATAGTCAGTGGGAAGGGAGGCAATTCATTACAGCTTGAAAAGCTAGTTTATTTATTAAAAGCTCTGTATACATATTTACTGTTTCCAAAAGGAAGAACAGCAACACAATAGCTGTCCTTGATGCTGAGCTTGAACAGAGTTGGGTAAAAGGAACTTGAGGGATAAAGCAGTTGATACTGTTGAGTTCTCATTTAAATGGGAATTTGATCTCTCCAGCTTGGCTGCAGACACTCCTGCCCCACTGAACAGTGTCAGACAACTCAGGATTTCACATCTAAAACTGTACCTACAGAAGGGCATTGCTCACAGCCCCAGGTCTGTGTTCAAGAGGCACTACCTGACTGAGGCTTTTATCTGGAGTGCTGCCTTCAGACCAAAGCAGTTCTAAAAGAAAACTTGATCTTTCTTTTAAAAGATACCAGTGTGTAACTTTCGCAACGCTTTCTGTTTTCCAGTTTAATTAAAAATCCTGCTGAGAGAGCCGATTTGAAGCAGCTGATGGTAAGTGGAAGTTCTTAACTTGAACTAAGAGCACTCTTCTGGGCAGACTGGGTTCCTCAGCTGACCTGAGGTGGGGATCAGAGCGTATGGCCTGGAGGGCAGTTTGTGGCCCTTGGCACAAGCAGCTCAAACAGTTTGAGTGGGGGCTGCTTTTCTGATCTAGAGATGGAGGGGCTGCAGGCTTTTGCTCACTCTTAGAACAGGGACTGGTGAGGAGACCAAAACTGGTGGGTTTTGGAGTCTGCCATTTGGTAATTACAATAAGTATATGACTGAATGCGGTTAAATGAATTAGCAAAACAATCCTCTCTCTCTTGGGTTTATCAGTCAATAACAAAGTATATTTACTCTTAGGAGGATGAAAGAGCAAAATTCCACATACCTTAAGGATTAGTTTAATATACTTTCATCAGCTTTTCTGAGACGCAAAATCTGCCCCCTTTTTTTTTTTTTCATCATGCATCTTTTTTGTAGATGAAATGACCTTATTGGTCTCCGTGAATCTTTTCACGGCCTTAAGTGCAACGCAGGGACTCAAGCTGGATATTCTGCAGCAGAACTTTCCCTGCCCCGATCCTTCTGTACAATAAGGGTGCGAAACGCAATCAGGCTCCTATTACAAAAAGCCTTTCTGTGCACAGGCAGACTTCTTCCAGAGTATTATCTGGAGTGGCTGAGTCACGTCCTTATCGTGTCCCATGGTGTAAGTGTTCTGCAGTAGGCACTGTGTGTGGGGGCAGTTTCCCTCTGGAATGCTTTGCAACGTGTACACTTCACGTGCTGGTTATTTTGGTTACTCCTGCAGAACAGCTTTCCTGCTCGCTTCAGATGGTTTGCCAAATTTTAGAGCTGGCTTGAATACTGAAAGTAAACCGGATTTACTGTAGGTTGTGTCGTTCTGAATTATTATTTAACGGATCGAGTGCTTGAATAATAATCATTTTTCTCCTCTGCTCAGATTCATGCTTTCATTAAGAGATCTGAAGCGGAGGAGGTGGATTTTGCGGGGTGGCTTTGTTCGACCATAGGCCTTAACCAACCCAGCACCCCCACGCACGCTGCGGGTGTCTGACCGGGGGAGAGCAGATCCCGTACTGAACATCTGTTCACAACAATGCTATTTTGGTCCTATTTCCTCAGCTTGTACCTGTTCAAACACGTTATTTCACCTCTTAAGGAAGAATGTCTTTATAGCATGTGCCAAATGGTTTTAAAAATTTTGTCAGAAACTAATTTGTATTGTATTGGGTTACGTTTGTTTACTGACCAAAACGTTCAGGTGTTTAAGTTACAGTGCTTGCTGATTTTCAGTGAATATGGATATTCTTTCTTAATGAAAATATCACTGGGGGCGTCTACCCCCTCAGCTTGTTTGAACTTTATCAAGATTCTTTGTAAATTGTTGGTACTTCAATCATGCTTACCTAATCTCCTGTGCGAAAAGGGTTAGGGATGCTCCTAAACTGTCTCTGTCGAGCATGCTTTTGCTGCTGCCAAACCCTATCTGAAAGTTAGGCCTAACGGTTCCAATTTTGCTGTTGTTTAGAGATTTCTCTTTCCAGGTAAAGAAGTGAGAGCTCTGCACTTCTTGGGATGTACAGGGCGATATTCGAAATGTAGACTTTGTTCATATTTCTATATTTATTTTTAAAACATATCATCATATTTGGATTTAGTGGTGTATGTCTTTCTAATTGATTTTTAAAAGTTAGTTCTTGGAAGTGTCCTACAGAATCAAGAGAAAGATCCAGGCAACTTGCTTTCTTTTAACCTAAAAAATCATGACAACTGTGTTAGTGTCTGAAGTGTATGAAGATCCTTTATTGTTTTATTCTCTCAGATGTTTAGCAATGGATTCTCTTAATAAATATATTATCAAGTAACTTCCCGAAGCTTTCTTTAAATCTCAAAAACTTAACCAAAGCCTTAATCTGAAGTCATTGCTGGATTACACACTCTTTCTCTGTTTTTCCACAACTGCGCAACATCCTTAGTTCCAAGAAGAGGTTTGCATATGTAAAATGAGAACTTGTGAAACAGGGCTTGACTTAGCTCTGTGTCCTCAGCACAGTCTTGCTGTCTCTAAACAGCACTAGAGTGCACTATAAAAAGGTTAGCTCCTTGAAAGGATGTTTCGAACACAGAAACTGCTGAAGTTCCTTCCCAAAAGGAATCCAAATCATTCCAGACATGAACTTCCCACTTGGCCAACAGTGTCGAGTAGCAGCGAGAGGGATAGAATAACCCTCAGCCCATCAGCGGTAGGAAATGACTCATTGACACATCCAAGGCTTCCTTCAGCCTGTCCCCACTCCACTGTGACTGTTGGTAGCGACAAGGCTGTGGAATGTTTAATTTAAAATCTGCCCTGAGCTTATCCTGTGAATTATGCACACTAACATACAGAAAAACAACAGTGCTGCTTGCTTTTTATGAAAGAAAGAAGTTTAGTTTTGGAGGCTTAAATCCTATTTTGCTTGTTTTTTCTCCCCAGACAGCAATAATTTGGGCAATGCCACAGAGGTAAATGCAGTGGGACAGAAGGTACAGTACTTTATTGCAACGCACAATAGAACAATATTTTAAGCAAGCAAGGGGTGCATTCACAAAAGGTAGCAAGGAGATATAAAGTATATCCACAAAAACTATTCTGAAACATGCCGTGGGAACAAGTAACACTTTTTAACAGTATGATTACCCTTTGGAGATGAAACCCTGGAGCAACTGCTCCAGCAAAGCAAAGGCAGCAAGTGCTTCTGCTGTAAGGAGGCGAGTGAAATGCTCTGACCCTGGAAGGGAAAGAGTAGCCGAGCCTGGCTCTGGAGCTCCTCACACAGGTACCTGCAAAGAATTGGACATGCCAACCTCTAAGGTGTTCAGCTCAGACTTTCTGTTTATTTTTACCTGTGAGCCTTGGGGAAGCTTTGCTAAATCTCTTCTTGCACACACCTACTAAGCTCCTTCATTAAGACATCCAGGATTCTCAAAAACCAATTAGTCCTTAGAACAAGATGAAGCTGCATTTACATTCCACCATCCAGTTCCTATTGCTACAAACCAAATAAACAATCTCTCCTCAACAGTGGCAGGAACTCACTGGGGGTTGAATCCTGGCTTCTGCCCACACCCTGGACACTTTTCCAAAAGTTCCTTTCCTGCTCTTAAAAGCAAACTTCTGCAGGTGATTTATTCTATTTCCTCTGAGTAATACGCTGGATGTAGCTGACTATTCTCCTATGAGGACAGCTGTCAGAGGGGCCCAGAGAGAATACTACTAGTGCTTGCCATCAGCGTCACAGATTTTAGTTCTGTGCTTTAAAACAACTCTTCAAGAATTGATAAACTAACCAGCTGCACCACATGCTGTCTGCCTTCCACCAGGAGAAGGAACATAGTTATTGGTAAGAGCAGCACTAGCTTGTTACCGTAGCATTAAAGAAAGACACTATGGAGGGGACTTCACATCACTTTCCATTTTATAACTAGTTCTCAAACTCCTCATACTCCTTCTTGAAGATTGGCTGACAGCAGAAGATGGACTTGCATTGATTTATAAAGTTACCACAAGGAAAAAGAACACCAATTTTACAAATATTAGCTCCTTACTACAAGTAACGTGGACCGATTCTTACCGTACAATTTGTGGACAAATAAAAGGCTAATCGGCTGCTACTCTGAAAGAGCAAAGAGTAAAAAATACTTCTGAGTCAGACTGACAGTACTTAGGAAGAGCACCAGTGGGCACAGAGAGGGGCCACCTCGTTACTGTGGTCAGAATTAGGTTGACGGAGCAGCATCTGCTTCTCCCGGTGCAAGAAGAGACACCTCGATCACATTTACAGGGAATGTTGAGTCCAGTTTTCCATGTAACTGAGACCAGAGCAGCTGAAAGCCCGGAGACAATCCTGGCCACATCTTTTCTCACTCTGCAACTTAGAATTCCTGGTTTAAGCAAATGAGGTTGTAATATAATCATTGGTTCAGCAACCAGCCTCTAAGGCCTGGTTTTATTCTTCAGCATCAGGAGATAACAGCTGAATTATTGCTTTTATAGTACATGTTAAATTAGTCTGACTTGATTAATGACTTCTCTTATCCACCTATAAAGATACAGTAAGCTACATTAGGTTTTTAAACGTGGAACGGATTATGCTACATATTTGTGCAGCAATTTTTCATTCTTTTCTTTTAACATCTAAGTCAAGATGTGCCAAGCTTGTGACATTCGTGTGTTCAAGGGTAACTTCCCCAGACTCCCAGGAGTCTGGCACATCACAGGGTTCGTAGCCATATACAGGACAAAACGGGAATCAGTTGGTGAATTTTATACAAAGAATTTCCTGAGTCTGTACTGAAAAGCCTCTCTGATTTTTTTTTTCTCTCAAGAATCTGATTCCTCCTCCTCTTCCTCCTCCTCCTCCTCTTCATGATCTTGAAGACTTAGGTGTAATTCAGTTTGATTGATAGCAGCCTCGTTGTCCATCTGCCCGAGAGTCTGTCACAATAAAAGAGGTTTATCTTATCTTGCTAATTATGAAGAGCAGCAGCGACACAAAATCACTACTAAAACTGTGCAGCGAGCATCTTTTAGAAATCTCAGTACTAGAACAAGTCCATCACGGGGACAAGCACCAGTTCTCCACAGGAGAGTTTCAACTAGTTGAGGCACAAAGTTTGGAGGACATGGGTACCTCCATCCCCTACCATCGGCTGGATAAACCAGCGCGTCACCATTTAATTAATTAGACACGATGCTTAATAAACGGCCAGCTGACGCTGCGCCAATAGAAAGCAGGTATTGCCCAACCTCCCTGGAAGCACTGAGTTGCTTTCAAGGATGGGAAAAGGCCAAAAAACCCTTTGAGACACAAAACTGGGCAGATGTCACAGCAGGGCCTTCCCCTTAACAAGCGGATCACTGCAACCCCTCCCTCTGTCCCCATCCCCAGAATCACAGAACGATATGAGGTTGGAAGGGACCTCTGGAGATCATCTAGTCCACCCACCCACAGCAGGCTGCATAGGAACATGTCCAGGTGGGTTTTTAATGTCTCCAGAGAAGGAGACTCCACCACCTCCCTGGGCAGCCTCT
>JAOQGH010000069.1:39681975-39700532 GCA_025769975.1 Gallinago jamesoni
CCTCACAGGAAAGAAGTTCCTCCTCATGTTTAGGTGGAACTTCTTATACTCAAGTTTGTGCCCATTTCCTCTTGTCCCCCACCACCCCACACCCCCCGACAGCCGCGGCCGCCCCTTACTTCGTGGGTCCCCCCTGCGGCGGCGGGGGCGGCTCCGGCCTCCTCCCCGGCGCGGATCATGGACTGCAGCGCCAGCTCCTCCACCTGCCGACGGCACCACAGAGCCCGCAAAGCCAGCTTATTACACAGAAATTAAAACTTTTTCTTTTTTTCTTTTTGAATAATCAGCGACAGTAAGAGCTTTCAAAACCTTCCCCTCCAACACACACAGCGGGTCCGCCCCGGCGGCGCTGACGGGGGCGGGGGGGGAACCGTGGGGTTGGGTGGAATAACGGCGGAGCGGGAAGGGAGAGGCGGCGGGAACACCTTTCCCTCACGGCCGCGGGGCCGCCGGTTCCCGAACCCAGAGCGCTAAATGCCGCCGAACACCGAGGAGAGAAGGCGGGGGGGGACGACGGACAGGCCCGGCCCCGCCGCCTCCCCGCTGAGGGACCAGGCCGCCTTCCCCCCCCCCACCGCCTCGCCGCCCGCTGAGGGGACCGGGCAGGCCCCAGCCGCCCTCCCGCGCCCCCGGGCCGTCCCCCCGCGCCGCCGCTGACCCTGAGGCGGGTGAGCTGGTCGTGCAGCGCCGCCTTCACCCGCAGCAGCGTCTCCTCCTCCTTGCGCAGCTCCTGCAGGCGGCTCAGCATCCTCCGCCGCCGCCGGGCCCCGCCGCCACAGCGCCCCCTGCAGGGCGGGAGGACTCGTCCCTCCCCACCTGACGCCACGCCGACGTCACACGCACGTTTCCGGCCGCCGCTCTACGTCACAGAATCATAGAGTGGTTAAAGTTGGAAGGGACCTTGAAGATCATCCAGTTCCACCCCCCCTGCCCTGGGCAGGGACACCTCCCACCACACCAGGTTGCTCCAAGCCCCACCCAGCCTGGCCTTGAACCCCTCCAGGGATGGGGCAGCCACAGCTTCTCTGGGCAACCTGGGCCAGGCTCTCACTGCCCTCACAGCAAAGAATTTACTCCCGCTCTCCACTCCAAATCTCCCCTCTTTCAGGTTAAAACCGTCACCCCTTGTCCTGTCAACACGCAGCATTGCGCAGGAGCACCTGCTGAGGGGAGGGGGTAAATCCCAGCCCAGGGGTGTCACAAGAGACAGCAGCCACCCTCCTGCCTTCCCTCTTCTCCAAGGAGTTTCCATTTTCAAACCCACTCAGAAACAACCACCTCCCCCACTCCCCCTCCCGCCGAGAGAAAGGGGAGCAGACACCAGTGACATCATTTCTCTGTTCCACCCATTTATTTGCAGCACTCGGGTGCGGGTTTGGTGACCCAGAGGGGAGGAAGCACCGCCTGCCGGTCACGCTTGGGCCTTGGCAGCCGCCTTGGTGGTCTTGGTGGGCTCTGCCTTGGGCTCGGCCGGGGCCTTGGCCTCCAGCTTGGCCTTGGACTTGGCCTTCTTCTCCTCCTTCAGTTTGTGCTGGAAGAGACAAAGGGATGGCTCGTCAGTGCCTCATCAAAGCACTAAAGCCCATTTCCCCCCGAAATTGCCCCCCCTGCCCACTCACGTTCCGCGCGTGGCGCAGGATGGTGTTGCGGCGCATGGTTTTGGCGTAAGGGTTCAGCTTGATCATGATTCGCAGATTCTTCAGTGGGTTCTTCTTCAGGACTCTGCGGTGAATCTTTTTCCTGAAAGGAAGGGACAGGGATCAGGATCTCATTTCACAGTTCAAGTCCGGGAACCGCCAATTCCTCATATTTATACCCAAGAACTGAAGAAACCCCACCCCCGCCCCACATCCCGCGGCAGAGATTCCCTCCCCATCTCGCTACAGATTTCTCGTTAAGAGGAGAGTGATTACTTGGGAGCACGCAGCGCCTTCTGGATTTCCTGGCTTCTCATGATCCTTCCAATGTCCGTATTGGTCATCTTGTGCATGGGCAGGCTGCGGAACAAAGGGCCAGATGATTAAAAAAAAAAAAAAAAAAAAAAAATCGACAAATTCAACAAAACCAGGCATTTAGGGGAAAGCACCGGTGTGTGTTTGCCACCCGGTGATGGAGGAACCCGTGGCAGGAGGGGGGTGTTACCCGGCTGGGGCTGCGCTTACTTGTAGTCGCTCTTGAGGGTGGCAGCTTTGCGCCAGGTGCCGTAGAGATCGTCCAGTTTGCGGAAAGCGCTTTCCGTCCAAATGCAGAAACGCCCCACGTGGCCACCGGGAGCGAGTCTCAGCAGGTTCAGCTTGTTCACATCGAGGAGAGTGATTCCTGTTGGGAAAAAAATCCCCCTTTCAGCTGGGATTCCCACCAAAGAATAAACAGACAGAGCCTTATTGGCTTTTACATTACAGTTACATAGCCCTATGTATGAAAATTATTAATTTTTTCAAAATAATAGCTTTTTTTCCCCAGTAACACTCACTTTCAACTGCTCCAAATGCAGTTTAGGGTTGTTACCAAACTACAATGTTTGTCACAAACATCCTCAACACCACCATAACGTTCTTAGAAACAGCCTATCGGCTACGCCAGCAGGTCAGAACTTCCACAAAATCATGGGTTTCAGAAACACGGACCAATGAAGTGGAATCTCATCATTCCAGGCAGCTCCTTCTCCCAACAGAAGGGGAACTGTCCCCCAAGTCCAGGTTACCTGGGATATTCCGGAAAGCTCTGATGATACCGTTGTCCTCGTTGTAGATGATGCAAGGTCCCCTGCGCTGGATGCGACGGCGATTCCTCATTTTACCCTTTCCGGCCCGCATACGCTGGGAGGCATAAACCTAGATTAAAATAAAAAAATATTTTAAAAAAATCAAACTTGTGAATATTCAAAATAGTCCAAATCCCACTTGTAAGACAAAAAAACCTGCTTGAGTCAGAACTTCACCATCATCACTGTTAATCTGCAACACGGACCAGTGAGAAGCTCATCATTCTTAAGAGTCAAAAAAACCCCAGCCTATTAACGTCAATCAACACCAAAATGGAGACAACTAAATAGAGTAAAGCATCAGAGTAAGAAATTTACTTTGCTTTAACTCTTTTTCTACAGTCTCTTGTAGTTTTATTACCAAGGGATTTTATCAGCATCAGATCACAACACAACTATTTGGAATTCCTACTGTAGCAGCAGAACACACCCCACAGCACCTCACCTTTTTGATGTCATTCCAAGCTTTAAGCTTCTTAAGGAGGAGAACAGCTTCCTTGGTCTTCTTGTAACTCTCAACTTTGTCCTCAACAACCAGAGGAAGTTCTGGAATCTCCTCAATGCGGTGGCCTAGAGAGGATTTTACAAGACACGGAGTTACTCACTGCCCCTGGCCGTGAGCATTTCTCAAGGTCATTGTTGTGTGGATCCAGAAATGATACAACACCAGAAACAGTAGAAATTAAATTTGTGATCTAATATTCAGGCACTGGGACTACAGCAGTGAAGTTTCAGCAGCGTCGTGTGTGTCCGCCTCAGATGGCGCTTTCTCTACCTGAATAATTATTAAGCAAGTCTTTGGCTTCTATGAACAGAAAACAAACTAAAAATCTTTAACTCTTTAAAAAGAGAATTCACTCAAAATGTTTCCTGTGGATGGGCTCATCGCACAGTTCCCGATACTGCTTGGGCAAACCTTTCCAGAGGCAGAATTCCCACCTTTTGACATGACCAGCGCTGGAAGAGCGGATGCTGCCAGAGCGGAACAGATGGCGTAACGCTTCTGAGTTATATTCACTCTCCGGTGCCAGCGGCGCCAAGTCTTGGTGGGGGCAAACATGCGGCCTCCACGACACATCTACGCACCCACAGTTAAAGAACAACATTTTTTGAGTTTCTTTTTCTAGCATGACTCTTGAATTCTCGCTCAGTGTTAACTGTTCGTCAGCCCTCCGTACCAGTACACCGACAGCAGGCAACTGTCACTGGGCACGGAGTCAGACGCAAATTACGACATCACGGCAAGACGGTACATGCCACAAGATTGGAGACATCCACTGCTTTTGCACGGGGCAGGGGGGGAAATAAATAAATCAATGAAAGCTTCTGTTCATTAAAACAAGGGGTAATGGTTTTAAATTGGAAGAGGGGAGATTTAGATTAGATATTAGGAAGAAATTCTTTACGGTGAGGGTGGTGAGAGACTGGAAGAGGTTGCCCAGGGAAATTGTGGCTGCCCCATCCCTGGAGGGGTTCAAGGCCAGGCTGGAGGGGGCTTGGAGCAACCTGGTCTGGTGGGAGGTCTCCCTGCCCAGGGCAGGGGGGTTGGAACTGGATGATCTTTAAGGTTCCTTTCAACTCTAACCATTCTACGATTCAAACAAGTCTAAATTCGCATATAAAAGTTCTACCCACACTACAAATTTCTCAGACCCGGTGGCCCAGATGACTGTAGGCGGCCTTTACTCCAAGTAGAAGACTTCATTTAGATACCTAAAAAATATTTTTTCCGCTTGATGAGGTCATCTTTACACCCGATGCAAGTGGCAGCAATGAAAGGATACATTTCCAAAGGCACCCTGGCCGGAGCGGTGAGTCCCGCCGCCTCGTACTCGAGGAATACGAGCAACAGCTCTCCCAGTCCCCCAAGATTCAGCACTGGTCTGATGACCTGGAACAGAAAGATTTTAATTGGGATAGTGTCAACACCACAATTTTCCCAGACGTCACAGATACACAGAATTCAAGACCACCAATCAGAACTTCCACTGTTATCATGCGTTTCAGAAACACGGACCAGTGAAGTGGAATCTCATCATTTCAGTGAAACAGATCCCCATCAGATAAATTAACTCTTACCATATTAAAGATCTGCCCAGGTCAGAATGAAGTACGTGAACATACTCATTCCTAAGCCCGACCCTCAATCTGGAGGTCCGAACCAGCACTGCTGTTCCTACTGGCTTAAAATGTTTATTTGAAACACCATCAGAAATAAACTTGAAAATGCACATTCCTGGCACGGATTTCGTGGGAAGCAGCAGCTGTTTGCACCTACGAGCTTCTGAAGCCACTCTAACAAATGCCCCCTATTTGCAGAGGTTTCTTCTTGGCAAATACCTCAGGTGAGTCTCCTATGGTCAACGTGGAGTAGGGATTATAAAGTGCAGGTTTTTCACCAGTTTTCTGCCTGACACACTTTCAGACATTTTGTGGAAGGTAGATTTCACTTGAGTGCCTAGGAAACACCATTTCAGGTAATACCCCAACTCCAAGATTTTTACACCACCCTGCTGTTCTTCATAGTAATAAAAAGTTGCATTTCATACAATTTAAAGTCGGATTGTTAATAACCAAAACAGCCGCCTTACTTTCTGTACAGAATCCCACTCAACAGCACCCCTCTTACTTCTAAATTTGCTTCAATTTTAGTCCACCTGCATGAAAATCCACGTCTAATACAAGTATTTCTGTCTGGTTTGTGGTCCAGCCATACCTGCAAGTTCACTGACAGCATAGGGCTGCCGGTTGTTCTTGCGCAGGTTGGTGTGAACGAAGTTCACAACGTCAGGGCGAATGGGGGCCTTGAACACAGCAGGCATGGTGACATTTTTGCCTGATGCTTCCCCCTTCTCAGAGTAGACAGATATTAACGGTCGAGCGCAAGCCTGAAAAAGAGAAAGGAAAAACTCTCAAGCACAAGTAAAATAAATGGGTATCGTTCAAATCCATCAAATATTGCTCAGAATGAAGGGGTCTTCAGTTCAACAGTGCCAGCACACTGACAGCAGGCAACTGTCGCTGAACACTGGATAAGACGCAAATTACATCATCACAGCAATAATTTTCACTTAACAGTGTTCTACAGCACAAACTACCTTCAGAACACAATACCTGATGTTGGAAATTCTACAGATTTCCAAATCATTTGGGTAAAATTCATCTATAGATCTGCATCTCTCGGCTCTTTGGTAACACCTTCTAAACTGCTTCCTATCTACTATTTAAAAAAGCCCACATGAAACCCACCTTTGCTGATTCAGTTTATCAAAGTTTTGTTATTTAGATTATTTTTAAGAGCTGAAGAGCTGCAACCAGCTTCTGAAACATAATACAGACTGACTATGACCACACGCAAGCAAACTATCAGAGTGAACTTTTTGTGAAGTCTGGGCCCTCTGAATTGTGAGGTGAAAAATTCAACTGCTCGCAGCCCCAGCTCCCCTTCAAAAAACGTCAAATAATAGCTTGCTAGTCTGAACAGCGCCCTTTAAAATTAATCTTCGCAGGGTATCTTCTTTCTCACCCACAATTCATTTCAGAGGCATTAAAAATACTACAAAACTCAAAACTAATGAACCAATAGCAATGTAAGGACTGTGTTTTTAACTTGTTACCCGGAAGACACTGACCCCTGGAGTTAGTGCCGAGGCCCCGACACAAAAAAGCAACAAACTTTATCAGGTTGAAGGAACCAGAACACAATCTGAATTGTATTAGCAAGAAATGTTGTTCATTTGCAACCTGCTTCCAGACCAAGCGTTTTTAAAGCCTGTTTCAGAATAAAAATGACAGTATTTTTTAAAAATTTAAAAATGGGCATTATGGAAACTGTTCTTTTAACTCTATTTAAGCTCAAAAGCTTGCATGTGGTTTACTTTGCTCTAGAGAACTAGGTGAGAGAAATGAAAAAGGCCTGCCAGCGAGCGATGCGGGCCCCCATCTCCCATGCGGCTGAAGAAAGGGTGGCTTCCCGCGGACCAGGCCAAGCTCTCGGCCGCGGCCCTCTCTGCGGCCCGCCCCGGCCCCTCGCCCACCCTCCCTCCTCCCGGCCGCGGCCTCCCGACACGGGCCCCACGCGGCAGGCCGAGCCCTGACGGCTCCAAAATGGCGGCCGCTGGGCCGCCCTCCCCACGCCGCTAGCCCCTGGGCTGCCCGCGATACGGCTCTACCCGCCAGCCCTTGTTCCCGCTGGATTCGACCCACCACCCGCCCCGATCACCGGCGTCTCCATCCCCTCCAGGCCCGCCGCGGCCCCGCAACCCCCGCCCTCACCATGGTGGCGGCGGCGGAGCCTCTCGTGCTCCTGCCTGCGTCCGCCGCTGCCTCCACCGGAAAAGGAAGGACTCGTTCCTCTCCCAGCGCTATGAGCGATGTCCTTCCGCACGCTGTCCATCGCCTTCTGCCTCACCGGTCGCTCGGCTCCAGACCCCGGCCTCATCCCGAGCCCCTTCGTCTACGCCGCGATCCACGGTACCGAACTCTCTCCCTCCGAGCACCTCCGTCCCTCCCGGTCGCCTCCCAAACCGGGGGACTCTTTTTCTGGCGGAGGGATTCGGCGTGACGAGTCACTGATTCTCACAGAATTTATAAATTTTTTTTGTGGGGTTCTTCTTTTTTTTTCACGCGGAGGCATACGACGAAAACAAATATAAATAAAACCTACTGGGGGGGGACAGACAATAATAATTTCTTTTTTTGCCTTTGCTGGGCGCCCCGCCCCGGATGTAGTACCGGCGGGGGCGAGCGAGGCGCGCGGTTCGGTTGTGGTGGCGGGAGGGGGCGATGGCGGCGGAGCGGTTGCAGCAGGTGACGGTCGGGCTGTACGGCTGCCTCCACCGGTGGGTCCCGGCTCTGTCATGAGGGGCCGCGCTGCTGAGGGAGGCGGCTGGGCTCGGGGAGGCTGGTCTGGGGCTCGGGGGGCGAGCCGGGTGTGGCTACAGCTGGTGGAGAGGCTGCTGAGGGGGGGGGGAGGCTGCTGAGGCTCCAGTGGTAGACCCGCGTTGTTTTTGTTTATGCAGTGAAGCTTATCGTTTAATGAGGAATGCAGAGGGAAAAAAAAAACAAAAACAAAAACAAACCCAACAAAACTTTATGTGCTTTAACCTTTTCTTTCAGAATACATGAAGAAGGCAAGAAAAGTATCCCTGAACACCCCCATCTTTTTGAGGTAAATATGTTAAAGTACAGCGACGTAACCTGAATCGGGATGTTTAAAACGTGCAGCCGTTGATCAACAACTGAGAGACGTGCGGGGATATCAGGTAAAAGGCGAAGTTTACCTCAGCGATGCCCCCGCAGAGCCGCCTCTACCTCAGGACGGAGGAGGAGACCCCGCCCGGTCCCTGAGTGCCGCCCTCCTGGGGCCAGCGCCAGCCCTTCCTCCCCCCTAATCATTCCCCGCCTGATTTTTGGCACCTGTCAACACTTAACTTGTGTAAAATAATTGTAAAGGTCGAGCAGAGGTGAGAGTGTTATGGGGTGGAGGTGGTGGGGGGCGCTGTGGGAGGGGAGGGAAGAGCCGCCACAGCAGCTTGTGGGGCTGCCTTCAGTTTCCATGCTTCCACCCTGCGGCTCCCGGTTGTAGGTTTTTTTTTTTTTTTATCCAAGTGCTGTGATGGGAAATGGGATATCTGTATGAAAATAGCAATTTTTGTATCAGCAGGGATGACTGGAAATTTTCTAACGCTATGTAGTTGTACTAATCCTGGGATTTGTATAAGTTTGGTAATAGTTTGGAAA
This sequence comes from Gallinago jamesoni, assembly GCA_025769975.1. Lineage (NCBI taxonomy): Eukaryota > Metazoa > Chordata > Aves > Charadriiformes > Scolopacidae > Gallinago > Gallinago jamesoni. Next base: position 39,690,482 of record JAOQGH010000069.1, read on the forward strand.
TAAAATCAGGTGATTATTTGAATATACAGTGATGTGAAAAACAGACTAGATGTGAAGAATCAAGCAGTACTTCCCTGTGTGTATGCAAAAGCCTAAGTAAACATTGATATTCCCTCATTTTCAAGAGCAACCTTGCGTTACTTAATGTCTCCAACCAGTGTTTGGAGCTGTCATGAGAAATTCAGAGAAGTGATCAGTGGATTTTTAATGTTACTTTGAGTATTCTCCATCCCAAGAGTACCCAGTGTCTGCGGCTGCTACTTGACAGCGATATCTCAGATTATCTGAAGTTTTGTTCATCAAACCAAACTTCAGAATCAATCTGTTAGAGATTAAATTTTCGATGTAGGTTAATTGAAAATTGTTGTGTTTTTATAGTTGATTTGGTTCCACCTATGGCACACACTGTATTCTTCTGAAATAAGAAAGTCTTAGATTCATAGGGTTGGAAAACAGTTTGCAGAATTAGTTAATTTTGCAATTTCTAGTATAAAAAAATTGCTGCAATGCGTAATTTATACCTGGTGTATTAAAAAGTTTTAATTATTTTTTTTTTTCTTTCAGACTGATATAGAGATCTGTTTGATTGATGGTAGTTGCACAAGTCCCATTGAAACATTTTGGAATGGAAGCAATATGATATATATTTTGCAGAAAGCAGTAAGTGTATATGTCAATTGTTAATTTTTAAAATGTAATCTGGAGTTTTGAATTCTCATCAAGTGTTTTCATATACCTTGCATTTTTTGACTTACCTATGCATTTCTCTTAAAGAGACAGAATGAAGATTCTTCAATGGAGGAATCAAAAATAGATGATGCTATTTGTGCCTCTGAGCTTTTACCAAAGGAAAGTTCTGGACCAGTGGCACTCTCTTACAGGAGAGCAAAGTAAGTAGCAAAGGTCTTTTTTTCTTTTGCAATTTTTGTCTCTTTTTCTAATATTCAGAACCTGTATTATTTTTCAACCCCCCAAGTTAAATTATTCATTGATTTAGTGAGAAGATGTGACTGGTTTTCATCCTGCACAATGGCCTTGCCTGGCTAAAAGTATTCATAGCAAAGTAGCTAAAATGAAGGTACTGGAAAAGCATTTGTGACCTGTCCCCATTAATGGGACTGGCTGGGTGCAGGTGAGCAAAGAAAGCTTCCCAAGACTTCAGTGCTTGTTTTTGTAAGGCTCCTGTTAAAATAAACAAATAAGTAAATATCTGCTTGGGGTCTTTGGGGGGGGGTGTGAGCCGATGCAGGCAGGACACAGGAACAACCACAAAACCGTGGATTAAGGACAAAGCACAAATTTAATCTCAATACCTCATGGATTGGGGAACCTCTGACGCAGCAGCCGGGCAGAGGCGGGCAAGCAGGGGACGCTGGCCCCGCAGAGCAAGGTCCTTAATAGCACGAGAGTCCTTGTTAGCAAGGGAGTGAGGGAGTGAGAGAGCTCCCACTTGCTTTTTGGGCCTGTATTTCAAGGATTCTGGCAGGCAGAGCTTTCTGCTGTCTCTTCACCAGCAGGGCAAGAATCTCAGGCGTGTTTGAGATGCCCCAGAGTCCATCCCAGGACTGTGTTGTCTGAGTGCAGATGTTCTGCTTGTTGAGCACACAAAACTGAGCAACAATTAGTGTGGTATATGTGTTTTCCACCACCCCACGTGCGAGTCACTTGAGCGTATTTACAGTCCTCCTCATCAATCTTCCATTACTTTCCCACAGTGTGGTACCAACACATGGTGACTGATTTGCTTACTTATCTAAGTACTAACTTATCATTTTAACAAATCTTTAGTCTAAATTAAAATATTATATTAAATATATTCTCAGTTATGAAATCTTACTTCCTCTTTTGTGACTTCATAGTTCTACTTGTAAAAAGAGGATTGGAGTACTGTATTCTTTTTGTAAAAAGATTCGATGTCTGCTAATGGGGAACGGTAGGTAGGAGTTAAGTTTTATGTAAACTTTTATGCAAGTTGTGCTGGCTGGCAACTTATTTTTTAACCTGTTCATATTTCCAGACAGTTGATGTCCTTATATACGTTGGCACAAAATCCAAACATGACCCACTTGAAGATACCTGAACTGGTTGTGCTTCCTCCCATCTGGATAAGGTGTGATGGTTCTGATCCTGAACATACTTATTGGCTCGGAGCTGAGCCTCTCAAAGCTGGGAACAAAATCACAGGGATCAATTTGTATATGGTCACATGTGATGGTAAGGTTATAAGGTTCCTCCTAAAATTCAAAGAGAGGGGCTTAAAAATGTGGGAATGTTGATGTAGTGATGCTGTCTTTGTTCTCTGTGTGATGTTGGCTTGGTGCTGCTCTGTATTCCTTGTTTTAAAAGACAAGGGGGGCGCTTATATGTTAACGTATAAACTAAATGTTTACATGTTACCACCAGCTCTTATCAATAGGATAAATTCAGGAAGAATGCCTGCTTTCTTTTTTGCTTTTTCGACAACACAAGTTGTACTTGGAGTATTTGAGAATTAATTTTAAGTGGGAAATTTGGATTGTAAAATGTTGGGGATTTTTCTTACTTTTTTTTCTTTCCTAGGTCCTACAGCTGATAAAACACGTTTTGCAAATCTAGAAGAGCTCAAAATGACGCATAAAATGATGCATCACTCATCTGTTGTAGGTTTTGACAGTCTGTCCTGCCTCTAGTCTAAATTTTAAAAACTCTGGTTTTGGATTTATGATACTAGTTTTGGGAGGCTTTATAGGTTCTGTTTAGAAACCCGTCTAAGTTTCTCTATACTATAATAATCTCTTTTAAAGTAACATTTGGGCTCCCCATATTGTAATCCATTTGTCTAATATTAACCCTTTTTTGTGTGTGTGAGATGCTTTTACAATTATTTTGCACGTGTACGAAACAATCAGCGGTGCTTTTTAATTTTATTTTTTAAATGTTTTCATTCAAGGTGGTGACAAAAGGATCTGCTCAGTATAGACTTAGTAGAGCTGCTGCAATGGAGGACACGATTGTAGAATCCAAAAGCACTGTATTTGTTGATATGACATGGAATACTGTAAATAAGATTCTGGAGACACCCCCACTAATTTCAGCTGCCACTCTGGTAAGTCAAGAAAGAAAAAGCAAACAAACCCAAACTCTTTTCATGGCTTACATCACGAGTGGTGTCAAGGATAGAATAAGGGTTTGACTCCCTTTGAGTTTTGATTCTTATTTGAGCCAGCAATGTGCCCTTGTGGCTAAGAAGGCCAATGGCATCCTGGGGGGCATCAGGAAGAGTGTGACCAGCAGGTGGAGAGAGGTCATCCTCTCCCTCTGCTCTGCCCTGGGGAGGCCCCATCTGGAGCACTGTGTCCAGTTCTGGGATCCCCAGTTCAAGAAAGACAGGGAACTGCTGGAGAGGGTACAGCAGAGGAAGTCCCAGTCTGAACTCAGTGACAGATGGGAACTGGGTTCCAGCTCTGGTGTCAGGAACACACAGATTGGGATCAAAGGCAGATGAATAGACAAGAGTCCTCGTCGGACGTCAGCCATGGAAGAAAGAACCTTTTGATCCCTCAGCTTTTGTACTGAGCTTGGGGCAGATGGGATGGAATACCTGTGTTGGTCAGGCTTGGGTCACTTGTCCTCTCTGCTCCTCCCCCCAGGTGGGACCACTCTATGCTTTTTCCATTTCCAATGGGACAAATAAGGAAATTGGCTGCCCTTGGTGGTTATAGCAATAAGTACAAAGAAGAGCTTCTCTGCACACCCTTCCTTGGTATGAAGGGTCTTATCACTGTGAGAACGAGCGGTTTTCCCCAAAATATGCTGTTAATATCAGAGAGTTAGAAGAGGCTGAGCTAAGATGTAAAATTACTGAACAGAAAGTTGGTTCTGCTTTACCTCAAACCAGGACAATAATCTAAATTACAAATTATGCTAATATGCATTTCACTAATGAACAATTTAGGACACTTTATTTCTAAAGTTTGAAACTGACATGAACTTCTGGAACTTTCAGAATATTATACTGGAGTCGGGGGACCCCGGAAGTCCCGTATATCAGCTCTATAGAGAACTGCAGTTTCTCCTTGTAAGTATAAGTGACAAATTCCCATTTCAGATGTACATGGAATAGTGATTTTATGTGTTGATAACCTATGTTGTTTAAAACTTTATCAGATGTTTCAAAGATAACTTCAAGCTTTTATTTTAGAATAAAGTTTGAGTTAGTTTTAGGAATCTTCATTCACAAAGAGGATAACTCATGAACACCAAAGCCTGGAAATTCAAGAAGTTTCTAAAGTCATGGCTAGCTGCACAGAGAGAGATACATGATCCTTGGAGAAGTTCATTGCATTTTGAAGTATGACACACACAGAACCTCAGAGAAGAACTGATTTGTGTTGATTTGATTTTCATGCCTCCTTTTAGGCTTTGGCGGAAGGTTTGAAGACTGATGTGATGGAGTGGCCTGAGCCCTTAGAATCCAAATCAGCTGTTGAACTGGTCCAGGAACTTCTGACTGGTAATTGCTGTTTGTTACATGGGGAAAGAGGGACATCACATTTCACAGAAATGAAAGGAAATTCCACATAGAATTTTTAAAGTGTTAGAATTAGATGTTAATTTCTACACTCAAAACACCTGCACAATTATTTTTTAAAAGTATTTGAGAGCTGGATGTGTCAAGTTATCTGGTATGTACATGAGCTTCTAATGCTCTAAGTAGCCCTTTAATGGTGGGAAAAAATACTTCCATGTCATCTTAAAGCGAAACATTCAAAATTACTAATTACTTCTGAAAACTGTTGTGTCCGATATATGTCTTGTCAGAAGTTTAAGACACTTGAAAACAGATCTAAAGAGAGAATCAGATGTCAGAATGCACTAAGAGATTTCCAAATGCTACTGAACTTTTTTAGTATGTAGGTAAAACTTGGACAAAAGATAAGACAGGCAAAAACTCTCTCTGATAAATACATGTGGAAGAAAATCAGAGACACTTATTAGACCCCCTGCTCCCTCTTACTGCTTCCACACTGCAACTTCACAAGTTAATGTTTAGATAACAGAATGTAGTAAGGAGGAATATGGGGAAAATGTAGAGTTTATAATAAAAAACTTTAAGACGTTATCTTTTCACACTGTATCCTTACCCACCTCAATTTTAAAATGGATAAATTTTGTCTGTGAGCAATCCTGTCAGTATATTTATTAATTATAAGATGCCCATGGATTTATATGATTGGTTTGATGATTTTCTTTTTTTCTTTCATAGTGGTAAAATTTATTGTTCTTCTCCTCTAGATTTAAAGAACAAGCTGGATAGATTTTGTACATCTGAAAATAAGGATGAAACAGAGGTATATGGAATTTCTTACCAATTGCCTTATCTTCTTTCCCTTACAACTGTAGTTATTTCAAATTTTGACTACATCTTGTATATATGTAAATACATAGGCATAAAGATGTAAAGAAAGATTCACGTATGTATTAATTTTGGCCTCCCAGGGCACTGCTGGGTATACATACAGTGTTTTAATCATCTCTGAGCTCAGTATAGTGTAGGTCATATTCTAAATTAGTGCTTGCTGGACTGTGTTTTTGCTGTTTACCAACGCTCTGTGCATCGGGCCATTGTAAAGCAAAACGGACCATCTTGAGAGAAGCAGCTGGTTTTTACTGGACTGTCCTGTTGACTTTTACTTGGCTATGATCAAAAGTCTTTCTGATAGTAGGCTTCACCACTAGCAATTACCCAGCGTGATGATTCTGAAATGAGTTAGTCTCACTTTTAAATAAAAATATGCTTCTGAATTACTGCGCACTGGCAGCTTCTATGCGATAGTTTCCCCAGAAAAGGGGAAGAATTAGTGATGCACCCAATTTTAATCTCTGGAAAAAATTCGGATTCATAAGGTCTTTGAATCTTGGGCATCCTTTTTTATTTAAGACAAACAAACTCTTTCAGAAAATCAAATGTGACACTGCTGCAGTGGATAGTTCAATAAAATCAGTCTTCAGTGAGCGAGGTGACCTGGATTTTGCTGAACAGTTATGGTGCAAAATGAGAAGTGAGTGTATTGTGGGGTTTTGCCCCATCTGTTTTCCTTTAATTCTTCTCTATATCTACTCTACTGCTTTCTCAGTGAAATGAATTTCTCTGAGTTTTAAGGACTCATCCCTTCAGATAATTGTTACCAACAGGAGATCATTTTAGTTGATTGTAAAAGGTACTAAACAATCAGTAGTACTCATCTAATCTAAAACCGAAAACTACTTACCTATAAAATATCTCTTTCTAGATCTGAAGGGTCATTTTTAAGTTGATAAAGCTGCACACAAACTTTATTATTCTTGTAATACCACTCACAGTCCTTTAGTAACATACTTTTTTTTTAATTATTATTACTTACTACTATCCTTCTTTAAATGAGGGGTTTCATTCTTGCAAATATGTGTTAATTAAACCGCTGGAGAGAGAACCTGGACTGATAAATAACACATTACATCTTTTTCCTTTAGGTGTCAGTTCCTATCAGGAGTTGATAGAGTGTTTCACACTGGTCATAAAATCCCTGGAACGTGGTGAGATACAGCCATGGGTATGTATTTGTATTTCACAATAAATGTTAAAATTTTGAGTTGTTTGAGGTAGAATATAGTTCTTGTCACTTAACTACTCCTCATTTCTGTCTTGTATTGTTTATAAATTACTTTCAAATATCCCAGTTTGCCTCTGTTCCATGGTATTGTACTTCTAATCAATGTTTATGATGTTTTCTACACAGTTACTACACAGAATTTTTCTAATTTTTAGATTCATCAAGGGAGTAGCAGTTTGCTGAGTAAATTGATTGGACAGTCTTACCACGGAAAGATAGAGGTCGTTCCCCTCAGTGGCATCACTCCCATTCAAATGCTGTTGGAGATTGGATTGGATAAGATGAAGAAGGATTATGTCAGTTTTTTCATAGGTAAGCCTGGTAACTGTTATCACTAGAAATTCAAGAGAAAAAGTATCCCAAGTTTTTGGGGACCTTGACCCTCACTTCTGCTGAAGTGCTCTTTCTGGCCTCCTCACAGTCTTAGTGACCGTGCTTTTCTTTGCAAGAATTCCCTGTTTGAACACCTGAATGTTGCTTATATTCCATTTGACACTATGTAGTAAATGTTAATTATTCCCCCCCATTTGTTTTACAGGCCAGGAACTTGCAACATTAACCTACTTGGTGAGATGCTTATTTTAACTTTCTTTTTTTTTCTTTTTCCTTTTTTTTTTTCACTCTGAAAGTAGTATAAAGTAGAGCACACTTAAATGATGGTGGGCCATGAGTCATACCATTCCTAAAGAATGAGAAACTGAATTGCAAATGATGAGGGTGAAACAATATACTGCACAAATGTCATGATGTTGTTTTCTTATTCATATATAATTTCCTAGATATCTGATATGGGTTATTGTCAGACAAGGCAGAGAACTTTGATAGCGTGGAACTTTGTTCTGATTCTACTGGGCCAATCTTAAAATTTTGGCTTCTCAAAAGAAGCAGGAAAATTATTTTAGTGTTCTGAGGGTGAGTGGTGTGTCTGTAGAAATTGAGGATCAAGTTAAGAGTGGAAGCTCTTTGCTGTTCTAGGATTACTTCATTTCCACATCGGTAGATCTACAAGAACAAGTTCATCGTGTTCAAAAGCTTCACCATATGCTGGAAATAATAGTCAGCTGTACAGTCTTACTTCAGTTTAACCATGAGAACCTCTTCCCTTTGACACAGTAAGTATTTCATTTTTACTCCTTTCTCTTTAAATGACAATAACAAATAGATTCTCCTTGACAATTGTAAAAAAACTCTTCAAAAAAAGAAAAACAGCCCTTTAATGTTGATGATTGAGGCTGCAGAAGTAACAGTTGGATCTTCCTGTTAAATTTTGCTTTGTGACTAAAAATGAAAAACAAAGGAAATCGTAAAATCTGCGAGTTACTTTTGCATGTGTTTTATGCAGTGTTGTGCAAGCATTTTTCCAAAGAAAGTTAAAAACTAGTTGATTTCTGTTGTAGAATTTGCATGAAGTATTATAAGGAAAACCCTTTAAATGAGAAGCACGTGTTTCAGCTGCCGATCAGACCAGCAGTTCTCAAGAAGTTCTGTGAAAAGTAAGAGAAACTTCAATCTTTGCAGCATTAACATTCAGATGTGACTGAATACCTGACTGGATTTTGACATTTCTTGGTTATTCTATCAGCAATCACCCAGAAATATGGAAGGTGGAGGTGAGTAGTGGGCACGGACAGAAGGAGGTTAAAACAACATGGCAAGTTAGCGCTGATCCTCCATTTGAACATATGACATCAAACAATACAGGTAAGAAATATTTGTGGTGAAATGCAATAACGAAAGCACACATTTCAAATTCGGTTGTTATACTGGGTTCGGTGGATCTGAACTTTTTCTTACTGGCATCCTCAGCAAAGCAAAATGATGTTTTGCCTTTTAGTAAAAAGGTGAGATGGTATTTATAGAGTGTAAAAGATTTTTATGATGTGGTAACCTTCTCGTCTTTGAGTTATGTTTTTAGAGATAAAACAATGGAGTAGTTCCAAATATGACATGATTGTTACATATTTTACAGATTATTTTATATCTAAAATCTTTGCCAGTGTACCTGAGAATGGGTTTGAAGAGAGATTTACCTGTTATTGAGTGCTGGCCTCTAGTGAGAGAAGCAAGCAGGTGCTAAGGAGAGAAGATATGCCTTGTGTAATCAAGTGCAGAGCAAGTGAAAAAAGCATGAGAATGGGGAATAATTAAGTGTATAGACTGTTACAGAAATAGCTTTCCTTTTTGGGGTGAGGTTGTGCAGGGCAATGCATTCTCAATTTTTTGTCACGAAGTGCTCTTTTCAGTAAAACTGAGGTTTCAAAACCGGTTCTTGAAGCTGCTGTATGAACTAATCTCTAAATTTTCTTTTTCTAAAAGTAGTGGCTAATTGCCTCTTTTTGTTTTGTCTGTGCAGGTCTCTTATCCGATTCCACAGTTAATGGAAGCGGTGAAGAAGGAATGTATTACATTGCCATGGTTAAGTGCAGTCAGGTGCATTTCACATAAATGCGTGTTTCTCCACAGGCAGGCGCTGGAAAGGTACAGTAAAGGGGAAGGTTCAGTATTATCTGTGGCCCAACAGTATATTTAGAAACACTGGGTCATTTGAAGAACAGTACCTCTTACAGAGAGATTTGCTTTAGTATGCTTGAAGTCTGACATACGCAGCCATAATTCGTCTGTACACATCTAGTTTTTTATAAATGTGCAATTATGAATGTACAGTATAATTATTCTGAAAATATAGTAGATATTTTTGTTCGTGTATTTACAAACATGCAATAAAGTTCTGCACTTTGGGGTTTTCCAGTTTATTTTTATTCATTAAGAATGCAATCAGACACTGTTCAAAGCGTGGATTATCTTAACCCAACAAAACAAGCAATATTGTCATGTTTTCCTGGTCTCAAGTGACATCTCATCACCCAGGTGTATTTTGGAAGCTGTTCATCCAGGGCACTGGGTACTTTTGACAGTTTGATTTTCTTTGTCCCTGTATTTATATTTTGGAGTATTCTTGGATACACTTCCCTCTCCTCTTCAAATTATTTTTTTCCATCATTGTGAAGTGAATTAGTTTAACAGTGTTGTCTTGCATACTTTTGCATAATAGTTTGGAAAAAAAAAAAGTTCAGTATAATTGGCTGGGCATAATCATTTAAATATATTGGGATGGCAGTTGCATATGTTCTTCTTTTGATTAGATAGGGTATGTAACATTTTGGTAGTGTAATTTTAACCAATTACATAGCGTACTATATGCTAATTACATAATTTGAAACAAGTGTTTTGCTATTACTTATTGATAAGTAAGAATAAGGAAAACCCCAATATTAATGCTTTTTTAAAACTATAAATTTCTGTTGTTTCTGGTTTCTCCTCAGTAAACCTTTCTTACCCCTCTCCTAATCATAGAATGGTTAGAGTTGGAAGGGACCTTAAAGATCATCCAGTTCCAACCCCCCTGCCCTGGGCAGGGA